>CM053597.1:228543748-228567456 GCA_028646575.1 Pseudocheirus occidentalis
ATCATCATCATCACCACCATCATCATCACCATCATCATCATCACCATCATCACCACCACCATCATCACCACCATCATCATCACCGTCATCATCATCACCATCATCATCATCACCATCACCACCATCATCATCACCATCACCATCATCATCACCACCATCACCATCACCATCATCATCATCATCACCACCATCACCATCACCATCACCACCACCATCACCATCACCATCATCATCACCACCATCATCATCATCGTCACCATCATCACCATCATCGACACTGTCATCATCTCAGGGGAAGGCACTAGCAGGAGGGATGAGGCAAGGAGGGACATTGACCAGGAAAGACATCTTGAGAAAGTAGAGATTTGAGCTGAGTCTTAAAGGGAGTTGAGAATTGACGGCAAAGAGAGAGAGAGCATTCCAGGCATGGGAATATCAAGTGGAAAGGCAAGGAAGTAAAAGATAGAGTCTAGTGTGAGAGGCCAGTGTCAATAGAAGTTAGGTGAATGGAGAGGAGTAAAATTTAAGAAGACTGGAAACATACAGAGGGTTCAGGTTGTAAAGGGCTTTAAAGATATACCCAGTGGCTTCTATATTTGGTCCTAGACATAACAGGGAGCCTCAGGAGTCTATTGAGCAGGAGAGTGTCTTGGACAGACCTGTGTCTGTCTTGGACAGATCTTTGGGATGATCAGTTTGGTAGCTGATGATGACAGGATTGGTGAGACACTCAAAGTAGGCTGAATATTGCAGGGATCTGCATGAAGTGATCAGGGCCTATACCAGAGTGGTGGCAATTTGAGATCCTAGGGAAAGGGCTTTTTGTGATTTTTTTAAAAGAACTGGGGAAAGTGTATGTAACTAAGAAAGCATGGCAGAGCCTGCTTTTCCTTGAGGGAGAGAGAGCCAGGGATGGCAGTGGAACAAGAAGGTGGAGGAAATGAAGAATTAAGCTAAGGAACACTCTGGAACTATTTTGAGTACAGTGGAGCAGCTTTTGGGAGCAAAGACAGCAGATGGGAGCATGGCAATATCATCATTAGAAGGTGATGAGGGCCCTGCAGGATGAGCTGCCACTCTATCAATATGACTTGGCCACTCATGTTCTCTTAAAATGGGCTCTTTCCTGTATCCATCCTGGTCATGCATGTTCCCTATGTCTGTACATCTGTAGCTGGATTCTCTGCATGCATTTGTGCTTTTCACAGACTCTATATGTATTTCTGGGAGGCTGTACCCCAAATTAATGGGGAAATATTTTGTTCCTTTTTTGCAATGCTATTTCATTAACAGTCTTTCTGAACTTTGAACTAACTGCATCTTCTGGCTACTGAAGGTAAACACATGATGGGGTCTTGTGAGCTGTGATTTTAGTGATGCGGAACCACAGAGTACCTTGAACCTGGGATGACCTTCTGGTGGGGGAATCCATCCAGTGAGTGAGGAGGGAGGGAAGTCCCTTTTTGTTGTTCTCTACTCTCCTTACTATCCTCAGCTCCTTTTGACACCATTCTTCTAAAATCACATGAAGGTTCTTAATTCATCATTTTCTGCCTGTCCTCACTTCTGTCTTTGGTACAAGCCATTCTGAAAATCAAAGCTGACTGGCAAGCTCACAGTACATCCATAGGAACTTTTCAGACAATGTCTTCCTTCCTGGCTGCCCAAATCTGTTCTCTTTTATTTTTGGCAACTTCATTCTTGAGAACTTTCCATCCCTCCTGAATGACTTCTGTTGAATTTCCAGGGATACTGAATCTTTCTGAAATCTGCTCTCCTGAAATCTAGGGTATATCTCAGCGTTTCAAACAGGATGTTCTGTAGGCAACTCAAATTCAACATGTCCAAAGTAGAATTCAATATCTGTCCTCCATTTGACTCTCCCTGGCTTCCCCCTCCTTACTAATCATGATTTCTATGAGGGAGGGCTCACTTGTCCCAATGATCCCCAACATTTGGACCTCAACAACCAGATCCAACAAATCATACCCAGAATAACAGCTTCTCTTGTGACTTCCTCTGTGTTTTAAAGGATTAAGCCATTACAGAGAAGTCAAGAAATTCTCTGCTGCTCTGCTTTTGGCAATGAGAAAGTGCTCCAGGTGTTCAGACAATTAAAGACCTTCATTACTACAGTTTGGTAGATGTTGCACCTCTGTAACAGGCTTTTGATGTTTCCCAAACTTTTCATCTAATTCATCCTTCCAGCTGTCATCATCATCATCATCATCATCATCATCATCATCATCATCATCATCTGCTTTTTGGAAGGGGGAAAGGCAGGGCAGTTGGGGTTAAGTGACTTGCCCAAGGTCACATGGCTAGTAAGTGTTAAGTGTCTGATGCAGGATTTGAACTCAGGTCTTCCTGACTCCAGGGCCTGTGCTCTATTCACTGTGCCACCTAACCACCCCTGGTTGTCATCCTTAGTAAAAACCTACATGATTAATTGTTTCTGTTTCTCTTTCCTTTGACCTTCACACAAATGTTTTCCACCATGTTTACCCTGTCAGTTTCCTAGATTTCCTCCCATGAGTCTTAATATAAAATGCTTTCTCAAATAAAATAAAAATAAGATAAAAGATGTCTCCACTTTCATTTTATCTAATCTGTTCCTTCCTAGGTGTAGCCTTCCTGAAGTATATATTCCAATAGCAAGTAACTAGATCTCAGTAACAACCTTTGAGATCAAATTTGCCTCTCTATTCTTAGAATCTTTTATTTCCCCAACTTGTTATCTGTTCTTTTTTTGCCTTATCCATAGATGTCTGATACTGCTAGCTTGTCTGTTTTCTCAATTGAATTCAACAAGCATGTATTTATCATTATTATTGGTGCCATCTCATTCTTCTTATCTTTTTCAATGAGATTCATATGTAGTGTCTGGATCAAATCACTATCTTACTATTATTATTATTTTATATACGTATTACTTTGTGTCATTTATATTTTATTCTATTCTATTTAATGCTCTGCATCTGCTTGCACAGCTGGACAAAATAATTACCTTCATAATTGAATAACAACATTGGGGTACAAACTTGTCTCCTGTCAGCTCATTGAAAACTTCCTCTAGACAAGCCCAGTGAGAGAAAGGACAGTGGGGACAACAGGTACCACATCCTGTACCCATGTGGTTTGGATTTCTTCTGCTAGTTCTCTAGCAAAAGATTTTCATTCCAGGTACCTTGGAGATTAGAATTGTTCCATATAGCAACATCCATTAAAATGCTGTTATTAGATTTTGTTAAATTAAATGAAATCATTAATTAAACATTAAATCAATGGTACGTTAGGGTAATTGTGGATAACAACTCTATCCTTTAGGGCTTCTACCTACCTTCTCTTCCTCCTCTATGTCATCTGATTTGGTGATTTCACCAGCTTTCATGGGCATCACCAATATCCAAGGATTCCTTTAAGACTCAGCTCCAATTCCACCTTCTTCAGGAGTTTCCTGATTCTATATGCTAAAACCTTCCCTTTTCAGATTTCTTTCACCTTTTCTCTGTCTGTCTGTCTGTCTGTCTGTCTGTCTGTCTATCTCTGTCAATCTATTTGTCTATTCATCCATCTATCTATTTATCCATAGATATAGATCTATATGTATAAACATTTGCATATATGTATGCACACACTTGCACACATATATCATACATGTACCAGGTATTTACATGTAATTTCCCACATTAGAATGTGGGCATCTCAAAGGGCACAAACTATTTTTGCCTTTCTTTGTATTCTGCAATGCTTTTCATTGGCCTTGGCAGGTAGTAGGTGCTTAATAAATGCTGGTTGACTGACTCTGATGATTTGGCTCCAGTATAGTTTATTTGTTGAATTAGTTTGAGGTCTGTATTTGTGATAAGGGGTTTCATTGTTTGTTTATGAAAGACAGTGAGCTTTCACAATGTAGTCTCCACATTGCATCTTGGGAGGCATTCCCAAATTTTTGCAGCCTGCAGTGTTGTGCTGTAGTTTCTACTACACGTTTCCTTACATAATCTCAGCTGATCACCATGGTCATTATCTGAATTTATTCTTCTTATGTAATATCCTCCAGGATTAGGGGGTGCCTGGAAGGATACCCGTGATCATGATTCACTGAGTAGGTTTAAGAGTATCTTAAGGCCTGTGCTTGCAACCCTATGGACCATTAGCGGGGACCTTCCCCTCTCCCTTTTTTTCTGCTGGGTTGAAGTGGGGTGTTGTTATCTTGTTCCCAAGTTGAAGAGCCCATTTACTCAGTGTGTTGGCCTAATCTGATTTCTGCTTGAGGCTTACTTTGATAAAGAGGGTAATCAGCTATTTCTGAAAGTCTTTTGCATAACAGTGTTAGTGGGAGATCAGCCAAGTACTACTGTCCCCAAATAATCAGGGAAAGTACCTTTATTCTTTTTTTAAGATAGATTTTTATTGCTATCTTCTGGTTTTCAACACCTAGGATTTCCCTTTAGTCCCCCAGCCCCACCCCATAGAGCCATCCCTTAATTACAAAGGATATTTTTTAAAGGAAAAAAGGAAACAAATCGGCAGAACCCCTACTACCTGGAAGAAATCCAAGAGCCACAGTGTTCCCCACTTGGGACACCACCCTTTTTCCTCTCCCCCTTGGGCTCCCCAGCCCCAGTCTCACAAAGCATGACTCTTCTAATCTCTTCTTTGGGGCCAAGCCTTTTCCCTGTAATTTTGTAACGTTTGTTTTAAATTGTTTTGTGGTGATGGTTCTTTTCCTTTTCATTGTTGGAGTCAATGCATCTCTGCTGTCTTGGCTTGGCTCTCTCCTCTCTTCCTCCTGCACCCTTTCATGTCATCCTTCCCATACTTCTCCATGTTGATTGCATTTCCTGTCACATCTTACACTGATATTTGAATATGTTGTTTAGCCATTCCCCCCAAAATGCCTTTTACTCTGAACTCTTGGAATCATGACCTTGGCCAAGCCTCTTAACTGCTATTTACCTCACTTTTATCATCTCTAAAATGGGATAATAATAACGCCTACCTCACAGGGCTATTAAGAAGAGAAAACAATTTCATATTTGTGAGGCGCTTAGCACAATGCCCAGTGAATAGTAGGTGCAATGTCAGTGCTGGTTATTATTGTTCTTTTTCACCCTTGGGTCACCACTATTTGAGCGGAGGGAGCTGGACACAATTCTAGCCCCAAACCCTTCTCGGAGATGATTGAGGACAGGCACAAGGGCCCAGCCACAGCCCTCTTATTCCCTACAAAGAGAAAACACAGCCTCCTCTTGGAGACAGAGGAAATAGACCTTAGATAGGATATCTCTCCATGCCACACGAGAGCTGAGCTGTGTCTATGTTTAAACACTAACCACACACATATAACTTCCATTTATATTTATTCTCTACATACTTATGTAGGTCCTGGTTGTCCAGCCCTTTTGGGTAGGCATTGTTTCATTCAATTTGTCACCAGGGCTTCCTGCCAAGATGGCTTCTGAAGGGGGTGATAGACCTTACTGTACCCCACACTTAGTCTAGATACCCATGAGCAATAGGAAAGGGGACCCCTCCACCCAACAGCCAGACCAGAGAAGAGACACATGTAGTCTATCAGTCTCTTTGTTCTGAGGCTGCAAGAGTGAAGGATTTCTCTGGAAAAGCCTCCAAATAGGATCTCTGGAAATGCTGAAGCACTCAGGCTGGACTCTTCAGGTTTAGGGGCCCTGAGATGCCAGAGGGAGGGCCCTGAAGGTCTAGTTCTCTGAACCTCAAAGGTCCAGAGCATCAAATCCCAGAAAGTAAAGGCAAGGTCAGGAATTCCAGGCACGAAGGGCAAGACTGAGCAAGGCTGACCTTCTCTTCCTGGAATCATAGCACAGGGTGGACCTGGCCCTGGTACAAGGCCCTAATTCCAGAACTAAAGCTAGAGAGGTGAGCATTGGCATTGCCAGGGTCTAGTACCATGCCTGGAACATAGCAAGTGCTTGACAAAATGCTTGCTGACAGATAGTTTGTCTTCTAAAGGATAGTTAAGCCGTAATTTCTGGTGGTGATGACCTCCTCTTAAATCACCATCACAAACTCCAATATTTTTCGAAACAGATCCTGGCATTTCATTCAGGAGTCTGACATTTCTTTGCTAACATGTCATAAGATGAGCTCCTGCCCACGAAAAGCCTATTGATTTCATTCTTGGAGCTCAGCCATTCCACAGGCTGAGTCCAGAGGTAAACCAAGTTCAGTAACATTTGACTAAGCCAATGATGTGGATCCCTGGCCAGCTTTTGTTCTATTGGGCAAAATGGCATCTAATAATAACAATATTTGTTATTACAGCTAAAATTTACATAGCCCTTGAAAGCTTACAAAGCTCTTGAGAAATAGTATCTCATTTAAGCTTTACAATAACCCTGCAAGCTAAGTGCTATTATTATCCTCATTTTAAAGGTGAGGAACTAAGGCAAGTGTGACCCTGGGCAAGTCACTTAACCCTGTTTGCCTCAGTTTCCTCACCTGGAAAATGAGCTGGAGAAGGAAATGGCAAGCCACTGCAGGATCTTTGCCAAGAAAACTCCAAATCGGGTCATGAAGAATGGGACGTGACTGAAACAACAATACCATAAGGCAAACAAAGGTTAAAATGACATGCCCAGGACTACATAGCTAAGTGACTGTTTAAGGCCAGATTTGAACTCAGGTCTTCCTGATTCCAGTCCCAACACTCTATCTACCTAGCTGCCTCTTGTTCCAAAGGTATTTCTGTAAAATTTTAACCTGATTATCATGTGCTCTGAGAGTGACTATTAACCTTTTTCCTTCTTTTTGAGTAAGAATTGTTCATCTGTCTCTGTTGGCTTTAGGGCAGTTGGCTCTGTGTTTTGTCATTGTTGTATGGTTTGGGTGTTTTTTAGGATGCTCTCCAAAGCTATTATGCTCCATTTTCCAGTTCTGAAAGACAGGCATTGTGTAGGTGCTAACTCCTTTTTATCAAGCGCCTACTATGTGCCAATCACTGCTAAATTCTTCCCATTGAACTCCAGTTTCAGGATGCCAATAACTCTCTTTTTTTTTCATGTTTCACAACTTTAATAGAATATCCTAACTATTCTGTACAAATTGAAAAACACCATCTATTATTAAGTTACAAATGTGTATTGTTTAAGGTAAGGCTGGACCTCTCTACACGCCTGGTCACAGTGTTGATAAAGCTGCTAGTCGATGGTGGCTGGAGATTGGCATCAGCTACAGTAACTCTCTTGATATACATGGCCATGCATTTCTCTTGTATAGCTTGCTCAGTCCACCAACAAGCATTTATTAAGTTCTTGCTGCGTACCAGGCATTGAGATCAGCATTGTTTTATATTTTCTTAACACTTGGTATATCTTGCCTGAAGGAGACTGAGGTATTTGTTGGCATTGCCTCCATTCTTTGGTTCAATTTGACCTCCAGATTTAAAGCTGGAGCCTTCTGTTTCTAAATTTCCCTGGTATATATTGAAAATTTCCTCCCACTAATCTCAAATGACATTTGGATACAATTGGAGAAAGGCATCTCAAAGAGAAAACATTGGTTCATGCCAGAACCACATCACTTGATGACATCACGTACAAAAAGTGATTGATACAGGATTGTTATTCCTTCAGATATGCCTCATCTAGGTCCCAGTTACACACATGTGGATGCATGCGTGCGTGTGTGAGTGTGTGTGTGTATGTGTGTGTATAGTCCTCTCTACCTCCCCTGTTGAACAGTAGTATTCTCCATGTAATCTGAGATAGCCATTAAATGCAAAAAGTTTTTCTCTTCCTCGTCTACTTTTAGTATGAAGTTCCTTTGATTTGGTAAACAAGACCCAGGCAAACATAATTTGGTTATCTTCCATCCCTTACTAAGAGCCAACCATCCCCATGACAGTCAGTCAACATCAGTCATTCTTTGTTAAGTACTTGCTATATATGAGGCATTGTGCTAAGTACAAGGGATACAAAGAGGGCAAAAGCCCTGCCCTCAAAGAGAGTCTATTCTAATGGGAGAGACAACACGAAAATAATTAGGCACTCAGTAAGTTGGAGGAACACTCAGAGGAAAGACACCGGCATTAAGGGAGATCTGGAGAGCCTTCCTGTGGAAGGCAGAATTTTAGCCAAAGTTTGAAGGAAGCCAGGAAGCAGAGATAAGGAGGAAGAGCCTTCCAAACATAGGGGACAGCCAATGAAAGTGCTCAGAGGTGGGAAAGGGAGGGTCTTGTTCAAGGACAGAGTGGGAGATGGAGAATAAAGTCTAAGTAGACTGGGAAGGTAGGAAGGGGTTAGCTTATGAAGCCAGGCAGTTTCATATTTGATTCTGGAGGTAGTAGGGAACTGTTAGATTTTATTGAGAAGGTGGGAGTGGGGGTGACATGGTCAGACCTGAGCTAATTTAAGAAGATCCCTTTGACATCTGAATGGAGACTTAAGACAGGGGGATCATCAATGAGCTATTGCAATAATCTAGGCATGAGTTGATGAGGGGCTAGCAGCAGGGTGATGACAGGGTCAGAGGAGAGGAAGTGCATGTGAGAGATGTTACAAAGGTAAGGTCAATAGGCCTTGGCAGCAGATTGGCTATGGTGGATGAGTCTAGTTGAGCATGACTCCTAGGTACCTGGGAGGATGGTGGGGTCCTCAACAATGATAAGGAGGTTAGGGAGAGGAAAGGATTTTGGAAGAAAGATAATGAATGAGTACAGTTTTGGCCATGTTTGGGTATAAGATGCCTAGTGGGCATCCATTTTGAGATGTCTGAAGGGCAGCTGGAGATCAGCAGAGAGGTTGGCTATGGCTGCATTAGAAGATCTGAGAATCACCTATGTCAAGATAATCCGAATCTATGGCACCCAATAAGATCATTAAATGAAAGAGTATAGAGGGAGAAGAGAAGAGGGCCCAGGACAGAGCCTTTTGGGGCCCCATATTCTTAGTGGGAATAACCTAGGTGAGGACACAGAGAAGGAGAAGTCAGATAATTAGGAGGAGGACCAGGAGGAAGCAGTGTCATGAAAATCCAGTGTCGATAGTATTGAGGAGAAGAGGGTGATCAGCAGTTTGAAAGGCTAGAGAAAAGTCAAAAAGAGTGTGAATTGAGAAGAGACCATTGGATTGGGTGATTAAGAGATCATTGGTAACTTTGGAAAGAGCAGTTTCAGTTGGATGGTGAGACTGGAAGCTAGAATTAACCCTATGCAGACTGTTCAGAGAAGAGTGAGAACAAAGTAGTGGCAATACTCATTGTAGATGGGCATCTCGAGTCATGAAATGGAGGAGAGATATGGGATAATAGCCAGTGGGGACAGATGGATCAAGTAAGGGTTTTTTTGAGGATGACACACAAGCATGTTTGTAGGCAGAAGTAAAGCAACCAATACGTAAGGAGAAAATTGAAGTTTAGTGATAGAGGAGATGTATTTGAGAGATGTTACCATGGACAGAGAGGGCGGGGTGATCTGCTGGAGAAAATCGATGGAAGGGGATCACTTGTGCACCTAGAGGCAACTTTTTGTGCAAGACAGCTGAAGGGGGAGATAGTGATAGAAGAGTGATCAGCTGAGGAGGAAGGGAGGAGAGAGAGCGAGCTCTCTTTAATGATTGATGATGTGACCAAACTCAGAGGATGGATGTCCTCTTGTCTCTTCCAGTTAAGAGAGGCAGTTCTTTGTTTATGTTTGTTTGACCAATCTAAAAGGGAAACCCTTCAGGAAAGTAGTTTAAGAGGGAGTGATTGGTTTTAGGCAGATACTTCCCCCAGTTTCTGCATTAACATTACTAGTGCTCTGTTTGGTAAATGTAGCAGAGAAGTCCTAGACCTAATTCTGTAAGGGACCTTATTATGACAGCATCTTGTCCTCACTTGAATCTGACAATTGAATAAAGAATAATCATTTCAGGAAGACTCAGACCTTTAGGATTTGTCTTGCTCATTTATCCAACCCTGTCACTTTACAGATGAGAAACAGGCTCTGAAATGGTTAGTGATTTTTCTGCTGGGTCATATAGGTAGTAAGTGGCAGGACTGGGATTTGAACACAGGTCCCAGGACTCTGCCCATCGTACCATATAGCTTCTCAAAATAAAAAATTATAAACTTAAACTTGGTTACCTTTTTTTACTTTACTGCTGAATTTCATCTTTTGTTTTGAGATTACTATAAGAGGTAAGGTGGCAATTGCTTGGATTGTGAAGGTATTTTGATTAGCAGAACCTTTGTTTAAGCAAAAATGTTTGTATACCCCTAAATTATCTCTGATAGATCTGGGTTAAAACCCAGAGTAGAGTGTTTCATTCTAGCCAGATTGCTCCAAAGTTCCTCTTGCCCTCCTTCCTGCTTGCTGGACATATCCTCCATCATTCTTGAGGTGGCCCTCCCAGCATCACAGCACCTGCTCAGAGCTCTGTGGGAGCCTCAATGACAAAGGTTTTATTTAGGGTTGTTTTCTCAATTTCCCTCAAGATATGATGTTCCTCCAGCCTTACTGGCGGTTGGCATATTCCTGACTGGAAATCAAAGTGGTTCCAGTTTCCAAGTAAAATTTCCAGCAACCTCTAGTGATCCACCTCACTTCTCTTCTGACTGAAGCCCACCTCCTTCCTTAGGGATTCTTTGATTACTCTGTTGGCCTGTCCTCCACTCCAGGGGAACCCATTCCTCTCCCATCCCCATCCCACCCCCTCCTGCTCTCTCTCCAAAGGTATTGTCTGTGGGGTAGAGATCAGAGTGGGCCCTACAGGGAAGGGGGGAAGGGATAGACTCTGACATATTAACCAGTGGTGAGCAGGCCAATGTCAGCAGGTTAAATCGTCACTGATTACCTCTTGGTCAGGACCAACTAGCTTGGATCACATCTGGTCACTTCTAACAATGTTTATGTAACCTAAGGGTATATATAAGAGCCTCCTGGGCTCTGACAGATCACACACAAGCCACTCTACACATCTCCTTCCTATCCTGTTCATCACTAGGCCTGTGGCCAAGATGACAACTCTCATGGTGAGTGTCCTATCTCCTTGGATGCCTTTCAAAATGCTGCTGGGCTGTCTCCCTTCTCTAGATTGCTTCAGGGTCCTGAACCCTTGCATCCTCCCCTTCCAGACTGCTCCCAGAGTCCTTAGTGCCTGGGTGCCCCCTTTCCAGGCTGCTTCCAGGCCTTCTCAAATAGAAACCCAGGCTACTCATGGCTCTAGGGCCATGAGCTTTTGGGTATCTCCTCAACTGCTAGGCTACTCCAGGGTTCTGAGCTCTGGATGCCCCTCCTCCAGTTTGCTTCCAAAACTTTAAGAGAAGGGAGGGGCTGAATATGCAGTTTTGGGAGGTGTGATTTGTGACCCTGGGCTCACTCCCTTGTTCCAGTCCCCAACAGGGGCCCCAAAGTCTCCCCAACTAGGCTGGTAAGGGATCAATATGGGAGAAGGAGGCTGAGTAGGAGAGCAAGGGCCTGTTGAAGAAAATGGGGAGCAGAACCCAAAGACTTGGGTATTTCAGGCCCACAGACCTCCATCATCACTTTCTCCACCTCAGTCCTGGGAACAAGCAGAAACCATTCTCTTTAATTTCATTAGTGGGGAAACTGAGGCTTGCAAAGGCCCAGTGTCACCCATAGCGTCCCATAGCAATTGTGGCTCCCCTTTCCTGGGTCTTCCCCTAGACCCTTTTCTTCCTAGGAGGGTCGTGGCTAATAAAGTAACTCTGTTCCTTCCTCCCGGCCTCAGTTGCTCCCTTCCTATCAGTCACAGGGCTCAGCTGACCTGAAGTTGCCGTTTCTTGTTTTCTCTGATCCTAGAGGCAGGGATGAACCTCTTCTAGATCCACAGGGGGAGGATTCTCTGCTCTGTCCCCTGGGTCCCAGGAGTCCAGCCTTCTCTCCCCCCTTCCCCGCCCCCTAGGCAGACAGTGTATATGTATCCCGGTGACTAAGTGGATCTGAGAGGGAGCTGGATCAAGGCTCAGTGGGTCTAGAAGGAGTTGTGAGTGACCAGTGGACCATATCTGAGTGCATCTTGGTTTCCCAAGGCTGACCATTTCTAGGGCAGTGATCCCAGCTGTCCCAGGGTTATTGCAACTTTTTTCTCCCTCTCTAGTGATATTCTGGAATAAGGTACAGATGCTGATGCTTCTGCGCTGTGGGGTCCCTTCCCCCTCTCCTGCCCCTCCTGAGGCCTTCTCAAATGGAAACCTAGCCCTCCTTCCCTCTCTCACACTGGCTGAGCTCACCTCCTCTTCTCCCCTTTCCCTCACAGGGTCCAGACCCTTCTCAGATTTACCGGCCTGAGGGGGGCAAAAAGAAAGAGGACTTTCGAAACTACACTGTAAGAGCTGCCAGCTTGACCCTGATAGTGTTCCCTGTCCCTGACCTTGACTTTGACCCTCCCCTGCCATCCTGGAGAGAACAACTTCAGTGTCTAGTGAAGGAGGAAGGGGGTGGGGGGTGGTGCAGCCAAAGGGTAGAAGAGGAAGGGTCAGAGGGTCAGGGATGAGGAGGCCTAGGCACAGTGGGGTGGGAGGGGGAGGAGCTGCAGTCTAACCTGGCTAGGCCTTGCAGTCAGGACCCCTCCTGGATCGAGTCTTCAACACCTACAAGCTCATGCACACCCACCAAACTGTGGACTTTGTCAGGAAGAAGGTGAGATGCCTTGGGGTGACTGATCTGGGTCAACAGTGGGCCCCTGTCCTTGGTCATGGCTTTGTGTCTTTGGTGATGGGTCTGGGACCTGGGAGTGATGGTGTCAGTTTCCTTGGTGTCATGGGATCCATTTTAGGGGATAGTGGATCCTTGTTCCCAGTAGGTGGTTCTTGTCCCCAGATCCAGGAATATGGTGGGTTTTCCTACAAAAAGATGACTGTGATGGAGGCTGTGGATCTGCTGGATGGGCTGGTGGATGAGTCTGACCCTGACGTGGACTTTCCCAATTCATTCCATGCATTTCAGACAGCTGAGGGCATTCGGAAGGCTCACCCCGACAAGGGTATTTCCTGCTTCCTCCAGTCCCATGGATTCCCTGCTCTTGTCCCCATTCCTCCTGAGGGATCTCCTCTCAGCCCTCCCCTTGTGCCCTCCCTGGAACATACTCATCCTAGACATGAAGGATTCAGAGCCTTGACTCACTCCGTCCAATGGTCTCAGAGTTTTCCCCTCTTATCTTGTCTTTATGTGAGTGGACCAGGTTCCTCCCTTCCTCCCTGTAAGGTGGCTACAATTTTAATCTGCCCCCTGTCCCATGCCCCACTACCAGAAACCGTATGAGGAGAAGGACTCTCTCTCCTTGTTCTGAACCTGGGGGCCTGCCCTCCATGTTCCCTTGGCTGCACACTAGGGACAGAGAGTAAGGGAGGTGATGATCTGCCCCTCAGACAGCAGCCTGGGTACCAAGTCCAGGTTTGGGCTACATTGAGGAAAGACATTTTTTTTAATTCAAAAAACATTAAGGGCCTATTTTGTATAGGGCACTGGGGATCAAGTGCCAGGGAGGAAATAGTTCCTGCCCTTCAGGAGCATACTTCCTTAAGAGTTACTTCAATTCCCTTCCTCCTTCCCAGGCATGGAGACTAGTACAAGGTGGAAGGACTCTATGTGAAGTAATTTAGGAAAGGGCCTCCAGAGAAAGGGGACCCCAATAATTCAAGCAATAGCTGACATTTTTCTACTTCTATAAGCTTTACAAAGCTCTTTCCACATGCCTGGTAGAGAATTGGAGGGTTGTTTCTACCACTTTACCAATGAGGAAACAGGCTCCAAGGGGCTAATTGAGTCATCCTGGCTCACAGTTAGCCAGTGTGAGAAATGACATTCCTCCCCAGATCACTCCGGACTCTAGGTCCAACACTCTTCCCACCTTATTAGGTTGCTTCTGTGGCGAATACAGAAAGTAGTGAGGGGGATGGAGATCAGGAGATTGATCGAGGAACGACTGATGGAACGGAAGGGGATTTAGGAGGAGGGTGGATGAAATGAGCAGTTTCAAATATCTGAAAGCTGCCCCCCCCCCCCATGGAAGAGGGCTTCCCTTCAGTCTGCTCAGTCCCAGGGAAAAGGACGAGGGACAACATCGAAGCATTACAGAGAGGTCAGGTTTGGGGCAGGAAACGCTGTCTACCAGCCAGAATCACTTCCAGAGAGAACAGGCTGTTTTGGGGCACACAGGCGAGTTCTCCTATGGAAGTCTTAGAAGGGCCCATGAGGACAGCTCCAGGATATTGTAGAAGAAATTTCCGCCTGGTTAGAGGTTGGGCCGAAGGTGGCAGGGGCCTCTTTCAGTCCTGAGGTTCCACTGTTCTGAATCTGTGGTTCTAGGCTCATTGTCAAGGCTACCCCTTACTTGAAGCCTTCCTTGATTGCAGTTTAGTGAAAGCATTCTCTCCGAATGCCCCTAGAGCCCTGCACAGTCCTCGACATATTTTTCCTTTACAGTTAACTCGTTCAGTCTCTCAAAAAATCTCTTAGCCCTTTCTGTACCTCACAGTCTCACTACTGACAGTTAAGACGTTCTTCCTTCCTAAAGAGACAATAAAAGTATCTCTAATCTCTATGGGAGGGGCTTTGGAAGCCAGCGTTATATAGAGGTGGATTTTCTTTATGAAGAAAAGGTAGAAGGAGGAAGAGGAGGAGGAGGAGGAGGAGGAGGAAGAGGAAGAAGAGGAGGAGGAGGAGAGGGGGGAAGGAGAGGAGGGGGAGGAGGGGGAGAAGGATCCTAGAACATTGGAATCTATAGAGAGGATATGGGAGTGGGGTCCAATCTCTCCTTTACAGGGGAGAAATAAGTCAGAAGGAAAATCAGGCCTCCTGATTCCCAGCCAGGGGCTCTCTGTCTCTCCCTGGGTAGAGAGGGAGGGTGGACACCCACTGGAATGTTTCTTCTGGCCTCAGACTTGGCCCTGTCTGTCTTTCCAGGCAATCTACGCTGTGCCCCTTCACACACTCTCTGCTGTGGCCAAATTGGCTTCCTTGCTGTTGCTTTAATTTGGCAAAGCTGCCCTTGATTCCTGTCATGCCCTCCCTCCCTCCCTCCTCTTTTCTGCCTTTCAGAATCCATTGTTGTTGTCTGACTCTCTGTGACCCCATTTGGGATTTTCTTGGCAGAGACACTGGAGCGATTTACACTTTTCTTCTCCAGCTCATTTTACAGATGAGGAAGTGAGGCACACAGGGTAAAGTGACTTGCTCAGGGTCACGAAGCTAGTAAGTGTCTGAGGTGGGGCTGAGTCTTCATGACTCCAGACCCAGCACTTGGTGCACTTTGGTGCCCCCTAGCGGCCCAGTCAGACTCGGTTGCTCAGGTGCAACTTACTATGGGAAGCCTTTCTGGATCTCCTTTGCCTTTCCTGCTCAGACCGTCCTGGAGTTCATACTTAGCTCTGCCTAGGGAGTTCTCTCCCAGGAGAATGGAGGCTTCTGGAGGGTAGGGCCTGTTTTTCGCTTTTCTTTGTATCCTTGACCTTTTTTCTCCATAGGAGATCCCAGATAAATGCTCGGTGACCCCGGGCACCTGCTTCCTCCTTTGTACAATGGGAAGGACTCATTTGTCCACCATTTCTGGAGAGCCCTCGGGATATGGTGCTGAGGAGGTTCTATCTAGGGAGGTCCAAACATGAATCTCCATGGGTTCCTGCACTTGGGATGCTAGAAACCCACAGTAGAGCCCCCTCCTGCCCTCCCAGGCCAAGAGCTGTATCCCCCCCTCACCTCCTTAGAAGTCTCCTCCCCCAGCTCCTGTCTTGTCCTTCCTCCCTAGACTGGTTCCACCTCGTGGGGTTGTTGCATGATCTGGGGAAGATCCTTGTTTTAGCTGGGGAGCCTCAGGTAAGAAGGGACAGCAAAGATGGTGGAGCCGAGCCCAGGCACTGCCTTTGGGGCTCTGGGTTCCAATCTGTGGTTTACGGATTCTGGGTTTGGGGTTAGAGGCTGGACTGGTTCTGGGCTCTAGGCTAGGATGGGGCTTCAAGTTGAGGTTTGGCCACTGTCCTCTTGGATGGGTTTCATGACATGGGCTTGGGGTTCCAAGGTCCTGGGCTCTCTGCTCTGGACTGGGAGCTCTCAGATCAGATCCATTTTGAGTGGCGGCTCAGGGTCCTATAACCTATGGCCACAATTCCATGACTCTCACCTTCCACATCCCACAGTGGTCAGTTGTTGGAGACACCTTCCCTGTTGGCTGCCGCCCCCAAAAATCTGTTGTCTTTTGCGATTCAACTTTTCAGGACAATCCTGACACCAAGGACCCTCGATACTGGTGACTCCCCACCCCCAACCCCAGAGGTCTTTCATACATAGGCTCCTCCACTGCACATCTCTTGTGCAGAGTTCCCTCAGCAATGCAAGCTTGCGCACATGTGCACACACACACACACAGACACACACATTCACATACACAGTCACACAGACACACACATACTCATATATATACCCACACACACATAAAACCTTTGGCTTCTGTTGCTTTGTAATTAGAGATACATATGAACTCTACCTAGCCACACCCGAAGAGCCTCTCTCATCCAGACCCCTCCCCCAAATCTCCCCATCCAGAGACCCCTCCACTTGTACATGAGCCAAAGTAGACTCCCCCTTTACCCAGGCCTTTGTTCTTCTCCTTATTCCCCCTCACAACTTTGCCTTTTTCCAGCACTGAATATGGGATGTATGAGCCCCACTGTGGCCTGGAGAATGTATTGATGTCCTGGGGCCATGATGGTGAGATCTTTCCCCTTGCCCTCCACTGCTTCTCCAGAGACTCCTCCTTTCCCCAATCACATAGTAACCAGTAGGGAGGCCCAAAGTGAAAACAATGAACCCCAACTCCCCTTTTATAACCCAGGGCCAGGCCTGTTGTCTATGGGTTCTTGGGGAAAGGGGTTATGGTATTTGTAGAATGGAGCCTTGTGGGATCTCTCTCAGGGTGATGGTTGCTGGGTGGGGCCTTCAAGACTCTGTGGGATGGTGGCCACGCCTGTGACTTTCTCTCCTTATACAGAGTACATGTATCTAATGATGAAGTTCAACAAATTCTCCCTGCCTCCGGAGGTGAGTGGGGTCAAAGTGTCTACTCCCCAGCCTCCAGCTGCTAACGCTGCAAGGCTCCTAGCTGCCACATGCTAGACTCTGACCACCAAGTAACCTTGAGAGAAGGGATCCATGGACCCGTGGGGCTGGGCCCAGGCTTTCTGGGGCTCTAAACCTGGAGTTCAGGAAGGGCTAATGATAAATCAGAGCAAACAGGAGGCTGATAGATGCTGGGTCCCAGAAGGTGGCCTGGGGATGGGCTTGGGAACTTACCTGGACACCCCAAGGCCTGGCTTTCCAGGACTTGGTGGAGTTGGGGGTCAGGATCCAGGCTAGCAAGAAAATGAATGAAGGGCCATAATTCCTTCCTCCCTCCCTGTCTAGGCCTTCTACATGATTCGCTTCCACTCCTTCTACCCTTGGCATACTGGCGGTGACTACCGCCACCTCTGCAGTCCTCATGATCTCAGCATGTTGCCCTGGGTGCAAGAGTTCAAGTAAGGGCTGGGGAGGGCTCTCAGACCTGCCCCTGCCCAGGTAGCTCAGGGAACACTATTTTGGGGCTCTGGCGGGATGTGGGGGATGAACCTCCTGACTCTCCTTAGGCCAGAAGAAGCAGCAGGGGTCAGGGTAGGGCAGATTTGGGTATCCTCAGTAAGGGAGGAGCTCATACTTTCCTCCTCACCTCTGGCCCAGGACACATTGAGGATTCTCTTCCATAAAGTGTCCACTGTGTATAGGGTGCCTTGCCAAGTATTGGGGATGCAGGTGTGAAGAATGGCATAGGCTCTGCCTTCGGGAAGCTTCTAGTCTAGCAGAGGGCTGGTAGTGTGAGTCCAGGAGAGAAGACTGGTCTTGGAGTCCAGGGACCTGTGTACCAGTCACTTACGAGTGGTGTGATCTTGGGCAAGTAGGGGGGCACTCTGTGTCATGGAAAGGTCACTCACTGGTGACCTGGGTTCTAACCCAAGGCTGACCTGGCCATGTGGTAAGAAGAGCTGAGCCCCGTGGGAGGGGCAAAACTAGAAGAGCCCTTAGAAACTTCCTCATCTTACAGATAGGGAAACTGAGGCAGGGGGCTAAGTGACTCCATGGGCTCATCCCTCTAGAGCTGGAAGGAACCTGAGACCTTCTAGTTCAGCCTACTTATTTAACACATGAAGAAACTGAGAATCAGGGAAGGGAAGTGACTAACCCAGGATCACACAGGTTGAAGTGACAGAGACAGAAAGCCCTGTCTCCAGAGCCAGTGCTCTTTGCTTCTGGGGAGTTCTCCCTCCCTCCTGGGCCAGGACAGGGCCAAGGGAGGCAAGGCAAAGCCCCCTGGGCTCCCCTGGCCAATATCCTGAGTGCCTGGTAGCACCAAAACCTCTCCACCAGGTCCAGGTGGGGCCTGAGGAGTCTGCAAGGTGCAGGCAAGGGAGACAGAGCCCGAGACTGAGGAGCAGGAGGGAGCCTGAGATGTAGAATGTGTCTGCCCCTTCTCTGACAGACCCCAGATTGCTCAGTACCCCTTGGGTGCCCGTCACAGTCTGAGAGCCTCCCCAGGGATACAGGCAGCTGGCAGAGCGCCTCATTCACTCATTCATCTATGGAACAAGTGTTGGTTTGGCAGGATTCTGAGTCAGGAATGTGACAAATACAGAGACTGGGGAAGGACCCCCGTGAAGCCCTTAGCCATTAACTCCTTATCAGAGTTTAGCTGGCCTTGAATTAAATGAGACAGAAGCATGGGAAGGTACAAGAAACCCAAATCTGGGGGATCAAAGCAGATGAGGGGTAAGGGCAGGGGTGGCCCCTTTCCTTCCTGGGGGTGCCCTGCTCACTGCCCCCTTTTCTGTACTTCTTACAGTAAGTTTGATCTGTACACCAAGTCAGGGGACCTGCCAGATGTGTCCGAACTTCGTCCATACTACCAGGGCCTCATAGACAAATATTGTCCCGGGGTCCTCTGCTGGTAATGGCTTCTCCTTAGCCAGGCTCATTTGCCTCACCAGGGGCAGCCAGCCCCCTCCCTTGTGCATACCAACCTGTCTACAAGCTCCTTTCTCCCCCTTCTTCTGGGGGGGGAGATTATCAGCCTAGAGACCACCCCTGGGCCACCAATCACCAATCACATCAGCATTGCCAATCAGCAGGTGCCCATCACTTTCCTTCTGTCTGCTCTCACTACCATTTCCATCCAACTGGACCACGTGCTCCCCTCCAACCACACCTGCAGACTCTTAATGCTCTTGCCAAGAAATAAAGAATGTGCAGTGCCTTCATGTCTTTCCCTTCACTGTGTCTAGAGAATTAGGAGCCTGGGGGTGAGATCTTGGGGTTCAGAAGCTGTAGGAAGGCTCTTTGGGACATTCTCCACTCTTCCACAACCCCCTCCCCATCCCTTTTCTTTCTTCCCTCAACCTTAGAGAACCTCTATCTGCTTCCCCCTCAACATCTCTGGCAATGGGGCCCGGCCCTCCCCAAGTCTGGTGGTAAGGAGGGTAGAGGCTGGGAAAGGGGAAGCAGAGAATGAGAAGCTCTAAGGATCTTATAACCTCCAGATATGGGGACTTTCAGGAAGACAGGGTCCTTGAGGACCCCAGCCTGGGGGTTGGGATTTAGAAGAATGTTCTAGAGATTGGAGAGAAGGCCCCTGTGGGGCCTCTCTTTGCTTCTAAGGGTTCTAACTTGTTTTCTTAGGACCTCTGGTCAGCTTGCCTCTTTAATGCTGTCTTGGGACTGACCATGGGCAACCAGATTCCACAGACCCAGGGACCCAGGCGCATTTTCCCTGTATGCCTGGGAAAGGGCTATGGACCAAAGAAGTAAGAACCAGCCCTTCTCCACCTAAGTGTGTGGGATCCCTTCATGTTGCAAAGGCTTCTGTCAGTCAAACAAAAGCATTTATTAAGTGCCACTGTGTACCAGGCAATGTGCTGTATCACTGCAGATACAAAGAAAGACAAAAGCTGGTCCCTGCCCTTGGGAGCTCCCAGTCAACTGGGAAGAACTTTAGGGAAAACCTCTTATTTTGCAGAGGAGAAAACTGAGGCATAGGACTTGTTTAAGATCATACAAGTAAGAACTATGGGAAATCAGATCCTCTCTTGGTCCATGGGCAGCTATGGCTCCCATGAAGGGCAGCAGTGAAACCTCCCTAAGGGAACAAAGAACAGCATTTCGTTTTTAATGAGTTTTGTGTGTCAGGAAGTCTCTTGACATCAATCAATCGTCAAGCAGCTTAGTTGATAGTCAGCAAGCAGTTCTTAAACACTTTGTGTGAAGCGTGGTCCTAGCAGGATCAGCCTGATGCATTTCCTTCCTGTAAAGGAAAGAATGTAGGGGTTTGGGGCATTTCCAGGCTAACTCAGCAAAGGCTAAGCTTTCTCCACCTCAGTTCTAGTAGAACCTTTGGCCATTCAACAAAGAAGGAACATTCACTTTAGAAAGGGTTTACTGGAGAAGTGTCATAGTGTGTCATCTAAGTCACATGCACACATATATACATATACACACAAACACACACATACATGCACACAATACACCATACTGAACCATCAGTAAACTGAAGAGCATCTCATTAAAACTTGTCTGGACAAAATTCAAGGAAAAAGATCTCTTGTTTCATTTTTTCCCATGAATTATTTTATTTTTTAATTTATGGAATAAAACTAGCATTTACATGATAACATAGTATAATTTTTAAAAAGGTGATTGTACATGAAACTGCAAACCTATGGTTTACAACTTACTATTCCTTTTAAATATATAACAAAGTTATCACGTAAATATCTTTTTGTCTTCCTTCGCCTTCCCTAGAGATGGCTGCCAGTAGACACAGACATGTATATCTATGTAAAATAGTTCTACACATACCATTTCTCAGTTCTTTCTCTCGATGCAGGTAGCTCTTCCTTCAGATGCCCTCTAGCCAGTTTGGGTATTTGTAATAGTCAAAATGACTTGCTTGTTCAAAGCAGGTCTGTGAAGTGTAAACTGTTACTGTAAACAATGTTCACTTGGTTCTGCTCATTTCCCTTTTCCTTATTTTCATTATTTTGTGCAAGTCTTTCCATGTTTTTCTAAGATCATTGGGCTCATCATTTCTTATAACACATGAGTTTTCCATCATGATCATACCACAGCTTGTTCAGTCATTCATTCCCCAATTAAGAGTCATCCGTGCAATTTCTAGTTCTTTGCCATTACATGGAAAGTTGCTATAAATATGTTAGAACATTTTCCTTTTCCCTAATCATCTTTGGCAATAGAACCAGTAGTGGCATTGCTGGGTCAAAGGGTTTAGTCAATTGCATAATTATTTGGGCATAATTCCAAATCTCTCTCCAAAATCAGTTCGCAGATCCACCAACAATGAATTAGTGTCCCAATTTTTTCCACATCCTCTCCAACTTTGGTTGCTTTCCTCTTCAATCATTTTAGCCAATCTGACGGGTATAAAATGGTATCTCAAGACTGTTTTAATGAGCTTTTCTCTAATCAATGATGATTTAGAGCATTTTTTCATATGTGTATAAATTGTTTCAATTTCTTTATCTAGAAACTGCCTGTTTATATCCTTTGAACATTTACCATTTGGGGAATGACTCATATTCTTATAGATTTTGCAAAGGTCTTTATGTATTTGTAATATGAGACCTTTATCTGAGAAACTGCCTTCACTATTCCTCTCCCCCTCCCATTTTTTGCTTTCCTACTGATCTTGGGTATATTTGTTGGATCTACACAAAACCTTTTAAATTTAATGTAATTGAAATTTTCCATTTTACACCTCACCCTGCTCTCTATCTCTTCTTTATTCATAAACTGTTTACCTATTCATAAGTCTGATAAGTAACATGTACCACATTCTTCAATTTTTCTCGTAATATCTCTCTTTATTTTTGGCTCATGCATCCACTTTGACCATATCTTGGTAAATGGTGTTAGATTATTGGTCTATGCCCATTTTCTGGCAGACTGCTTTCCAGTTTTCCCAATGATTTTTTATGCTAAATAATGAATTCTTATCCCCAAGTCTTTACATTTGTCAAATACAAGATTACTATATTTATTGGTTGCTGTAAATTGTACGTCTTCTCTGTTTCATTGATCTGCATTTTTATTTCTTGGGCAGTACCAGCTAATTTTGATAATTATTGTATAGGTTAAGATCTGGTACCACTAAACCTCCTTCTTTTACATATTTTATCCTTAGTACCCATGGTATTTGTGCCTTTTTGTTTTTCCAAATGATTTTTTTATTTTTTCTGATTCAATAAATTTTTTTTGGTAATTTAATTGGGATGGCATTGACTATATAGATTAATTTAGGTAAAGTTGTCATTTTTATTACATTGGCCCTGCTTACCCACAAACAATGAACGTTCTCCGGTGATTTAAATCTAATTTTATTTCTATAAAAAGTTTTTAAAAGTAATTTTGTTTATATAGTCCCTTGGTTTGTTTGGCAGTTTGTGTACTCCCAGATATTTAATACTGTCTAGACTGGAGTCACTTTAAATGGGGTATCTCTTACTAACTCTTCTTGTGGGATTTTGTTTGTGACATATAGGAATGCTGGTGATTTATGTGGATTTATTTTATATTCTGCTACTTTGCTAAAATTGTTGGTTGTTTCAACTAACTTTTTAGTTAGTTGAAATCTTTGAGAATTCTAAGTATATCAACGCATCTTCCTCAAAAAGAAATCATTTTTTGTACCTCATTCCCAACTCTGATTCCTTCTGTTTCTTATTCTTCTTTCATTGCTATTGCTAGGATTTCCATTACAATATTGAATAATATTGGTGACAGTGGGGGCATCCTTGTTTCATACCTGATATTACTGGGAAGGCTTCTTTCCATTACAAATAATGCTTGCTGATGGTTTTATTATGCTTTTTAAAAATCAATTTAGAAATATGCCCAAAGGGCTATAAATAATTACATACCCTTTGACCCAGAAATACCACTTTTGGTGTTGTATCCCAAAGAAATTATAGAAGTGGGAAAAGGTCCCATACGTACAAAAATATTTATTGCAGCTCTCTTTGTGGTGGCAAAAAACTGGAAATTTAAGGGATGCCCATCAGTTGGGAAATGGCTGAACAAGTTATGGTATATGAATGTGATGGAATATTATTGTGCTATAAGAAATGGGAAGGAGGGGGACGGAGACAAGACGGCGGCGTAGAAGCAGCAAAGCACCACGGCTCCCACACAAACACGCTAAAAAAACTCATAAAATGGGACTCTAAAACAGATTTTCACGCTCCAAAACTCTCCAAAAGACAGAAAGCACATCTGTTGCTACAGGCAGCGCAGCAAGCGGGGCTCTTCGCAGCAGTCTGGGACCTGCAGTTGAACCCAGCCGACTCAGGCCCTGGGGCATCGGGAGGGGAACCACGGCTATAGGAGAGCTGATTGGCTGCACTGGAGGCACACTTACCACATCTATCAGGCCAGAAGACAAAAAGGCTAAGAGAAAGGTCAGTGGATTTTGCTAACTGGGGAGGAGAAGAGCGGGTCAGGGTCCGGCCAAACTGCTCCCAGGGCAAGGAAGCAGTGGGAGGCAGCTGTAGCAGCAGGAATGGCTGAGAGCCGCAGCGGCTTCCACTGGGCTGCTTCAGAGCCCTTGGCCTGCAGATAGCAGGGGGGCTGACACGACCCATCGCGGCCAAGGGCTCTTGCGTTGAGTGGCCTGGATCTGGATCGGGGTCTT
>CM053597.1:228567956-228627655 GCA_028646575.1 Pseudocheirus occidentalis
AAGGCGTGGGCATTCCTGAAAAACAAGCCTCCTGCCACAGGCTCCATGTGACCACATTCAGCCTGTTATGAGGCAGAGTATATTTTCAAATCAGGGAAGGTTCTCAGAGTCATTTAAGCCTATCAAAGGGCCTCGGGGCAGGGAAGATCTTCAGATGCCCATAACAGGATGTATATAATGAACCCTATAGGGAGTATACATGTGACTGAGTCTAGGATACATAGGATAGGTATGGCCCATACATCACTGCTTCAGCCAGCATACAGCTAGGTTAAAGTACTAAATTCTGTAAGTGCCGCTGGCCACTGTAACAGAAAAAGAGATGATGCCCTTTTGCTAGGGCATGCTGCCTTTGAGCTAGAGAGAAGCTGCCTGAGACAGTGTTTGAGGATAGGGAGAAATGTGATTTTACAAACTGAGGTTTGAGTCAGGCACTCAAGCACCCCATCATTAGGAGATAGGTTTTAAAAGTGAGGGTTCAGGCCCCACAATTTTTGTTTGCTGGCTGGGACCATCCTTTGTTATACTCTTGCTCGTTTGTCAGTAAAAAAAATCAGTATTTTAAAAATAAACACAAAATCCAAGATGTGGATCTGGGCTGAGCAGGGCCTGAGGGTCAATAATTGCTCTTATGTGCTTGCGTTAGGATGAGCTTGGCTGACCAGGAAGGGGGGGGGGACAGTTTCTGCTGAGAGCCGCCTGGTGCAGGAGGGGGGTCAGGAGGTGCCAGGCCCAGAAGCTCCTGTGGGGGAGCATTGAAAGCCTCCTCAGCCTGGGCAAATGTGGGTGGGAGATGGGGTGAGGGGGTGTTCCTGATGGTAGGAACAAGGTGAGCAAAGGCCTGGAGGTGGGACTGAGCATGGTAGGGTAGGGTCCTGCTCACATCCCTTTTTTCTGCGTCCCCCTCACATATTTTGAAGCTGGACCAGATCTGCATTTCTTTTGATGAAGGCAAAACCACCATGAACTTCATTGAAGCTGCGTTGCTGATCCAGGGATCTGCCTGTGTCTATAGTAAGAAGGTGAGCTGGGGGCAGTCGTGCTCCCCCATTTCTCCCAGCATGGCTAGGAGTGGCATTCCAGAGGAGTGAGTCCTTGGGAGGCACAGTGGGCTCCCTCCATTCTTGGGGCTGGCCCACAGGCCTCCCTCAGGAGCTCTTGGCACCTTCTGGGCCCTTTCTGGGTTGTGACTGAATTAGTTCTTTGTTGTGACAGTAGACAGGAGGGTCCCTGCTTATTCACCAAGGCCTCTCAGAGAGGCCTCCCAAGCTTCCCTCCTTCACTGCAGTCTCTCTGAGGGGGGCAGCCCTAGGCACCCGTTCTTGCTTGGAGTCCGCCTCATCCTTGGCCCACTGTGCCCCTGGCTCAGTCATCTCCCTGCCTGTGGGGTCTCACAAGCCTTGCCTGCCCTCTCAGGGTGTGTGGTAGTGCTTTGTGTAGAGATGAGATGCTTCATTGCTGGGGGCCTCAAGGCAGAGAAGTGTCCCACATTCTTAGATCCATGTGTGCGTTCCTTGTGCCGGGGTCGGCCCAGCCCTGAGCTGACGGTTGTGCTGGCTGGGCTCCAGCATGCCAGGCATTGGCCCCTCTCCTCACCCTATGTCTCTGTTTGGCAGGTGGAGTACCTCTACTCGCTGGTCTACCAGGCTCTGGATTTCATCTCAGGCAAAAGGTAAGGGTGGGAGGAAATACAGTCAAGTAGGGGCACCTGGAACAGCCATGTTGGGTTCCTTGTGCACAGCACAAGCCCCCAGTGCTCCTTCTCTGCTCTCCCTCACACACAGAAGGGCCCCTCCATGTTGGGATTTGTTAACAATAAGAAAACAGAAAACCCGTGAGGAAGGGAGGGAATGCCTAGGAGCTGGTGGAGCCCTGGGCCCTGCTGGCACCCCCCTGGAACTTGCCCAGCTGATCTCTGACACCAATCCCCATTTGCCTTGTCTCCCCCAGGCGGAACAAACAAGCCACATCTGTCCAGCCTAATGGCCTGGGTGCTGACAGCAGCTGTGAAATTCGCCCAGAACGCGGGGAGGAGGTGAGGCTTCTAGGGGCCTGGCCCTCACTAAGGATGCACATACACCCCAGGCGCAGCCCTTTGTGCACCATCCAAGGTCGCTGCAGCCCCTGCCAGCTGTTGCCTCTGTCTCCCCACAGTTTCTGTCCCTTGATGACATCCCAGACTCCCGGGCAAACATAGACCTGAGGAACGACCAGCCTCCCAATGTACGTGGTGCCTTCTCCCTGACCTCCCCCTCACTGGCTCCTTTGGGCAGCCAGAGATCTTGGGTGCAGTGGTGGTGAGAAGTGGGGAGAGGGGGCCTGGGAGGTGGCCTTGTTCTGCATTCAGTGGCTCTCTGCCCCTTGACAGGCCGTGCCTGTCATTCCCTTGGTGCCCATGTCCCTGGTGCCCCCTGATGAAGAAGAGAAGAAGAGCAACCCACTCTACAGGTACGGGTGACCCCTGCCTTGGCCCCCCAGCTCCCAGTTCTCTTTCCTGCCTCCCTTGTGCCTGTGGCCTGCCCCAGGCCTCTCCTCAGTGCATGGTGGTTTGTCAGCACAGCCGCCGAGGGGAGGTCCTGGCCAGCCGCAAGGATTTCAGAATGAACACCTCCACCCCCCACCCCAGCGGGGCCTTCCTGCTGGAGCCAGGAGGCCTGTCCCCAATGGAGCAGAGACTGCTGAGGACCCACCAAGGTGAGAGGGTTGCAAAACTCAGAGGAGATGGGGACGGAGGGGGCCCAGCCGTTCACTGCCAGGGTGTTTGTTCTCCACCAGAACTCTGGCCAGTCAGAGTCCAGGGCGTAATTATGCTCTCCACCCAACATTTATTAAGCACCCCCTGAGTACCAGGCACTGTGCTGGGTGCCAGGGATCCCTCAAAGGGCAGAAACAGTCCTTGTCCCAGAGGAGGGGCCAGGGAACAGTTTTTACTAGAGGTAAGTGGGCACAACATGAACACCAGGCCAGCTGGCCACAAGGAAGTAGTGGCTGATGCCCTCCTGCTGGAATTCCAGGTGAAAGGAGGGGAGGTCATCCTGGTCATGTGGTCAAGGCCCAGAGAGGGGAGCTGGGATGCTATGTTTGGAGACAGCAAGCAGGTCGGACTGGCCGGGGAGCCTCCTGGGGCCTAGTCAGCCTGGGAGATGGACTGAGTTGTACATGCCAAGCTCTCTCCATCAGGAGAGGCTCTTGACCAGTGCACATGGTCTGACCTGATGAACACCTGTGAGGTCCAGGGCCTTTGCCCAGACCTGGGATGTAGTAGATAGCAGTCTGGAACAAGGTCACTGGGCCTCTACGCTTGCCCTGATCTGGGCAGGGTTACTGGCCTCTCTCTGGGTAGCATTCAGCCTCCTCCAGCGGCTACATCTTGAAAGCCCCTTTCTCTTGGGATGAGCGTCTTGCCACAGAGACCAACTTGAAAAAGGGTAAAGCATGGGGTGGGCATGCCTGGCACTGTGCTCTTCTCATTCTGCCCTTCACAGATGCTGAGAGACCTGAGGAGATGCCCATGGACGTCTCTATGTGCATGTCCCCAACCCCAGTGTTCAACTTATCCCGGGAGGAAGACGAGAAGCCAGGTGTGAGCAGAGGCTTAGGAGGGGAAAGTGGTGGGGCCTCCCTCCTGCTAGAGTATGGCCTGGCTGCCAGCATTCCTTGTGCCCAGACCTGGCCCTTGCAGCCTCAGTCTCCTTTCCTCCATTTTAAATGGAGGCAAATCAAAATTCAGTTCTACTTTGAGGATTCTTGTTTTTTTGACTTTTTGGAGGGCAGTTGGGGTTAAGTGACTTGCCTAAGGTCACATGGCTAGTAAGTGTTAAGTATCTGAGGTCATATTTGAACTCAGATCCTCCTGACTCAAGGGCCAGTGCTCTATTCACTGCGCCACCTAGCTGCCCCCTTTCAGGATTCTTGAGAGGCCTGGTGGCTCCTGTTCCCTGAGTACCTTGGTGGGGACTCCTTGGAGAGCTCCTGGGGCCTGCAGGGGCTACTTGGCCACTGGTAGTGCTTCCTGTCAAGGCAGCCCCGGACAGTCTGACCTCATCCTTTCCTCCCACCCTTCTCTAGAGGCAGAACTACCTGAAGGTGAGGAGGAGGTGGGAGGAGACCTGCTTCTTGACCCAGAAGCCCCTGAGGCCTCTCCAAAGCCCCCAGAGCAGGGAGCCGAGCAGCAGGTAGGGGGTCATCTCAGCTGGGTTCCTGGGGAGGCCAGGAGAGACTGCCCTGTGACCAGGTCTCAGTTTCTTTACCTGTAAAATGGAGACAGTGCTGCCTAGTGAGCTTGCCTTACAGGCTTCTGGGAATAATGGCTCCAGAGGGCTTTGCAAAGTCAGTGATTACTTCCATGCTTCCTAGATCTGTCAGAGGCACATGGGCCCTTTGAGGCTCCTGGGGCCTCAGAGCTGTGGGCAGATGGATCACAGGAGAATGAATCTGGGGAGTGTTACAGGATTCAGCTCCCCTGGACTTCTCAGGACATTTTAGCCACAGTTCCAAGGGGAAAGATGGAAAACTCATGAAGCAGAGTGTAATCCCAGGCCCTCCCCTTGCTCAGCTCTTCTCATAGGAAGCCCCCAGGAATCTTTGTCCAAAGCAGGTCGCAGGAATCCCAGTTGTTGCTCTTAGGCGCTGGGCCAAGTCCAGAGGAGCTGGTCTTGTCAGATCCTCTGCTTGTTTCCTCCAGCCTTTGGGGGGTAGCTGGAGGAACAGTGGGGGATGATGGGCAGCTGAAGTGATTGCCTCTACTGTCCCTCCTAGGGTGGCCTGGAATCAAGGAGGTACATGCTCCAGGGCAGAACCTCAGCTACCCCCCCCCACCCATCATGCCACCAAAAGGTGAGGAGAAGCTATGATGGAAGGGGTGGGAGAAAGGTGCCTTCTCAGAGTTCTCTGGCTCTGTCTAGCTCCATTCTTGGGCCAACCTGTTGGGCAGAGCTCCCGCATTCCTCCCCTGCAAGGAAGTAACCCAGCATTTGGCCTTACTGGGGGTCCTAAGTGCATGGTCCCTGCTTAGTGTCTGTATCCTGTGCTGCAGGAGCCCCCAGATCCCTGGCAGAGCCTGGACCCCTTTGACTCCCTGGAGGGCAATCCCTTCAAGAAAGGTAATGAGTAATGAAGGATGGAGGTGGGCACTGCAGTGGTAGCCACCTGCAGAGCTGAGGGAATCAGACATGGAGTGCTGGGAAAATGTTGGCTTTGGAGCCCATCCCCAGGACTCTGGCTGTGGCCTGTCCTGACCACCTGCTCCCCAAGGAAGCTGGGCCTGGGAGTACCCACATCTCTTTCCAGTGCCCCTCTCTCTTGGGCGACTGTTTCATCCCTGGGGCCAGGTCCCTGTTGTCCGACTTCTGGCTCTGTCTCCCAGGTAGGCCTTACTCTGTGCCACAGCATTTGGAGGAAACCAAGTCTGGCAAACGAAAAAGGAAGACCTCTTCCAGACTCCAGGGGTTTCATGAGTGGTACCTGGCTGCTTGTGAGTCAACTCCTGGGTGGGTGGAAGTCCCCTGAAGAGCAGGGGATGACAGGGCAAACAGATTTGAGCTCCCGGGATGCTCTTGTGACTAGCTGACCACTGACCTCATTCCTCAGATAATGGCTGTGGTAGCTCCCAGAAACCTCGGCACAGAGGCCCCACATTTGCAGGTGAGGCTGGAGAAGGGTAGGGGGAAGGCCCCAGGCTTGATGCACCATGGGGGTCTTGAGCTGCCCCCTGGGACCAGAACCAAGGGCCCTGCAAAATCTCTCTGTACAGACCTGGAAGCGCTCTACTGGAAGCGTGTCAAGGAGCAGGCGGACGCCCTTCGGAAGCTGCAGAGGGGAGAGGTGAAGGCAGTGGGCTTGGCAGAGACCCCCTTTTCCCACCCCCTTAAACCCCCTGGCTCTTGCTTGAGAAGCTAGAGGTGCTGGATCCCAAAGGCCATGGCCACTGTTCCCATGCTGCTGCCAGACCCCTTCAGGCCATCCCTCTCCAGGGAGGTGGTGCTTCTAGGCCTTCTGCCCAGAGCAGGTGTTAGTGGGGTACTGGCAAAATGGTTGGAAGCCATCCCCATGCCTATTGTGAGTAGGGCAGGAGGGCTCATACGGCAGGTAGCTGACCTCGCTCTGCCTCTGTCCAGGTAGCGGAGCAGGAGCTGCCCAGTGCCCACGAAGGACTGTGGGCCCTCGAAGAGGAGCGAGTGGAGGAGTCCCCGGAGCACCTAGGAGGAGGAGGTAATCCCTGGGGCCCAGGCTGATCTCTCGCATCCATGGTGGGGAGGGGGCACTGGTGCTGGCAGGTTCTCGGGGTGGGTCTAGCTTCCTCTGTTTGACTTCCCTCAGACAGCTTCTTGGAGCTTGAGGATGAGGAGCCTGAGGAGCCGCTGGAGGGTGTTCCAGGTAGGCCTGGAAGAGGGAAGCTTGGCTAACCTGGAGCTGCTGGGAAGGGAGGAGGGTTCTGCAGCCTTGACCAGGCGCTAACTCATGGCCCTCCTTCCTTCCCCTAGAGCCAGAGGCCATCGCTCCGCTGAGCTATGAGGAGTTGGTCCAGAGAAATGTGGTGGGTTCTGCTTGGGAGCCAGGCTGAGGGATTAGCAGAGTGGGGGCACCCAGTGCAAAAACGTCCTGAGCTTTCTCATCTTCTCTCTCAGGAATTATTTATTGCCAACTCTCAGAAGTATGTACATGAGACAGAGCTATCTCAGCGCATCCGGGACTGGGAGGACACCATTGGGCCCCTGCTCCAGGAACAGGTGAGGGTGAGCCCGGAGGCCACAGGCCCCCTCAGCCACTGATGGGTGGCAGAGGCAGGTGGCAATCAGCCTTGGCTCCCTCCTTCCAGGAGGAACACGTTCCTTTTGACATCCATAATTATGGGGACCAAGTGGTAGCAAGTTTTCGGCAGCTCAATGAGTGGTGTCCCTTTGCGGATCTGGTGGCTGGCAAGCCTGCTTTTGAGGTGTGCCGCTCCATGCTGGCCTCCCTGCAGCTGGTGAGTGGGGGCCGGGGTCTGGGGACTGGGAGGGAAGGGAGCAGCAGAACTGAAGGCAAGAAGCTTGTTTCCACCCTCCCCTTCCTTCCACTAGGCCAACGACTACACTGTGGAGATTGCCCAGAAGCCAGGACTGGCCGAGGCTGTGGACACCATGTCCCTGAGGCTCCTCACCAGACAGCGCGCCCATGAGCGCTTCCAGACATACATAGCCCCCTCCATGGCCCTGCCCTGATTGTGGGAGGCAGCTGCTTGTGTGTGTGTGTTTGTGTGACTGGACTCTCCCTTATAGATGTTTTTTTTCCATGTTTTCTCCAAAATTTGGTGCCTGCCCTCCCTTGGCAACCCTGAAGCAGGGGTGGCTTTGCCTCCTGGCAGGTGCCAGGGGACTTAGGGGCACGCCCTTCCTCACCCCATGACCAGAGCCCACGGCCATGGAGGGCAGTGTGGCTGCTTTCCCCACCCTCATACCAGGCACCTCGGCCCTTGTCCAGACCGGTATGAGTCTTTCCAGTTTGTGTTTGTACAAGCAATCCCTTTAATTTCCCACTCCTATGGTGAACAACATGTGTAGAGCATCACAGAATAAATGTATCTGGTCGACCAGAGAACAAGACAGGTCCCTGGCTGGGCAGGGGGCAGATAGCCAGGCTGCAGCACTCAGCCCAGCAGGCTGCGGTAGGAGGCCATGTGGCGCTGCACGCTCTCGGTGATCTGTTCCTCTGTCTTGCTTCGGCCATAGTAGTCTGTGAAAAGGCCGTCAGGGTTGAGCAGGTAGATGATGATGGAGTGGTCCACGATGTAGTCCTGATCCTCATCCCGTGGGCCTGCACTGTAGTAGACCCGGTAGGCACGGCTGGCCTGGCTCACCTGCTCGGGGGTGCCAGTCAGCCCAAGCAGCCGCGGGTGGAACTCCCTCACGTAGCGCCCCACAGCAGCCACGTCATCCCGCTCTGGGTCCACGGTGATAAAGAGGGGCTGCACAGGTGGCAGCCCCGGCTGTGTGTCCAGCCTGCGCACCACACCAGCCAGCTTCTCCAGCTCTTCGGGGCAGATGTCTGGGCAGTGCGTGAAACCGAAGTACAGGAGCACCCACTGGCCCTCGAAGTCTGCCTTGCGCCGGGGCTGGCCTGTGTGGTCCACCAAGTGGAAGTCTCCCTGGCCCACAGCTGCGCTGCGCAGGGCTTCCATCCGCCGCTGCTGCTGCCGCTGCTCTTTCTCGGCACGGGCCGACAGCCACGCCAGGGCCAGCCCTGTCCCAAAGAGCCCGGTCACCACCAGGCGGGTGCGCAAACTCGGGCCCACGGGGCCCCGGCCACCACCTGCTCCCTGCGGGCCGGAGCACAGCCGCACAGCCACACGCAGCTGGGCCAGGACTAAGCGCCAGGGGCCTGGAGCCCGGAGGGGCCACATCTCTGAGCAGAGCTCTGGAACACACAGGGGTAGTGGGGGGGGGAGGAGGGGCGGAGGGGCAGGGATGGAAGGGGGAAGGAAACAGGCGGAGGGATAAAGGGATGGAGGAAAGTATGTGAGACCCGGGTGGGGGCGCTCCTCTGAGCCAGGTGATGCTGAGAGGGGACTCCCAACGGCACATGGTCACTGCCTTTGGCAGCGCGGAACCCCTCTCCCGGCTGGCTGTGTATGGGGGGGGGGCCCTAGAGAAACACGCTGATTTCCATCTTTGAGCCTTTGCCCAGGGCCGCGGCCCCCCTTCCCACCCCCCTCCCCGTCCTCGGGTCAGGCTGGGGCCACTCAGTGGCTTCTCTTGCACTGCGTGCTCGGTACACAGTACGCGCTTAATCAGCGCTGTTTGACCCCTAGAATCTGACCTAGGGGGTGGAAGTTTGGACTCCAAAGGGGAGGCCCAGAAGGCCGGCCCCCTCCCCAGTTCCGCTCCCCCTTTCCCGCACGCAAAGGGGAGATGAGGAGAAGGAAGGGGGAGCATGCGCTCACCTCTTTCACGTCGTTTCTGCGCGCCCACCAGCCCTAAATCCGGAAGCTCCTTGTGGTCTCGCGAGACGAATACACGCGCGATCACGGCCGCAAGTTTAGTTCTATGGACGTCGGAGTCCGCTCAGCCGGCAACAGAGGAAACCACCTTGGACAGTAGGTCAAAGAGCCTGCGCAGCACGTGGGGCGGGGTCAGCGGGCCAAAGATAGTGGGCGCGTGGTGCCCCGGCGACGCGTCGGCTGGAAGATACTACGCATGAACACTGCCTGATCTCCGTTCTAGCGCGCGAGCGCCCCCTGCTGCCCATGCGGCGTGCTGAGCTTGCGTGGTCAGCATCCTTCTAGCTCCAAATTCTGCAGCCCCCATCCCTACTTTGCAGATAAGGAAACTGAGGTAGAGGGAGGTGAGGTGACTTGCCCTGAGTGATTCCCAGGGTCTGAGGCAGAATTTGAACTTAGGCTTCTCAACTGTACCCATTACTATATGCATGTGCCCCCCTATTTTCTTGGCACAAGGTTGTACACATCGCCACCACGCAGTGCCCCCCAGGCTGGGCTGAAGGGGAGGAGGCACTTCATCGAGGCTCCCCGAATGCCCCTGAATTTGGGGATGGCTATGACGTCCTTGTCCACGTGGCATTCCCTTGCTTGCGGGGCTGTGCAGGCTATGCGGGGGCGCAGAGAGACGACCATGGGGCCTATCCCCAGGAGCAAGCGGAGTTCATGTCCAAACGTGCAGTTTATTCCCGGGGAGAATACCCCCAAGCAAGAGGGCCCCGGCCGTAGCAGCAGCAGGGAGGGACCCTGGACAGCACACCGAGGGTGACACGCTGCCTGGGCAAAGGGACAGAGCCACGGACCTCGGGGGCCCATGGGGGGGGGGGAGAGTCAAGTCAGGAAGGAGAGTGGGGAGCCAGACTAGGGCAGGCACAGGGGGCCACGGCTTGGCCCGCTGCCCCTTGGGAGCGGTCGCCCCGCTCTGGCTCAGCCCCTCATGGAGGGGGGCAGGATGAGCTCCCGAAGGCAGGGGTCTGGCTGGAAGGGCTCCATGCTGGACAGCCTCAAGGCCTCCTGCAGCTTCTGCAGCTGGCTGGGATTCAGGCCTGGGCCCCTGTGGTGGATGCGTATCCAGGGTGTGCCTGGGCAGGTAAGAAAGGCAGAGCAGTCAGCTCTAGCGGGCAGGATACAAGTACTAGCATTAAGACAGCCCCTGCCCTCAAAGACCTTACATTCTAATGGAGGAAACGGCACAGAAAAGGGGGTGGGGGAGGTGCCCACTTAGGGATGAAGCTACCTCTGAAGACCCCAGACCCAGAGCATGGGCCCTGTCCGGACCTGGGGATGATTCAGACTTAAAACAGGATGTCGGTGCCAGCTCAGACCAGCAGGCTCCCCTCACTCCCGGGGCAGGAATTACAGCCCAGTCCCTGATGGTACAGCCACCTCCTCTCCAGCCTCTTTCCTCTTTGGCCTCCGATCCTTCCTCTCCATTTGCTGCAGTAGGTCTCAGACCTTCCTGGACCTACAAGAGCAACCTGCCCCTGCCCCTGGTGCCCCTACCAGCCTCTGGTCCCCCTGCTTCCACCCCACACTCCCCTGGGGCTGCCCTATCAAACCAGTGCCTCATTTCAGGTCTCACCTTCCCAGACCCCTCCACTGCTCCTGGCACTGGTGGCCAGCCCTCTGGGGCACCGCAGTGACCCTTAGCAAGTTACATTTTTTTCCTGGGTTTGGAGGAATTGAAATACTTTGCTTCCTGTCTCAAAGGACTGGGAATCCTTAAAGCACTAGAGACCAGGGAGTTCTTTTTCTTCTTATTTTTATCCTTGGGCTTCAGAGATGGTTTTTCTCCTGCCTCCTTGACCCCGAAGCCCCTGCCAAACTCCTTCAGGCAGGCACCTGTCCATCTACTCTCTCCACTGATTCCCCCTATCCATCAAAGACCTCCTCAGTGCAGACACCTCCAAAGGCTGAATCTCCAGTCCTGGCCTCACTCCGGAGCCCCAGGCCAGAATTTTTCACCCACTTATACCACCAGCCTCATCTGACACTTGAGTTCATCTGCTCCAGGAGTGTCTGCCTGTGGTCCTGATGGTCACCCTCTCCCTTACCAACAGTTCCTTTGTAGTGACAGTCTGGCACTGCCCCTGTGCTCTCTGCTTGGTGTGCTCTCTCTTCATATCCTTTAAAGGCCCAGCCACCACAAAGACCCTCTCACCCCCAGGCTGGCCTGACTCCCAGAACTGGACAAGAAGTCACACATCCTTCATAGTTCTATTGAAGTCTTAACCCTCCCCTCCTCTACTGGGAGCTCCTGAGACTGGGCCTGTCTCCTCTCTGCCTGGACTCTCCCTCACTGCCCAGTGCAGGGCACTGTATGCAGTAGGCACTTAATATGTGTATGTCAAATTGAACTAGCTCAGAATTCTGTTCTGAGGATTGTTTATAAAAGCCATGGTAGTCGGGTAAAGACCCTGAGAGGGAGACAGAATCTGGGGACAGGGTGGGAGGGCAAAGAAGGGGTAGCCAAGCCTAGTCACAACCCAGAGGGTTTGGGGAGAGGGTGTGGTCATAAGGAGGGGGATCCTGGATCCTTCCTGAGGGGAAAGAGAGGCTTCCTTGTATGGAACTCGACACTAGGCTTGAACAAGCACTGGAGTCAGTAGCATCATGGAAAGCACAGTCTGTCGCAGGACCCAGAAGGACAGAAGGAAAGTATGACCCCTTGGGACTCAATGGGGAGGAGGGTCAGCTCACAGGTTAGGAATTGAGAAAGGGTACCAGGCTGGCCAGGAATCAGCAACTGGGGTGAAGGTTGTAAAGGGAACAGTTTCACCCACATCCTGGAGGGAAGGGGGAACCAAATAGGATGTCTGTCAGCCCCCCTGGGCCTCAGTTTCCTCATCTGAAAAATGAGGAGGTTGGGCTACCTGGGCTGAGGTCTAGATTTAGGTTTCCAGGATCCCCATGACTAAGGGTGCTCAGTGTGGAGCAGGGCTGGAGGGAGGACACATGGGAGAGACCCTGAGGAGGTTGCTGAGCAGTCAGGACCTCAGAGAAGGAAGGCTTGAGAGTCTGGAACCAGACAGTTTGGCTGAGGGAGTGTGTGCTAAGTGTCTTCGGACCGTGAATGTGTAAATGTGAGCGTACGAGGTTGTACCAGATGCTCATAAAAGGTTGCTTGACAGCTCACGCTCTCTGCCTTTCCTAAAATGTAAACGTTTGGAAGGGGGGTGGTAGGGCCACACCTGGGCACCTGTTACCCAGGCAGCTGAGTGATCCTCTCTGTCTCTGTGTACCCTGTCTCCTGCCCCCAAGCTCCAGGGAGGGGCCAGGTCTCCTGCAGGAACCCACTTCTCTCCCCCAATCCCGACAAGGATCTCACCTGCACTGACTCTTTGTCCTATGCTCACCAGCAGCTCCAGCCCCACATCATGTTGTAGGGGCTCTCCTGCTTTGTTCCGGCCAGCCCCTAACTCATGGAGAACCTGGGCCAGGGGTAGTGCCTGAATCTTCTCCACGGTGCCTAAGGAAGGGAGTTTTAGAGTGTGTGTGTGTGTGTGTGTGTGTGTGTGTGTGTGTGTGTGTGTAAGGAGCAAAGGCAGTGATGGAAATGGGGAGGGAGGTGGGTGTGATGGGGTATGAGGTAAGTACAGGTGAGTGTGCTTGTCATAGATGACCTGCAGGGGGCAGGCATGAGCCAGACCTTGATAGTAGGGCTCTCCTCACCCTCTGAAGCTGTTCTTAGCTCCTCCTTGATGGGGGCTGTGGGGAGCAGGCCTTGGCGCTGGGCAGGAGATCCTGAGCACAGGGCTTGGGCCAGGGTAGGGGCCACCCCCTGGGCCTCCAGCATGGCCTGGAACCGGCCCAAGGCAGAGCCATCATCCAATGTGGCTCCCACCTGGGCTGCCCCCTTGGCCAAAGTTGGGGTTTGTCCGTTCAGCCACAGCAGGGATCCTCCTGGGGATGGGGGTTAGTCAGGGACAGTGAGCACGGGGGAAGGAGAGAACACTTCCCTCTTCCCTTTCCCCTCCCTCTCCCAAGGCACACCTAACTGGGTGATGAGGTCCCGTAAGTCCGGGGGACCGCCTCCCTCCAGGCACCGTAAGGCCTCCTCTACTTCGAGCCCATGGCCGACACAGCAACCCAGAGGGCTATCCATGGTGGTCAATGCAGCTGCCACCCGGATCCCCAAGCGGGCACCTACTCCCACCTAGAGGGACACATCCCATGGACATCCTCAGTGGAGAGACCCACTTCAGGATCGCCACCTGGGCTGACAACACCTGCCCAGTGCTTAACAATATCCCTAGGAGATATAGTCACCAGTCTGCCTGCCCTGTGTCTGCCCTTCCCACACCACCCAGGCTAGGAACCTCTTGATCACATTGGACTCTTCTCTCTCCTTTATTTGTCACATTCAATCAACTTTTAAGTCCTACTGATTTACTTCCAGAAGTTTGTCTTTTCCTTACCTTCTCCCTCCCTTTTCTTCCCTTCTTTCTCTTCCTTCCCTCCTCCCCTGCCTACCTCCCCTTTTCCCTTCCCTTCCCTTCCCTTCCCTTCCCTTCCCTTCCCTTCCCTTCCCTTCCCTTCCCTCTCTCCCTTCACCACCCAGCCTGGCACTTCCCTCCCACACCCATTAGAGTCACATCCAGAGCCTCCCAACAGGTGTCCATGCCTCCTTTCCCCTGACCACCCTTCACATAAGGCTAACCTTAAGACACATCTCACTTTGTGTCAATTAGCGCCTCAGTCTCCTTTCTCTAACAATTGACCAATCAACAAACACTTATTAAGGTGCCTACTGTACACCAGGTTGGAGACACCAAGACCAGCAGCATGGCCGGTTCTGGTCTCACAGAGCTGAGATTTTTGGAGGAGGGGAGGGGAGAGAGCATGTACATGTATGCTTTGACTGGGGCCTCTGCTGGGGAAGAGGAGCTTGCAGAATGACTGCTGAGAATATTTCAGATGTTTTTTTTCCCCACCTCATGACTTTTCTCCTTAATTAAATTCCTTTAAAAAAAAACCCAACTCATGCTATTGCTTCTCTGGTAATAACTGAACACCTAGTCTGAAACTGGCTTCGGAAGCCCTCAGATTCCTGCTGGCCCATGAGTCGCAGCCCATGGTGGATGCACAGTGTAGGATTTGAGTCTGTGAAGGCTGGCCCATAGCAGCACATTTATGGGCACCAGTTTCGTGCAAGGGCCCTAGACAATGCTCCCTTCCTCCTTTAGGATTCAGGTGGACAAAGTGGCCTGTAAGTATAGCTTCTGCCTGTCCCGGGCTTGGAAAACTTTAAGTTCAAGCAACATCCAGACTTCATCAATTTCTGAGCAACTGATTTCCTGTCAGGAGAGTTTGCCAGACAGGTTCGATATCTGAGTTCCTGCTCATAGCCCCAGATTCCTTTGGGTATGAATGAAGGCTCCTGGATAGGAATGAATGGGGGGTGAGAGATCCTCCTAGGCTCCTTCATTTCAGATTTGAGGCAGTTTACATTTTGCTTCTAGATTGTGACCAGCATGTTTAGGTCTCCCTGTAATCTGTGACCTTACCACCAATCTTAGCCTGTTAAGTAGTAAGCTCCCTGTCATTGGAAGTATTCAAGCAATGGGTGCCTAGCCCCTTGTTGACAGATATTGTAGCAGAGATTCTAGTTCATCCTCTGGTTGGCACAGGGATTGCTGAGGTTCCCTCACCTGAGTGAGGTGCATCCTGGATCCTCACTCCACTGCATTTCCACCTGGCATTCAAGGCCTTCCACACTGGTTCCAAGATGTCTTTCTAGCCCCATATGCCACTGTTGCCCTTCATTCCTTCTGTCTTTGTCCTGGCTGACCCTTTTCCCCCTTGGTGCCCCCTCATAGTCCCATCCTGGGAATGCCCTTCCCTCTGCCACTGTCTGTCAAAGTTCTACCTATCTATTGCTGAAACTGAGAGGGGGAGGGGGAAAGGAGAAAGGAGAAAGAAGGGAAAGGAATCAAGGAGAGGGGAATGGGGAGGAGGGAAGAGAAGGGGAGAGGGGAGAGAGGAGAGGGAAAGGAAAAGGAGAGATGGAATGGGGGAGAGGGAGAGGGGAAGGAGGGGTGAAGAGTGGACAAGGGAAGAGGGAGGGATTCCCTCTTTCACACATAGAGGGCTTTTATTGTTTGAGCTGGCAATTATGAAGTTACTAACAAAAAATAAGTTATAAAAACTGACTTCCAAGGCCCACCTCTCCTAGACCCTGATCTCTGGCCTCCACAGTGTTGAGAGCACTATCTTCTGCCCCCCCCCTCCCAGGATTGGGTTGGTGATTTCAGTGGCACAGGAAGTTCCTGAGGAGGAAAGGCTCTGCAGGTGTGCAATAAACATTTTGGGGATGAAGGTCCATCTGTGAAACTCACCAGGGCCTGGGCCAGTTCTCGAGCTCTTTCTTGGCTCGGGAAGATGGCTGCTTCCCCAAATTTCACATCCACCACCAGGGTTGAGAGTTGCTCCACAGCCTTCTTACTGAGGATAGAGGCTAGAGGGGGCAGAGAGGGGCACTTGGGCTAGAACCAGGGATCCATGCAGAAGTCTGGCTGGAGGCATGGAGGCATGGTGGGGCTTATGGTCAGGCTGTTCCTAACCAAGGTCAGAGTGCTGGTAAGCAGACTCCAGCAGGGGGTGGGAGCAGGTCACCTGTGATGAGGGGGAGGCTGTCTACTGTGGCAGTCACATCCCGAATGGCATAAAGGACTCCATCTGCAGGGGCCAGGTCCTGACTCTGCCCCACGATGCAGCAGCCTGCCCGTTCCAGCAACTCCTGCATCTAACCTCCCAGTAAGGGAAGATCTCTATGACTGACCCCAGGACTCCAAACAACCATGCCCCGTTGATCAATGACCCCCAGTGATTTTGAACCAATGATTTCTCCTATCAGTCATTTGACCTCCAATTAAGAGTGCTCCACCCATTAATGACTGTGTCCCCCCCAGTCAGGGTCCTTTGCCCAATACCTGCTCCGGACTTTGTACCACTGAGAAGCCTGGAATGGCTTCCAGCTTATCCAACGTGCCTCCGGTGTGCCCAAGTCCCCGACCACTGATCATTGGCACCTGTGTGGATGAGACCCCAGGCCCAGCCCACCACCAAGGCTTGAAACCTCCCTGACCTCCCTCCTCCAGACTTCAACTCTCATCCTTGGTCTGTGAATTGAAGGAAGTATGTGATTGTGTGCTCAGTTCTTCGGCTCCTCAATCAGTCCACCCCCAACAATTCAGGTCCCAGCCCTGTGGCAGCTCAGTCTGCCCTGAAAGGATAGTGTCTGCCTGAGACAGGGTCAATCTGAACTGGAGCTCTGAGCAGTTCAAGTGGACAGTGGGGAGAAGGACCCACATTTATACCTTCCCCTCTCTCTCTCAGCCACCCCAGAGGGAGCTTGTGCCCTCTCCTTCAGCCCCTAGGGACCGGGCAGGGGGCTGACCTTGCAGCCACAGGCGGCCAGAGCCGGTGCCAAGACCAGGCTGACTTTGTCCCCCACTCCCCCTGTTGAATGCTTGTCCACCATTAGCTGTCCCCAGGCCTTGGGCCACCGAAGCTGCTGCCCAGACTCAGCCAGTGCTCTGGTCAGAATCTCTGTCTCAGCCAGGTCCATCCCTTGCAGTCGGATAGCCATCAGCATGGCGCCTGTGGGCACAGGGAGAACCTGATAGGGCAATAAATGCTGGGCAAGGGACTGCGGAGGTTGGGGTCCCTGGGAAGGTGTGTGTACCCGTGACCAGGGCGGGGGTGGTGGCCCTGGGTCTTGAGGCTGGCAGAGTCAGGTCGTGTGTGTGCGTGTGTGCGTGTATGCGCTACCTATCTGTGCCTCCTGCACTGTGCCCTCTGTCACTCCTTGAACAAAGCTTCGAATCTCTGCCTCCTCCAGGCGATTCCCATCGCGCTTCTTCCTAATCAGCTCAGGGATAGATCTAGGCTTCTGGAGACTGGAGTCTGGGAGAGGAGAGGGCTGAATCAGAGGAGCTGTTGGGCACAGAGGAAACACCCTAGGGACTAGGTTAGGAAGTTCCAGGAGGGGCCATGGCAGACACACACCCCACTCACCAATGACCTCTGAGACCTTCTTACCTGGCCCTGTCCGGTCTGTCGCTGCCATCCTTGGATACTGCTAGGAAGGAAAGTGGAAGGTGTAGCCCTGCTGTCAGTCTTTCTTCCTTCTTTGTCTCCTCCCATCACCAGCTCTTTCCCTTTCCCTTGCTACCTAGCCCCTCTTACCTTCTGTCTTCTCTAATCACAGTTCCTTGTGTCCTCCCTAGGTCCTTGACTTGGCCACTGTCTCCTGATCAGTCTTTGAGTGGCTCCCCCCTCCCACTTTCAGTCTCTAATTCTCTCCTTATCTCTAGTTTCCCTCCCTGTCTTAATTTGTTTCTACCTCCTTCTCCCACTTACTCTCTCCTCCCTTTCTTTTCTGTACCTTTGCCTTTCTCTAGTCACTGTTTCGGGCTCAGTGGGGATAACAGAGGAGGTGTGCCCTAGTCTGGACCAATCCTGGTGCCTGGACTGTGGATAAAAAGGGGAAGTGTCACAGATTCTCAGAATTGGGAGGGGCCTCAGAGACCTCTGCTTACACCTCTCACTTTCTCCAAGAAGCCTTCCTTGCTAGCCTTGGCACTTGACATTGAACTTCCTAAGTTTTTGGTGAAATTCCAAGATGGATGGTCCAGCAGGGAGCTCAAAAAAGTGTCAGAGCAGGAAGTCTTTCTTCAATAATTATTGCCTTTATATCTTGGTTTTGTCTCCTGACTTTTCATGGAGGTTGAGCAATATACTGACTGTGTCTGTTGGCAGAGGACTAGCCCAGCCCAGGAAGCCACTGGCAAAGCAATTTTTTAAAAATTCATTAATTTATTCAATAGATAGTTATTTAAACTCCTATGATATACAAAGAACCCTGTGCTCAGTTGAGGGCAGGGATATGGTGGTAAATGTTTAACAGCCAGCAGAGGAAAAAAAAATGCCTTTTCTCTAAGAAAAAAAGTCCTCATATCATACTTTTCAAAAGAATGTTATTTTATTTTATTTTTCTCAATTACATGTAAAATGATTTTAATATTTATTTTAAAAATAATTTGTATTTCAAATTCCCTACCTCCCCATCCCCCACCTTGAGAAGGCAAGAAATTTGATATAAGTTATATACATGTGCAGTCATGCAAAGCATATTTCCATATTAGCCATGTTGCAAAAAAGAACACAGACCAGAAAAAGAAAATAGAAAAATGAAAGAAAAAGAAAGTTTAAAAAGTAAGCTTTGATCTGCATTTAGGTCCCATCAGTTCTTTCTCTGGAGGTGGATTGCATTTTTCTCATAAGTCGTTCTGAACTGTCTCAAATCATCATAGTATGTGTAATGTTGCTACTACTGCATACACTGTTCTGGTTCTTTTCACTTCGTTTTGCATCAGTTCATGTTAGTCTTTTCAGGTTTTTCTAATAGCAACTGTGAGTGTCTGGGAAATACTTGTAAGTTGCAGGTGGTTATGATGAGGCACAGGGAGAGTTGAGACCCTGGAAAAGTCTGGGTCATGTAGAGTTTGGGGCATACTGGACTCTCTGGGTCTCTCAAGGGCTGTAGGGAGCAGCGGTGCTTACAGGTGTGGAAAACAGACTTTCCAGATACCGTCTCCTTACCCTGGGGCCAGGTGAAGCCATTGTTACTGCGACTTCCCACCCCCGCATTTGGCTGTATCCTGCACCTTGCAGCTGGGCCCTGTTTATCACGTGTGGTACATGAGTTTGAATGATATAATAAGACTCAGGTTTTGGGTAGGTTGAGGTCGTTGGTCTTGAAATGTTGCTGTTAGGCTTCCCCAGTGGAGAGAACTCAGTAAACTTTCTGTTTGCACCTCCGAGCCTTTGAGATTCTTCTGTTCTAGAGAAGGCGCTGGCGCCTTCTCAGTTGAGGTGGTAAGTAACCGGTTGCCCCTGCCAGAGTTGTCATCAGGGAAAGTGGCCCTGACAGACCTGTTGTCAGGGTGAGAGGACCCTGATGAGCAAACCACTAATATAATATTCCATCACAATCATATACCACAATTTGTTCAGCCATTCCCCAATGGATGGGCATCTGCTTAATTTCCAATTTTTTTTGCCACCACAAAAAGAACTGCCACAAACCATGTCACACTTTCAAGGTTCATGAGAATTACTAACATTTTCTCAATTACTTTCTTTAGTCTAGATAATCAACAAAGCAATAAAGCAAGCCTTCATTTGTAGCATTTACTGATTTCTGAGTTATAAGTGTTCATGCTGAAAATTTCACAATCAGAGGCTTTAGGAGAAGTCAGGCTGGCTCTGGGGGGAAAAGCCCAGTTTACCCAATACCATCCCTTCCTTCCTGAGGCTCACAGATCAGTAGCAGAATGAGGCACAAAGCCAAAGGACTAAAAAGCACCACATAAAGGGACCTACAAAGGGCCAAGTTCCAGCATCATTATAAACCAGAAAGGGACCAAAGGAAGGCTTCCAGGAGGTGGTGGTATTTGAGTAAGCATTTAAAGGAAAGCCTGGAATTCAATAAAGTCCAAACATTCTGGGCATAAGGAACAACTTGAGCAAAGACGTAGAAGTGGGATGAAGTCCTTGGGGGGATCAGACTGTGTGGAGAGAAATATTATGAGATAAAGCTAAAAAGCTGAGGAGACAGAGAAGTTTGACATTTTTCTCAGAAGGCAGTAGAGAACCATTTGAAGGCTTCAAAGCTGTAAGAGATGATTGAAATTTTGTTTCCACAGAAATCATGTGATACATAATTTGTGAAGAAGTCTTTAAACAAACTGGTTGAATGTGTGATGGGGGATATAGTTCAGTTCTCTGGGTAAACCTAAGTGCATACCTTTTCCTAAGTCAACAGCTCTCCATTAAGGATGAGGGACCTTTTTCTTATGTTAATAGTCAAAGGAGACACAGGTACCCTGAGTTCAACTCTCTTATCAATTGAGAAAATTCCTTTCTCAAGCTATGGAGATCATAAAATCTGAGTGATGGAGACAACCTGAGTTGAGATCAAAAGTATGGCTTGTCATTCTTTTACCAAAAAGTACAAAGAAAATGAGGATGGGGGGGCATTAAAATGTGAGAATGGAAACTGTAATCAAGGTCAGAGACCCATGTATGATGAGGAGGGGAGGGGGGATTTAGGTGTTTTTGGATAGGCTGTGAACCCTGAAATACCCAGCCAATGGGGAACAAGGGAGGGAAATGTGAATTGGGACAGGGATAAAAATTGTGTATTTGTCTATAACAAGTGTGCCTGTTGGGTTTCCCTTTTACCACAAGGGGGTACCAGTCATCTCATCCATTCACAACAAAGTTGAAATAAAATTTTTTTTTCTTTTGACTTCATTAATGGCCATAGTTCTAGGTAAGACAATTGTTTCTTACAAAGCTAATATGATCAGGTGATGCTGGTAAATAAATTAGCCCCAGAGGAGCAGGAAGAGAAGGGACCTACTGACAGAAGTAGTCTGAGTGACTAATAGATGCCTGGGAGTGTAGCCAGGCTCATAGGGTCACAGATTGTACATAATACTAACAAAGAAATCATCCCTCAAAGGAATTCTGCTAACCCTGGTGTTTTGCCTTGTCTGAATCATGACTAGTCTTTTCATTGGTGACTAGGTTCAGCCTCTGGATTGGGTGGGGCACCCAGCTCTTTTGGTTTCCCTGAGTTAAAGCCCAAACCCCCCAGCATGTGGGGGCCATCTAGAACTGGCCCAGTACCTGGGACTCTGGTTCAAAGGTGCGTGGCTTCGTTTCTAAGCTCCCAGGGCAGGGAGGTGCTGGGAGCCCAGGGCTCACATCCTTCTTGGGTGAGTGTGTTCTCATAGTCCATAAATGACCAATACCCCCCCCCCATTCTTAGATTAATTTAGTGAATGGTTTCTCAGAATTACTCAGCTGGACAGTCACCTACCAGATCTCCACAAAAGGCCATTTATTCTAGCAGCAAGAGAAGAGTGAATGCTCTTGGATGGTCTAGCCTGGCTGGATCTTATAGGAAACTCTTTGGGGACCTGGTTTTTCCTGTACTGCTTCTGTGAGTGGGTTCATTTCTTCGTGGTTTGTTTGCCTTTTTTTTTAGGTGATTGTCTACATAATCTTGTGTCATTCCATAATGTTTTGTAAATGAACTTGAACTCTAAAGAGTGCTGTCACCTGGCTTGGGGGGGGGAGATTATTTGTTTGCCAAAGCATTTTTAGGTTTATTTAGCATCCATCAACTGTCTATTAATCTATATTTATAAAGTGCCTACTATGTGCTAGACATTGTGCTAAGCACAAAAGAGCAGTTCCTACTCTCGAGGAATTTACCATCTTTTAAAAAAATCTTAAATTTTAATTTTCAGTTCCAAATTCTTTTTCTTTTTCCACCTCCCCCATCCACCCAGTGAGAAGACAAGAAAAAACAATATCCATTATACATAAGAAGTCATGCAAAACATATTTTCTGAATTAGCCCAGGTGCAGCTGGGGGGAGGGGAGAGTGAAGGGTGGGAGGGAGGAGGGGAAAGAGGGAGGAGGGGGAAAGCAAGAAAAATAAATAAATAAAAAATCTGATTCAATCTGTTCTGATTCTGTCAGTTCACCCTCTGGAGGTGGTGAGCACTGTTCCTCATGAGTCCTGTGAAATTGTTGTGGGTTAGTCAGGTTAGCTAAGTCTTTCCTATGTGGTTTTTGTTGCTATATTTTTGATATAGTGACTATGGAACTCACAATCCAATAAGAGATACAACACAGAAACAAACACACAAAGACAGCTATCCGAAGGTTAAGCAGGTAATAATTAACAGAGAGAAAGCTCTGGAATTAAGAGGGATTGGGGAAGGCTCCTGGAAAAGGCCAGTTGAGTTTTTTCTACTGATAAACTTCTAGGGAAAAGAATTAATCTGAGTCAGTATCCTTTCTACCCATTTTTCTTTTAGGGTTGATAGCTTGAAAAACCAAACAGGCTTGTGATACTGGAGCAGCAATGTTATATTATCCTTTACATTTCTTCTAATTCAGTGTTTGCTCTGACCTTTGCTCTAATTGATTGATGGTCTAGTGGCTGCTGGAAGGGGGTGCAGCTGAGCATAGCAGAAAGCTATGGCTTTGGAACTGAAGGACTTGGGTTCAAATGCTATTGCTATATGCCACTTAATACAGGTGTGGCCCTCGGAAAGTTGCTTTACCCCCCTCATATATAGCCAAGATGACCTCTGAGGTGCTTTCCAGCTCCAGATGCAGGATTCAGGGAAAGGGTCATTTTGGTAGGTATTTCTTCTTTTGGACATAAGCTTAGAGGCTCTCTATCTCAGCTGGAATCGTCAAACAATATCACGTCACAACTTCTCAGAACCTCATTTGTCTTGTCTGTAATTTGGTAATAATGTCACTAACACTACCCTAATTCACAGGGTTATGGTGAGGAATATTCTTTGTAAATCTTTTTTCTTTTAGTCTTTTTGGAGGGAAGTATGGCAGGGCAATTGGAGTTAAATGACTTGCTCAATGTCACAGAGCTAGTAAGTGTTGTGCCTGAGGCTGGATTTGATATCAGGTTCTCCTGACTCCAGGGTCTGTGCTATATTTACTGGGCAACCTAGTTGCTCCATTCTCTGTAAATCTTTTTTTTATTCAGCTTTTTATTGAAAAACCTAGAGAGGGAGAGGTGAGAGGCAGTAAAGGCAAAGAAGGCCACTTCTCTACGAATGGAGTTCATGGACACCTCCTTCCACCTAAGCGGATGATGTCCTCTTCTCAAATTTCAGCTCCCCTGAGTACATCATAGTTCTGACTTGAGTTAGACTCTTGGCACCAATATCTTGGCAGGAGTGCTTGATGCCAGCAATCAAATTGGGAACAAACTTGCGGATGGACCCTTTGTCCTTCATGGCCCCAGACACTCCTTGAGCTACTTTGATTTTGTCTCCTTAACTGAGGTAACGGTTCAATTTTTTGTCAATCTTAAAGGACTTCAAGTTAAGATACCTCAAACTAATATTTATGCTGCCCAGGGACAGGATCTGTTGGACAACTTTGTCTTTGTATCCTTAGTATTTGGTATAATTCCTTGCACATCATAGGTACTTACTACATGTTTGTTGAATTAAATTAGTTTAAAATGTCTATACATAGAGATGCCCAAAGTTTAGGTGACCAATGGAGTCACTAAATATATTAATAGAAGGAAGGCATTTTAAGGCTTAGTGTGATGAAAGTCATGTTTGTAGTACAGCCTTGGAGGGGTAATCCATTATTCAAAAGAAAGAGGAAAAATGTGAGGGAAGATTAAGAAGCTATATGACCCAAAGATCCCAACTTTGGGGGCAAGAACTCATTGTATGACGAAAACTGCTGGGAAACTTGGAAATTAGTCTGGCAGAAACTAGGTATCTTACAATATATATCAAGATAAGCTTAAAGTGGGTACAGGAGTTAGACATAAAGGTTAACATCACAAGCAAACTAGAGGAACTTGGAAGAAGTTACCTGTCAGATCTATATGGATAAAGGAAGAGTTCATGCCCAAGCAAGAAACAGAGATGTTCGTACGTTGCAAAATGGATAATTCTGATCACACAAAATTAAAAAGTTTTTGCATAAACAAGACAAATGCAACTAAAATTAAAAGAGAAGAAATTGGGAAGGATGGATCTTTGCAGCAAGTTTCTTTGATAAATATTTCATTTCTAAGATATGTAGGGAACTGAGTCAATTTGTAAGATTATGTCACATTTCCCAATTAATAAATTATCAGAGCACATGAACAGGCAGTTTTCAGAAGAAGAAATTCAAGCTATCAATAGTCATGTGAAAAAATCACTAATAATTAGATAAATGAAAGTTAAAACATCTCTGAGGTACCCACTTCACATTCTTCAGATTGGCAAAGTTGACAAAAATGTAAAATGACAAATGGTGGAGGTGATGTGGAAAAACAAATACATCAGTGTGCTGTTGGTGGAGCTGTGAACTGGTCCAACCATTCTGGAAAGCAATTTGAAACTGTGCTCCCAAATATATTAAGCTGAGTATGCCCTTTGATCCTGTGACACCCTTATTAAATCAAAGAAAGAAAAATGCATCCATAGGTATAAAAATATTTAGAGCAGCAAAAAGAGAATCGTATCTTTCCCTTCCCTTCCCTCTCCTCCCCACTCTCTCCTTCCTTTCATGAACATGGCCGATGTGGGAATTTATTCTGCTTGACTAAATATTTATTATGGATTTTTTTCCCTTATATTCTCACTGTGTACGGAAGGTGGAAGTGAGAGGGAGACAATTCAGACTCAAAGATAAAATAAAGTTGAATTTTAAAGAGTAGGTACATGTACCTGGGAAGGAGAATGCTAGAGAACATATGAGTAAAGAGCTATGGTGGGAGAAGCAGAAGTTATAAAAGGAGGAAATAGAAGAGAATTTTGGGGAAGGAAGCACAAGCCTGCCTCAAAGGCATGATGTAATAGAGATGGGAGGCTTCAGTCGCCCAGATACAGGCTAGAGCTGCCGCTCTGTCTCTATCTTTCTGCTCAAAGTAGAGAAGCTAGCAACTTCTTGACCTTCCTTGAGATTTCCTTCCTTCCAAAGCTGGAGGGAACAAGAAACGGAAGATTGAATCATTTCCCCCTACCCCAATCTAGATCTGTGATTTTGTTGTTGTTGTGAAAGAGATTTTATTCTTTAACCCATCCTCTATAATAGGGAAAAAACCTGATTGTTGATATGAAAATAATGGAAACCTTTTGGGGAAATGACCAATTCCTCCTAGAGTTTGTAACAGAAGACAAGAAAAGTCAGGTAGAATCTGATATACACCCTAGGTTATGGAAGATTCAGTGCTCACAGAGGTAGGATCCCTTGAACCAAAATTCTGTAGGGAAGGTCTACCCAAAGAGGTATGGGCAACTCTGAAATCATGAGGGAAATAATTCCAAGGAGGAAGAAAAACAGGATTTGTCTGAGAGGATCAAATGTGAACCAGCAACGAATTCAGTTATTGACTTAGCTTGTGAAAATACAAGATAGAAGGCAGACACATTAGCACATAACAGAGGGCAAACACAAAAGCCCAGCAAAGAAGAATGGAGTGAGAAGTGATTGGAGACTGGAGGGGGAAGCTAAGGAAGACAAGAAAGAGTTTATACTAGGGAAGAGAAGAGGCTCATGTCTGAGACAATGATAACTGTCAGCAGAAAGAAATGAGATCTGCCCAGTGCTACCTTGAATTATTTTCTTGGCCAAGGAGAATAACCTTCAGATGATAAAGGACAAAATGAAATTGGCTGATAGGGCAGGGATGCCTAAGGTAGGGAAGGAGATGATTAGGGAACTGACCTTGGGGAATTACAGTCTCCTGGACCAAATAAATGACATCTTTTGGTAAGAAATAGTTTGTGGAGATGACTGCTGAGCCCCACCTCATAACTAATCAGTATGTGGAAGATCATGGAGAACAGGAGAAGTACCTCATGATTGGAGAAGGGCAAAATGTCTGGCAAATGCCAGTTTCTAAGAGTGGGAGCTAGAAGCCAGGGAGGTTGACTTGACTTCCTGGCAAAGTTCAATCTAGAGTATATTGTTAAAGAGACAGTTAGTGACCCTCTAGGAAAGGAAGCAATGATAAATAAGAATCAGTATGGCTTCATAAAGAAGACCCAGGCATGCCAGATGAACCTGTCTTCCTCCCTTCCTCCCTTCCTCCCTTCCTCCCTTCTTCCCTTCCTCTTTCTTTCTTTCTTTCTTTCTTTCTTTCTTTCTTTCTTTCTTTCTTTCTTTCTTTCTTTCTTTCTTTCTTTCTTTCTCTCTCTCTCTCTTTCTCTCTCTCTTTCTTTCTCTCTCTCTCTCTCTTTCTCTCTCTATCCTCTCTCCATTTCACTTTCTCTCCTCTCTCTCTCTCTCTATTTCTCTCCTTCCTTCCTTCCTTCCTTCCTTCCTTCCTTCCTTCCTTCTTTTTTTGGATAGGGTAACCAAACTGGTAGATGACAGACTACTGTAGGTATTACTTTACTAGGATTTCCCACCCAACATTGGCTGAGATGCTACAGTAGCTAGAGAACTCGTCTTGAAGTTAGAAGACCTAAATTAAAATCTAAGCTGATCAAATGAGATATTTGTAAAGTGCTTAGTACAGTGCCTTGCACAGACTAGATGTTTAACAAATATATAATTTCCTCCTCCCATTGAGGATCTCATACTATTCTTGTAGAAAAGTGGAAGGGATAGGTGCTACTGGGTCAAATGTAAAAAAGAAACAGTAAGTTGCATATTGACTTGGGAAACCATACATTTACATTATTTCTGATATATCATTGATATTTTGTTAAATATTTCCAATTATCTTTTAATCTGGTTCTTCAGAATTGGGAAGGTTCTGCAGGTCACTTGCAACCAATGGCTATGAATTTGACACCTCCGAGGAAAAGGACAGCGGGAAGGATCTGGATTTGGTTGAATGACTGGACTCCAAAGAGCTCCATAGATGAGAGCACAAGGCTTAGTCTAGTGAGTTGCAATTTAAATGGAATGTCAATGGGGATAATAATCGCACCCATCTCTCAGGTTTTGTGAGCGTCAAATGAAATGATATTTCTAAAGTGTTTTGCATGTATAAAAGAAACGCTAAATGTAAATGCTGGTAATGATAATTATCATATCACTTTACCTCTCAATGGCACAGGGAACTAACTCTCTAAGACTTGAAGTTGCTGAGAGAGCACTGCCTGGCACTGGTAGAGAAAAACCCTCGGCAGAAGCTCTGCAGACCAATAAAATCATAGGCCATATTCAAAAATATAAACACTATATGAGGGCTTGTATGATTATGTTAATATATATACATATATCAGTCAAAGGATATGAATAAATAGTTCTCAAAAGAATTGCAAAATATTGACAAACACATGAAGAAAAGCGCTCCAATTCACTAATAATAAAACAAATGCAAATCAAAACCATCCTGAGATTTTCACATCACATCTTGCAAAATGGCAAAAATGACAAAAAATGGCAACCACCAAGAGTTAGGACAGGTACTCTAATACATTGTTGGTGGAGCTATGAAATGATACAAATGATACAATCATCCAGTATTATGCAAATAAAATAACTAAAACGTCCAGCCCCTTTAAACCAAAGATTCCATTACTGAGCTTTTACCCCAAGGAAGCCATTGATGGGAAGAAAATTCTCATATATATTAAAATATTTATAGCAGCACTTTTTGTGATAGCAACAAAGAACCAGAAATCTGGTAGATGCCTATCAATTGGACAGTGGTTCAGCCAATTGTTGTATATGAATGTAATGAAATACTACTCTTTTGTAAGAAATGATGTGTGTGATGAATAGAGAGAAGCATGGAAAAACCTCTATTGATTGATGCAGAGGGAAGTCAGCAGAACCAAGAAAATAATCTACATAGTAACTACAACAACCAAAATGGAAAGAACAATGACATGCCAAAAGAAAAACAAAAAAACGAAAGTAAATTAATGAAATTATAAAGCTCAAAGAGGACTGAAATGAAGAGAGAAGACACTTCCAACTGATTTCTATGTGGAGATGGGAGGTCCACAGGTGGTGCACATGGCAAATGTTTTTGAACTTTTTCTGCATATCAATCAATTGTGCTGACTTTTTTTTTCCTCGCTTAAAAATACTATTTGTTATATGGGATGATTCTCTGGGAGGGGAAAGGTTATTTGGGACAACTATGGCAATGTAAAAACAAAATGCTAATAAAAAATTAAAAAAATAAATGCTAAATCATATTGCTAAGTCAAGGCCAGAGACCAGAGCTATGTTGAAGTTTCAAAAGCAGATTACTTAGGGGCAGGCAGGCAGTTTGCCAAACAAGGTTCTTTGTCTCCCTCTGTGGGATATGTAACTGATGGTTACTTGTTTCTGTAAGAGCATAATGTAGGGAAACCAGTCCAGGGAAGCTTCATCTACCATTCAAACATTTATCACACAAGGGTATCTACCTTAGCTACTGCAATCAAGTCTTCTATTCAGGTTCCAAAAAACTGACTTCATGAACACGACTTGGGAAAGGCATGGTTAGATAACAGTTTGTTTGGGAAGATCTGAGGGGTGTAGTGGACAGCAAGCTTGACAGTGTTGTGGTCAGAAAAACCAGTGGAATGATTCTTGGGCAGTATTGAGAGGTGAGCTTCCAGGAATAAGGAGGTAAGTCTTTCTGTTCTTTCCACCAGTCAGACAACCTCTGGTATATTGTGCTGAAACTGATTTTGTTTCCAACCCAAATGTAAGACTTTATGTTTATCTCCAAAAGAAAAAAATAATAGAAAAAATCACCAAAAAAAAAAAGAAAAGAAAAAATCACTAGGCTTAATTCCATGCTCAAGGAGGCCTGTTAGGTTAAAAGCCTCATAACCTCATCCAGTGCATACCTCTTACCTCCCAGCTTTGTATTATTCCCAGATTGGTTGAACATTCCTCTTTCCAAGTCCTTGATAAAAGGGTTGCTCAGCATGAATCTGTGGGTTGACTCTTTCTGCAGTCGCTTTAAGAAGGAGGAAATTGGGATTCCAAAGCAGGAAATGATTTAACTAGGGTTCTACAATTAGTAAGCAGCAGAGCTTGAATTTGCATCCAAGACTAATGAGTCAGAGACTAGTGCACCCTCTATCAAGCAGCTCTGCTGCTGGGTCTGAATCCTGCTGAGAACTAAATACTGGAAACAAGCTTCCCTTGTGTCCAGGGCATGTAGTGGAAAGTAGACAAGCTGGGTGTAGCTCAGCCCTATTCCCAGAGGCCTCTGGCTTTCCCCTAAATCATCAGGGTCACTCCTGTAACAGGTCTGAAGGTTATTTGTTTGCCCTGCCAGTAGGTTGCTTGTGCTAGCAGAGACAGTGGGGTTGTGGGTTGTGGGTTGTGGCTGGAGGCTTGGAGAGGGTCCAGTCCCCAGTGCTCTGCCCTTCCGAAGTAGTTCACTTTGGATTGGCCCCCAGCCCAATAGGACCGCTTTGTGCTATTCCCTAACTAGTCTGCTGATGTGGGCTAAGTACCCCTTTTTCTGAACAGAAAACTGTAAGCGGTTTGTAGATAAGAGTTTCCTCACAAGGTTCTTGCATCCCCTGGCACAGTGTTAGAAAAAGAGCAGACATCCCAGATGCTCAAGATGTTAGAAGTGGGGCTTAGCTCCAGGCCATTAAGAGACCCTAAGGCTAAGTATAACAACAGGTACATAGGGCTTCTGGGTTTGAAAAACACTTTGCTCACAATACTGGAGATAGATGGTGCTGGGTTATTATTTCATTTTACCAAGAAAGAAACCGAGGTCATGAAGTGGCCAGGAACTAGTTAAGCTATGAACTCAAGAGATTAGCCAGGAAACAGTTAAGTAATACTTTGTGAAATAAGATATCCAAACTGAAACTGTATCTAAAGCAGAACTTAGTAGACTCAGAGCCAAATCAATCACTAGAAGTGGCTACCTGACTAAGCCTGCACCCCCATGCCCAACCAGGTATTCACTCTCCTGGCTTATTGAGGTCATCACATTCTCCTGGTCCCTATTTCACGGTTCCCTGAAGATAAAGAATAGATCCCCGTACCTGGATGTCAACTAGTTATAGTAATCAATTAATTATAGAAGAGCAACTGCTTATACCTGGATACCAGTTAGTTTTGGTTACAAATTGTTTCTGGATACCAATTTAGTTGTAGTTACACTTGGATACCAACTTGGATATTGATTATGTTGTTAGAAACCCAAAATGGTATAAAAGACCATTTCTGGATGTACTTCTGGATCAGGCTGCTGTTCCTTTAATTGGCATATGTGGGACAACTGCCAGCTGGCTAAATTAATTACAATTAAAGCTCCTTAAACTTTTGATTGGACTCTGTGGTCACTTTGTTGATACTCACTATTTCACTTGCCCATAACAGTAAGAGGGCCCTATAAGGAGAGTTAGAGGCTGATGGAAACCCCAAGACAAAGCTTTCAAGCTCTTTTGCATGTGGTACCCTTCTGTCTGCCCCTCCTACCTCCTACCATCTGTCCAACATTCTTTATGCTAATCATAGGCCAACTTCTCAAACAAATCCAAAGGCCAGTCTGGGCCAGGGCCGGCATGAGGAACACCATAGGAAAGGGGAGCACAGGAAAAGTTCCCCCCCAACCCCAGGACTTCCTAATTGGACTCTCCAGTTTGCAGGGGCAATTGCTTGTGGGTGGAGCTCAAGCCTGAGTCAGGTGGGGTCTGAGACTGAACCAGAGAGGTAGATAGTATTTCTGGACCTGTTAGAGTATCTGCTAGCTAAGGCCGAGGTGACGGAAGAAGCAGTACATAGGGGTCAAGGTTTATTCCCGTACAGGGCCACAGGCACACAGACAAACACACAGGCTCAGGCTGCAAGGGCGGCCGGGGCGCTGCGTCCCGGGACCTGAGAAAAGGGGAGTATGCTCTGTGGCCCGCCAGGGGTCTTCTTTATGCCGAGGGAAGGGAGGCGGCAGCCACAGCCACGCACGCGAACTCTCAGAGCGATGGGGGCCGCCGGACAAATAGACAGAGAGGGGACTGGGCTTTACGCGACGTGTCTTTGCGGGTTCTCGCCTGCCCGGCCTCCCAGGGATTAATCTTGTAGATCCTCGATTAGCGGGGCCATGAATTGTGAGTGGCGGATCCCGAAAGAGGGACCAGGTGCTTGGCGAGACTGCAGGGAAGAGGGAGAGAGCTGAGCAAGAGTTCCCACCACCATGTCCCACTGGCCAGGCCTCTGAAGTCCCTGAGCCCTTCGCCTTTTTGAGGCTCGTGGGCCCTAGAAGTCTGTATCTCTCTGAACCTTTCTCTCGTTCTCCTATCTCTCCGAGTTCTCTTGTAGCAGAGACTGGGGACCTCTCTCGAAGCCTCCTAATCTTTCCTGAATGCTCCACCTTTCTTGAGAGAACCCTTGCTCCCACCTCTTTGAGCATTCCACATCTCTCCGAGTCTTCTGCTGTCTCCATCTCTCTCTTTGTTTCTCGCAATAGTTCTCTCTCTCCCCTTCTCCCTCCCTCCCTCCTCTCTCTTCTATTTCTCCCCCCTGCCCCCTCTTTCTCCCTTTTCACCCCATCTTTCCCCATTCAGTTGCTCCCCCGTCCTCAGCTTAAGATCACCGACCCTCACCTTGTGAGGATAGTAGGCTGCTGGACCAGGCTTCACCGAATTGTCCTGCGGCATGGAAGTGCGGGGCTGCATCGTATACTGTGGGGCCTTGGTCTTGTACACACCGGGATTCACCTCGCTATAAGCACAGGGTCCCGGGGTCTGCAGGGACAGGGGTGTGACGATTCAGATCTCACCTCGGAGTAGTCCTCCTCCTTCTCTCCTCTCCTCCCCTCTCTTCCCTCCCATCCCATTTGGTCGCTTCCTACAGGGTGTTGTCCGCCTACATTCCCACCTTGCTCAGGTCTTGGCAGAAGCTGCCCGCAGTACTTCGGCCACAGATGGAGAAATTGGGAGCCGAAACCTTATGGATCAGACGGCAACCGAAGAGCGAGGGAACCGTGTAGGCCGCCGGGCCTGGGGCACAGGGAGGGCGAGGAGGGCGCGTTGAGCCGGGGAGGTAAGGGTGTGGGAGATCTGTTCCTTGACTGTTGGGGAGGCGTATGGGGATAATGCCCTCCTTGCCATCGTGGACCTTTCTTTAAGATTGTCAGACGCTCTATCCTTATCCTTTCATTTTACAAAGGGGAAGCTGAGGCCCAGAGAAGGGAAAGAACCTGCCCAAACTCCCGTGTGTGTGTTCCCAGTATTTAGGTGCTGTTCCAGACCAGTCTGGAAGGCAGGTTGGGGGCTCACCGGGGGTCGCGTCTTCCTGCAAGCCTTTCATACGGCCGCCCATAGAGTGTCCGGGGGCTTTGGGAAATGTGAGGTGGGTGGCCCGCTCTGGAAAGTAGCGACCTGCAGAGAGGAGGGCTGCGGTCGGACCCTGGGTGGCAGGGTTGGAAGATCTAGACTGGGGTCTCTTCAAGTGGGTTGTGGAATCCTAGGGGACGCTTGGGCACTAGATCCATTGGTGATGGGGGCCAGAGAAAGGAAGTTAGGGCCTGAGTGCAATCTGTTCGGGTGCCGTTGAGGTGCCAAGGCGGCATCTAGCTGGGTTGTCCGAGTCAAAAAGAGACCTAAGGGCTGTCGGGGTGGGGTCCTCCGCAGTGGGGGTGGAGCAGGTCCGCTCTCTTTCTCCGTATTCTATCTGGGAGAACTGAGAAAGCTAGGCACCTGCTAGGGGTTCTGTGGGCCCAATCAGGGACCAGACCGAAGATTCTGAGCCAAGCTATTGGGGGATTGGGGGGCGGGGGAGGCTTCGGATTTTGGGACCCATCACAGTGTGGGGTGAACTCTCCGCTTGGATCCTCTCTGACCAGGGCCGGGAGTTCGGAACAGGCGGGCATCTCTGGGTCGCCCGTAGATGGAGAAGGCCGGCCCGCCGTCGGGGCCCCGAACTGTCATGCGCTGTGGGATGAGGTGCCCAGGGCCGGGGCCACATGTCACGCTGTGTATGGGGATCCTGGCGCCGAACGTGTAGGCAGGTGCCCGAAAACGGGATGGGTCGTGCATCTTATAACCTGGGGGGAGGAAGGAAACCAGGGCGGAAGGGGATGCAGATTTGGGTGGGGGAATCCTCCCCCATTCCCTGCCCAGAGACCGCCTGCCAATCTTCCAAGTTCTCCAGGACTCCGCCGAGCTAGAGGTTCTCTGCACTTTGGTACACTGGGCCGGGTTGTCTCCTGCCCAGAGTCCTCCTGGGCAAGACGGACCTGGCCCTCCCGAGGCTGGAGGCTGGACATCCTGCTGAATACGATTCTACTGTCATCCAGAGCCCTCCCTAAGTCTCCCAAGGGGGGCCGGGGAGGGCTGCCGTGGGTTTGGGGCTCCCTCTGGGGCTCTCTCCGAACCTCCCAGTCCCCCCGCCCCGGACGTGCCATACCGGTGCTCGGGGGCAGCTGGTACTTGGGCCCAGGACCACTGTAGAGTGCTGCAATGGGGCCCCGGGGTCGGTGGGGCCGCCAAGAGCCCACCCACAAATTGTTGTCCATCCCGGACCTTGGATGAGTTTTGCGGCACCTGAGAGCCAGAAGATGCTGTCGACCCCGCCAGAGGCTACCCCTGGCAGCCTTCAGCCCTCTTCCGCGTTGGTAGCATTTGACCGCAAGGACCGTAGCCGTCAGATCGGCCACGCCTCCGGCCGGTCTCCGAGGCACCCGGACAACAAACAGAGAGACCTTTTAGTGGGGAGAAATTGGGAGGGAGGGAAGACGACTGGGGGCCCCAAACACCAAGGTCACCCCGCCTCCAGAGACAGAAACCAAGGACCCCATGGCCCCGGCCCCATTTGCCCCCCAAAATGGCAAGAATCAGGGTGGCGAGGAGGAACTTGAGGAGATTCGAGAGGAATCAGTGAGGGGTTGGGGTGGTCCGTGGGAGGTTTGGGGTTCATAATGAGGGGGCTCTGAGTGTATCTATGAGAGGTTTGGGGGTTCACAATGAGGGGCTTTGGAGGGGTCAGTAGGTACTAAATGGAAATCTCGAACCTGAGGCAATTATGTAGAAGCTAACATCAGGAAAAGAATTGAAAGCTGGGGGGAAAGGGGAAGACCTGCAGCCACATTTGGGGCTACACTCACCTGTTTCGTCCGTCCGCAGCGGAGCGGTGGGGAGGAGCCTGAAGAAGCTGCGGCTCAGAAACAAACTGACCAACCGGGTGGGAGGTCCTGGTCCCCTACGCCTAGCCCCCGCCCCGCCCCCTGCTCCAAAGCCCCGCCCACAAACCCTATTGTGGCCCCGCCCCTCAGCCTCATTGTGGCCCTCTTCACTCTGAGAGCTGGCTCTACTTCCTCCCTCCCTTCCCCCCCACTCCACACGAACACACACTGCCACCCACCCAACTTTTGTTTCACCATTGCTTTCTGTGGGCCTGGGAAATGGTCGGAGCCAAGGGATGGGGGTCTGGACACTTGGATTCCAATTGTGGCTCTGTCCCTGACATACTTGGAGACCTAGATCTTATCCGTTGCTCTTTGTGAACCTTAGTTCCTCTACAGTGAAATACGGGTTAGCTTGCTCCCAAGCAGGGAGGAAGAACAGACCTTCAATGACTGATCCCTCCCCCCATCCCCCACTATTTTTCCAAGATCACCAGGGTCCTCTAGGTGGCCAAGGCTAGTGTACTTTTCTCAGTTCCTCATCCTCCTTGGATTTTCTGTGGTTTTAGACTTCAGTGATCCCCTACCCAAGGCTCCATTCTTCTCTTGGCTTTAGAAAGGTCTTGTGCTATTAATGCATTGTTGGTGGAGTTGTGAACTAATCCAACCATTCTGGAGAGCAATCTGGAACTATGCTCCAAGGGCAAATTGTTTAACCTTTGATCCAGCAATTCTACTTCTAGGTCTGTGTTCCAAACAAATTTTTTAAAAAGGAAAAGGATATCTATGTGCAAAAGTATTTAGAGCAGGTCTTTTTGTGATGGCAAAGAATTGGAAATTGAAGGGATGACCATCAATTGGGGAATAACTGAACAAGACATGGCATATGATTGTGATGGAATATTATTGTGCTATAAGAAATGATGAGCAGGATGCTTTCAGAAAACCTTGGGAAGATTTACATGAAGTGATGCAAAGTGAAGTGAGCAGAACCAGGAGAACAGTGTATACAGTAACAGCAACATTGTTTGATGATCAACTGTGAATGACTTAGCTATTCTCAGCGATATAATGATCCAAGACAGTTCTGAAGGACTTATGACGAAAAATGGTATCCATTTTCAAAGAACAGATTAGCTCTGAGTGCACATTGAAACATAGTTTTTTACTTTTTGTGGGGTTTTTTTTGGGGGGGGCTTTGGTTTTCATTCACATGACCAATATGGAAATGTGTTTTGCATGACTGCAAATGTTCTACCTATATCAAATTGCTTGCTGATTCAGGGAGGGGACAGGGGAGGAAGGGAAAGAGAATTTGGAACTCAAATTTTAAAAAATGAATGTTAAAAATAGTTTTTATGTGTAATTGGAAAAAATAAAATATTTTGAAAAGGTCATTGCTCCTGATTCTCCTTCTTCCTCTCTGTGCTGGCTTCTCCTCCAGCTCTTTCTGAGAATTCTTTTCTCAGCTTTCCCTAGCTCTTCCTAGACAACCTCCTGTTGTGGACCTCGACCACTTGACTGTGTGAATCTTGGGCTCTATACCTGGCACCTCTTCTGAGCACTAGCCCTGCATTTACACCTACCTTCTGAATGACCCCAGCTGACTCCAGGCTTCCAGTAATACCTACCAGTATGGACTTCCCAGGTTAAAGTCACATTGGGGAGAGCCTTTAATGGCATCCTAAGGAGCCTTTTTTTATCCTGGAAGCAGCAGAAGATTGAATGAAGAAATTTGAGCAGGAGGGAAGTGTCAGATTTGAGCTGTAGAGAGATTATTATGGCAGTTGCCAGATGGATTGGAGGCAAGGGGAGCATTCAGAAAGCCACCATCAAATCCAGGTGAGAGATAAGGAGGACCTGGACCAGGTGGTGACTGTGTGAGATGCTATGGAAGTAAATTTTGATGGTAAAAAAAAGTGTTCTATTGATAATGCCTTTTGTCTTCACATCATAGCCATTCCAACCCCCAATTCCTTCTAGGTTACATCTCCACTTGTAACAACTAAGCACAAATATCTAAGTGACCATCTCTGGCCATGTATAGGGTGCTTGGTGCCAGCAATGTCCTACCCTTTTGCAGATTGGGCGGAGGAATATTTCATTAGTTCTTGTTGAGGCAAAACAGACAGGAGACAGATTGCCACTGATTGGATATGGGAAGTAAGAGAAAGGACAGACAGAGTTAAGCAAATGAGTTTGAATTTGTGAACCTGAGAGGAGGTGGTGCTACTCAGACAAATGGGAAAGTTTGGGGGAAGGAGCTTTAGGAAGGAAAATAATGATGTGTTTAAGGTGTGATGGGACATTGATATAGGTAGAGCTGTCCAGCAGGCAGAGATAGTCATGCTGTATTGAAAGAGAGACTGGGGCTGGTTATATACCTTTGAGATCCATCAGCTTGGGGGTGATCGATGAACCTGTGAGAGCTGATGAAGTCACCACGTGTGAATATGGAGAGAGAGGAGTATCCAGGTCAGGTACTTCATAGGAGACCGAGGAATGGTCAGAAAGATAGAGGGGAAAACCAGGAGAAAAGAGTAGAGGATGCCCTTGTGCGTCGATTTCAGTAGATGATGCTGAAAAGGATGAAGAGAATGACTTTTGGGGGTTCATACCAGAAAAGTCTAAGCACCAGGCTATGGGTGATGGGCATTTATTTTGTGGTGATTCTAGTGACACATGGAAGATCCAAGCTGGGGATCATCAGATCATGGAATATTAGAGCTGGGAGGGGCCTCAGAACATGGAATGTCAGAGCTGGGAGGGACTTTAGAACATGGAATGTCAGGATTGGGAGGGGCCTCAGAACATGGAATGTCAGGATTGGGAGGGGCCTCAGAACATGGAATGTCAGGGTTAGGAGGGGCCTCAGAATAGGGAATGTCAGGGCTAGGAGGGGCCTTACAACAGGGAACGTCAGCTGAGATCCAGGCAGAAAAAAGAACTTGACTAGGGCCATAAAGCTAGGCAGTGGTGATTTTGAACCTGAATCTCTTCTAAATCCAGAACCTTTCTCATCTACCCCTGCCGCCCCATGAAAGTGGAGGGTAACCCACAATGGAAACTGTTGCTCAGTTTGCTTGCCTAGAGGCACCTGGGTGGAACTCTGGGTGGAGCTGTATCAGAGAGGGGGAAATGGAAAATTTAGTCCCAGTAGGCAGTAGAGAGATATAAGGTAGACTAGAAATAACCAAAGGAATGCTGACAGAGAACAACTGCTTTGCCTAGGTATCCTGTTATGACATTCTGTTTCCTCTCCAGGGGCTACTGCCTTCTTCCTGAGGCCTCCCTGGGACACACCACCTTTATGAGTTCTCTCTTCCAATCTTTCATTCCTCTGTAACATTTAACTCTTCCCCCATCCCCTCTCCCCCATCAGTCTGGAAGCTTTTAGAGGGCTGGGGCTCCCACCACTTCTGTGTCACTGCACTGGTTAGAGGACAGGACCAGCCAGGCTATCTTCTTCCTTCCCTTAGGAACCTCTGGACTTCAGATGAGGCAGATTTCATAGCATCTGACAAGCTAGAGTTGAGGTTTTCCTGATTGATTCTTCCAAAATCATTGGCTCAATCTACCAACAAGCATTTCTGTAGGCACAGCGTGCCAGGTACTGTGCTAAGCAAGGGTACATTTTAATCAGTTTGTAACAACAGCCAGTAGTCCAGGGCACAGACACTGATTAAGCCTTGGGTGGTGCCAAATACTGAGGACACAAGGATCGAAATAAAACAAATAATTCTTAGAAGACAAACATTTACTAAGCACCTACTTCATGCCAAGTACTTTATGAATACTTTATCTTTACAAAAATCTGGGAGGTGTGTCCTATTATTACCCTCATTTTACAGATGGAGAAACTGAGGTAGATAGAAGTTAAGTGACTTGCTCATGGTTACACAATTAGTGTCTGTGACTCGAGTCATATTCACGTCTTCCCAATTCCAGGCAAATTCTTTGCACTCTGGTGCTCCCTCTCTGCCCCTAGTCCTTGCTTCTAGAAGCTTATCTTATTCTACTAATTCTATGTATGTGTATATATGTAATATGTATTATGTATAATATATAAAAATTACTTATTCTACTAATAGTATCTGCTTCCATTACTTCCCTCACAACAGCACTGTGGGGAGGGAGAAGATAGGAAGCCTGAAAGGCTTATTATCCTCCTTCTATAGAAGAGGCTTAGGAAGTGGAAGGGATTTGCCTAAGGCCACATAGTAAGTGGCAGAGTTAGGATTTGAACCCATGACCCTTGACTACAACAAACGTGGTGTGAGCTCAAGGCTCAGGAAAGCCACAGACAAATGTGGTCCATTCATGGGAGCTGGTCTCTTGGGGCTGGGAAGAGGCCTATAGTCTTCATCCCTTGACTGTCAGACCTGATGAGTATCTCCATTACCAGGAAGGGTGGATGTTTGGCTTTGTGGGTAAGACATCTTTCGACTGTTAGATGTCTTTATAGCTCCAGAGGACTTCACTTAGTTTTTTCTTGACCTATTTGAATGTTTCCTCCCTCTGGACCTGAGAAAATGATTCAGAGAGAGACTTGAAGAGTAAATTTTGAAATTTTGGTACAGAAAAAGGACAATCTGTTTCTCCTCTTGCTCTCATCTCATTGTTGTTTTCTATAAAAGGAAAACTGAATCATGGGAGAAGATAAAAAGACACCGTTTGAACATTGGTTCTCTCTTTTTTCTGTTTTTGTAACCTCTGATGCAGACTTGGAGAGGGGAGAAGGCAGGGCCAGGGGATCAAGACAAAAGACAAAGGGCATGATGAATAGAGTGTTACCCAATTAGTGGTTTGAGCAGATAGTATATTATGCAGAAGCATCTCTATACCTCTAGCTACTAGAGATCTGGTGGCTTGTTCAGCCAAAGGGAATTTTCTTTTGTTTTTCCCCAATTTCCCATAATCCAAGAAATTGAGAAAGGAGAGTGAAAGCTCTCCCTCCCATTCCTCTTTATGAGACTTGGCCATATATACTCAGGAAGTATACCATTTGCATGGAAGACATAGGAGGGAGAGGTGTGGCTAGAAGAGCTTATACCATCATTTGCATTTTAAATTCACATTATTAAAAATGATGTGAACTGAGATCTAAATAGTACATTTCATGTTTTAATATCTAATCAATATTTCACCTTCTAGATTAGATTGGAACCTGGGAGCAGGGACTTGTGCATGTGACAGTCCTGCTTCTTCTGGCCGGGAAAACCTAGCCTAAGTTTGGTCAGATAAAGAGTGACTAGTCAGTGAGCCAGTTTTGCAGACCCAGAGGAATGGGGGGAGCAGAGTGCCATCTGGTGGCTAAGTTAGATACCAACTCACTAAATTATTTCCAGCTGTGACTGGATGTTTTTACTTAGGTCCCACACAAATGGGTCCCAATTCTAAGTTGCAACCCAGGTATTAACCTATTCCACGCTCCTGTTCCCATGTGTTTATGCCACATGTTGGAAGTAGTAAGGAATATAGGAACCTTCACATGTAGGAATACTGATACTGGGAAATATTGAATTGAAGATTTCCTTTGTAGCTGATTTTTTAAAAAAATATATTGAGTCACTTTTGGAATTGTCTATATTTGAATTCCTTGTTTCCAGTCTAGATTGTGCTATTTTTTGACATTGGGATTTTCTTCTCCCACTATTTTCCACTCTGTATCTGATTCCAAATGCTTTTATTTATTTATTTTTGCAAATACTGTGTATTATTAAGGCCTTGTGCTCATTGCTTATAGTAATGCTGTATGACTATTAGTCATTGCTGCTTGAACTTAGTAACAGTAACACGATATTGAGTGCATGGCTGCTTAATTGAATGTGGCATTGAAATCATCAGCACTGCCCATTTCTCATATGCCTATTATGTATGCTTCTCAGGTAACATTGCTACATGGTGCCACAGCTTGTTTGCTTGTGTTTGTGTGTGTGACCTGTGACTCAGCTCCACCCAATGTCTTTGGAGTCCAGGGTTGATTCTGGTGACTTCACTCCAAAGCATCCCTTTATTTCTTTAACTTGTGTCCCCATCCCAGAATTTATTTTAGAGGAAAGCTCTAAAATAAAACTTAGGTATGGTTTGTCTCTTGGTTTTCTCCAGTCCTCAATTCCCACAGACTCTCAGCATGCAATATGGATAGCATTGGATCATAGATTTAGGGCTGAAGGGATTTTCGAGGTCACCGAGTCCAAATTCTTCACCTTACAAATTGGGAGTGAGGGGAGATAGCTTGTTTTCACTCTCTTCAGAAAATCTCTAAGACACAAAGGCCTCATAGGAGCCTATGAACAAATATAGAAACATAAAGCATTCAAATAGCCCCTATGATTCTCCCCCAGAAAGTAAAGACTCACTGGGGGACTCTCAGTCGGTCAATAAAAATTTATTAAGCACCTATTATGTGCCACTTCTCATTCACTTTGGATCTTCACTGTCTCACAGCCAGCTCACAGCCATGTTAGGGTTGCCCAAATTCAGTCAGTCAAATTAACAAGCATTTATTAAATGCTTATGATTTGCCAGGCACCACTAAGCTCTGGGAGTCCAAAAAGAGAAATGATGGGAAACATTTTCTGGCAAAGATAGTAGACCTTGTGTCGTAGTAGAAAGAAAAGCAGCCCTGGAGTCCAAAGGGCTAGGTTGGAATCCTCCTCATCCCCCTCATAGGTGTCTATGCAGTGTGTGCTATGGTGCCCAGGCACCCAATGTGCTCATTTTCAGAAAAACTTTCATATTTCTTGTCTCATTTTTAAGCTTGAATTTTAAGGTAAAATTTAGGTGTTAATTGTCTTTTTAAAAGTTTGTTAAATTTTGGTTCAGTTTTATAAATAATAATAATGACTTTTATGTTTGAGTATTCAATAAACATTTGCCTTAAAGTTCTCTGGCTATATATCCTCATGAAAGGTGCTGCACCTGCCTAGGATCCTGTCTCTTCTGGGTACAACTGGCATATCACTCATCTTCTCTGGACTGCAGACTGCCCATCTATAAATGGATGGAGCGAGAGGATGGACTAGAAGGCTCCTGAATTGATTTGCATGGCAGCAAAGGGCATTATGGGAGAGGATATTAAGAGCAATCTCTTCTTTCCTGCCCCTTTGTAATTTTGCTAAATAGAATTCCAGGGATCATTTGAAGGAGACCTAGTTAATAACCAAGGCATATGACAGAAAGAAAAGGGAATTTGTCTTCACCCAGAGAAGAGTTTTAGAGGGTAGAAGCTGAAAAGGCAATTTTGACCTCAGTCTGAGGGCTTCTGACTTTTCTTGGATGTCTGGCAAGCTGTGCCTTTTTGGCTATGGTAGAAAGAGTTGAGTGAAAGCTTTGGGGCTCTGAGGTTGGGGGATTAGAGTCAGGTATATATATTTTACTATCTTGAAGTCCTGTGGCAAGTGACAAAGCAGCAGGTGCAAATAGAGTGGGACCTGTAGCCATAGCCCTGCACAAGGCAGCCCCAGGCATTGAGTTGTCTTCTTACCAGACCCAAGAATGGGCCACTTTTGTTCGACCTGTGCTAGAGCCTTCCAAACTTGTATTGGACTGATCAACCACAGCTGAACACACTAACCCCAAACATCATGATGGCTGCTGTCATTGGTCTTTTTCGAAAATGAAGGCTGAATAACAATCCGGTAGATGGCAGCAGAGAACAACCATGTGAGTAGAGAGAAGGGAAAGGCTATGAGACATGGGGTAGAATGAACAAGACGACGAACTGCTTGGATATGTGGGGTGCTTGTGAGAATGAAGAGTTAAGGATGACACTGAGGATGTGAAACTGGGACAGTAAAAATATGGCAATCCCCTTTATAGAAACAGGGAAGTTTGGGAGAGAGAAGGGTTGGGTGGGGGAAGGGGAAGCCAATGAATTCTTTTGGACATAATGAATTTGAGATGCCTCTGGTCATCCAGGTTGAAATATCCAGTAGGGAGTTGGTGATATAGGACTGGAGCTCAGGAGAAAGACAAGGGTTGGACGTGTATATTAGGGAATCATCTTCCTAGAGATGATAATTAAACCTGTGGGAGCTAATGAGGTTGCCAAGAGAAAATAGCATGTAGAAAGAGAAGATGACACAGGGCAGAATGCAGATATATTTGAGGGTTGGGGGTTGATGGTCCTTCAAAAGAAGCCCAATGAAGACTGGTCAGATAGGCAGGAGAAAGCAGTGGAATGAAATCCAAGGAAAGAGAGAGTATCCTGGAGAGTGTGGTCAAAAGTATCTAATGTAGAGAGGTCAAGGAGGAGAGGGACTATCTGACTTGACCATGGTAAATTTGGAGAAATCAGTTTCAGTTTCTGATGATGAGGTTGTAAGCCAGATTACAAAGGACTGAGGAAGGAATTCTCCTATTTATTATAAATTTTATTACAAAGATAATCAGAAGCAATGAGGAAAGCTTTTTCTAAGAAGATTGGTTGAAAAAAATAAGAGAGATACAGGATAATAGCTTGAGGGGATAAAAGGATCATTTCTTTTTTATTTGTAAAGATAGGAGCAAGGGGAAATTTGAGGCACAGTGAACAAAGCACAGGCCCTGGAGTCAGGAGGGCCTGAGTTCAAATTTGGCCTCAGACACTTAACACAAAACTAGCCATGTGACCTTAGGCAAGTCACTTAACCTTCCCCCCTCCAAATAGCAAAAAAAAAAAAAAAAAAAAAAAAAAAAAGATATGGGAGCAAACCATCTGGGTACATTGTAGCCAGTGGGGAAGGAACAGTTAGATAATAGTGATTAGAGAGAAGATATCAGAGAGTGATTTGTCAGAGGAGACAGCGGGAGCTGTCCATTAGACAATGGAGACCTCTCCATTAGGAAACTAGAGAAAAGGAGGAGAGAATGGTGGATGATGTCAGGGGATCATGAAATGTTGAGACAGAGAGAATAGAGAGCTCATGACAATTCCCATTATGGATAACATGGACAGTCAGGCCCTTGATCTCACCCTTATCCACCTTTGTTCTACCTCCATGATCCTGAACTCTGGAATTTTTCTCAGACCACAATCTTTTATTCATCTTACCTTTTCCTGAATCCATTCTCTGTTTATTGTATCCCTTCCCTACTTTTCCAGTCTGCCACTGGTCATCTTGGCCTCAGTTTCCTTCCTTTGCAGTCAAGCCCCAACAAAAAGCAGTAAAGAAATATAATGGATAGAGTGCTGGACCTGAGTTCCAATCCTCCCTCTGACAGTAGCTATGTATGTGTGAACCTGGGCAAATGACTTAAGCTCTCTCAACCTTAGCTATCTATAAAAGGGGGATAAAATTATCCCTTGCCTCACTGGGTTGTTTGGTGGATCAAATAAGATGATGTATTATATAATTATGTGTAAGCGACATGTAAAACGTTTTACAAACTTTCAGGTGAGAACTGCACAAATACTAACCTATTATAATTGTTATGGCCCCACAGATAACTAGTACAATTGTATACCAACTTCCACCCTTGAATCTTGTGCTCCTTTGTCCTATGGCAAGTTAACTTTGCCAAGACCCTGACTCTGTCTGTGTCAGCCCCACAACTCTTACTGCTGAACATCCCTGGAGAAGTCACAGAACTGTGGCTGACTGGGGCTAACTGGGGCTGACCAGGGCTGTCAGTCATCTAACGCAGTGGGGGGCCCTTATTGCTGCCTTTTGTTCTTGATGGATTGTCTCTCACTCTATTCCTCTCCAAAAATGGGTTATTTCAGACCAACTCTTCCTTTTTAAAATCTTTCTGTCAGAGCCTGGAGTAAAGGAGGAGATATGCCCTTTCTTGGCAAAGGATCTGGATCCCCATTTGACCCAGCTGCAGTCGCACAATGCTAGCTACACAATGAACATCTCTGCCTGGGATTTCATTGGCACTTCAAATTCAATGTACCCCAAACTGAGAATGATTTGGCTCCAAGTTTCCCCATCTGTGTGGAAGTTGGCACCATCCTTTTGGCCATTCAGGTTTGCAACCTTGGAGTCACCCTGGCCTCATCTTCCTGTCCTTCCCTCCTCTCTCCCCCCCCAGTCAGCTACCAAATGTGGTGAATTCTTTTAAAAAAATGTATTTTATTCTGAATTTACCAAACACCCAGTAAAATGGTCATTTCTATATATTTACATATTTATATAGAGTCAGGAAGATTCTTATTCATGAGTTCAAATCTGGCCTCAGATACTTACCAGTTGTGTTGACTGTGGGTAAATCTTAACTGTGTTTGCCTCGGTTTCCTCATATAAAATGAGCTGGAGAAGGAAATGGTGATCCATTCTAGTATCTCAGTCAAGAAAACAAGGTCATGAAGGATCAGATACAACTAAAAATGACTGAACAATATGTGTGTGTGGATACACCCACATATATACATATGTGAACAGGAAAAGAAAAGTCTACCTGTTATTGAAAAACATTTTAATTTTGTTTTTCAAAAATTAGTAAGTTTACAATAAAATTTATTTGGAAAATTCTTTTTTCTACTTATGAGCTTGAGAAATGTCAACAAACCTGAACATTTCCATTTATAAAGAACAGAGAGAGGATGGCATATGAAATTATGAACTTCTATTACAATCAACATTCAACAGTCAACCAGCATTTATTAGATGACTTCTATGAGCCACATAACTGTGCTAAGTGCTGGGGATATGAAGAAAGCTGAAACCCACCAATCCCTGCCCTTAAGGAGCTCTAATGGGGGACAGCATAAGTGAATAATTATGTACGTGCCAGACATGTGGAGTCTAAAGGAAAGGTAATTTCAGAGAGGAGATGCCGGTGATAGGGGCTCATTAAATACAAATTAAATTCAATATGGTACTACTATCCCTGTCCTACCTGTTTGAATTGCCTTCTGATCTCTTCTAGGTATTTTTGAATGCTCTTCTCTTTATCCTGCTCCCTTGGAGTATCGCTGTCACTAGCTTGTAACTTTCCCCTCCAAAAAAGAATAATTTCCTCACCATACCCCATTGCCAAGTCTTATACATCTGGGTTCTGGAGCTTCCTGGGACTTGTCAAGTTTTTTCTGTCTTGTGGGGACATGAGAAAAGAGGGGTTCTCTTACACTGGGCTCTGTCCTGTCTGGTGGACGTTCTCCAGACCCAGCAACTTCATTATCTTCTTCTTTCTCTCCTCCCTCTTAGAAGTACTTTGAATTCCTCAGTCCCTGAAGATTGTTTTCCCTCCAGTGATGATGGTTTTGGGACTGTCTCAAATGTCAGAGCTAGAGAGATTTTAGGATACCCTTATTTTTCCCCACCTACCTCATTTTGTAGTTAGGGAAACTGAGGCCTAGAAAGGGGAAGGGAATTTTTCAAGATCTCATGGGTAGTAAGGAGCTCAGATACTCTGACTTCTGAAGCCTGGGTGTCCTTCCCAAAGACCCCACCATATTAGTGAGGACTCTCAGTTCTTCCTTCATAGGGTATGTACGTGAATGTGGGAAGAAGTAAGGGGATGTGGGTAGGGGTCTCCATATCATAGGCTCATAGTACTAGAGCAAGATTATCCAGTCCAACCCCTTCATTTTACAGTTGAGGACACTGAGACCCAGAGTGGAGAAGGGACCTTCCCAGATCACAGTAGGTTGAGAGGATGAGTCTGTTTTGACCCCAAGTCTCTGCTTTCAAAATATGAGACTCTTTTCTTTGCACAAACTAGGCAAGAGGCAGAAGGGCCAGGGAGACAAGCCTTGAGGTTGGTGGTCTCCTCTGCTGAGATTCCCAGGAAGGGGAGTCCTCAGACCTGGCTGGACTTGGTCTGGTTAGCACCCTAGGGCAGGGTCATTCCTATAGCTACCATCCCAGAAGCCAGAGAACTGGGGGGGGGGGGAAGGGTGGTGATGGAGGGGCAGCTCCTGGCTCAGGTGGTTTCCCCAGTCTGGCAGGTCTCCTGGAAGAAGAGGCTGCCTTGCATAGGGTTACCAGATTGTCCTGGCGATAACGGAGGAGAGAGGCAGCAGGCCAGAGATGGAGGTGGGGGAGGGGAGGGTAGGGTTTCGGCTCCGCCTTGGGCAGGCACTGAAGCCCTAGGGACTCCAAGCCCATCTCAGCTCTAGCCTTACCCCACTGGCTGCTGGGGGCTCCTGGGGGTGCTGATCTCAGGATCATGGGATGCTGAGCCTCCTTCTCTTAGAAGTTGTCAGCTCTGATGGAGGTAACCTCTATATTCCAACCCAGGTCAGGGCAGCACACATTCATTCTCAACCAGCCCCTCCTGGGGGCTCTTCCTCCCAGTTTTCAGAACCTATCCATAACATCCTGATTCCTCCAGCCTCAGGAGAGATCTCATCCCTAGTCCCTCAGCCTTTCCCCTTCTCCTGTCATTTGTGGCCTTCATCACTGGTCAGCATGGGCTCTGCTCCCTCTGTCCCTTCTCCCCCAGTTCCAGCCTCCAGCTGTCATGAACACCTCTTCTGGGCTTATTCATCAGGAAAAAGAAAGTCAACAGAGCAACACTAGTTACAATAACAGCTAAAGTTTGCAGCGATTTACATATAGGATCTCATTTAGTTTTCACAACAACCCTGGGAGGTAGGTGCTTCAGTTAAGGAAACTGAGGTAAACAGAAGTTGCTTGACTTGCCCAGGGTCACATAGCCAACAGCCATCTGAAGCTGGATTTCCCTTCCGTCTTCAAGCCCAGTCAACGCTCTATCTACTGTACCAGCCAGGTGCTCTTCGACTCAGAAATGATCCAGCTGAAAGATCTCAGGGCCAAGGCTAGGCCTCAACTCCCTGTCTATTGTCTCTGTATCCCTTTGTCTGTCCTGCTCTGAACTTCTTTCTCCCCTCCCTTTTCTGTCTTTCTGTCTCTCTCCTGCCTCATATGTCTCTTTGCTTTGAGAATAAGGTCCTCAGGAACCCCCCAACTTTCCCCGAAGTCTGACCCAGGGTCATTAGTTTGAGGAATTACCCCTGGCCCATCTCAGTCAATCAGGAACTTCTTGATTGCTCTTGCCCATTCACACTTCCCCCGGGCGTCAGAAAGAGGAAAGAATAAATGAATGGATGGATGGATGGATGATGTGTTCGTTAAGTACTTACTATGTGCCAAGCATGGTGCTAGGCACTTGGGATACAGAGGGGACAGTAAGACCATCCCTCCTCTCCAGGAGCATTCCTTCTACAGAAGGAGCTCCAGCAGATAGAGAGGCCCTCTGGTCCTCCAGGGGAAGCATCAAAGCATATGGTCTGGTCTTGTCTTTTATGCCATTCTCACTAATGAAATCTCACCCATTTCTGGGGCTGAAACCCTGGATAGGGCTGAGGACTCTGGCGGTGGAGGTGTGTTCTTGTCTGGACCTTAATCATTGTGGTCATAGCACTCCCAGGAGGCATCTGCAATGCCAGGGCTTGCTTCCTGGAACAATATATGCTGGGGTTGGGCCAGAAGCCCTCCGAGAAGCTGGTGGGAGGGGTCTTGCAATTCCTGGGGCTCTTGGCTTGCTAGTTCATAGGTGGCAGTTGGTCAGCATTGGGTATGGTGATGGCAAGGAAGATGGGCCCCTTCCTTACAGTGATTTCTCCCCTTGATAATGGCTGCTTGGCTCAGGCTGGAAGCAGGACCATTGAGTGGAGCCCTGCTATTCCTAAGCCTCGGGTCCAGGTTCCTGGGCTACGTCCATCCGGGTATCAGGGGAGGTGGAGTCAGTTCAGCTAAGGTTCAGGACCTGGGACAGGAAATGACTTTTCCCTGATGCTTTTTTTCTAAACTGGTCTTTTTATTCCATGGGAATAAACCCCCGAAATGTGCTGATGTGGCCTGAACAGTGTAGTGATGGGGGCAGGGAGGACAGAGGGAGTAGAGGTACCAGAGTACCAAGTGATGGGGATGGGAATTGCCAGCTCTGAGGCCTGGGGGCCAGCCTTCTTCCTGGAAGCCTGCCCCATCTGCCCCACTGCCCTCCCCTTCTCCAGGCCTGCGAACCCAACTTCTAGGCCCCAGAGTGCCTACCCATGGGCTATGCTACTGTTGTGATGAGTGATGGCAGGGCCCAGCCTCTACCTTTATATCCCTTCCTGTCCTTATCCTCTCCATGTGGCACCAACAACACGGCAGGATACTGGGCTGGGCAAAATTTGTGGGGGCTCAGAAGACTTATAGGAGGAACAAAGGCCTGGGTACCCAAATAACAGACCAAAACCCTCTGGATGATGTAAAGAGAGACTGTGGGGGCCCTGGGCCCTGTGTTCCTCCTTCCAGGCTCCCCCTCTCTCCCTCTGGCTCCCCCGGGCCCCAGCCCCAGTGGAACACAGACTCAGGTTTCTGATAACTCAGGTTTCTGGCTGCATCATATAGCTTAAGATAATGTTTCTCAGAAGTTTAACAGTTTCCTCCCCAAGCCCCCTCCCTCATGCCCCCATTCTCCTCAAAGCTTCCCACCCCTCATTTCCCAATACATCCTAGACCCCCAATACTGATACTCACATAGGATCACAAACCCCAAGGCCTCCCTCCTCTCCTTGGTCATCTTCCTCCCCACCCCCACCCAGCGCCACCTTAACAATAGGCGGGGCTAGTAGGCACTCTGGGCCTCATGCCAGACCACCTGTGATCACACAAGACCCTGTTTGTCCAAGACAGAGATAACTGGGACAGACACTGGACTGCTCTTAATTCACTCGCCTCCCTGCCCTTCAGGGTTCCCAGGCTGCTGGGGCTGGGTCCCAAGCCCAGCAAGATGGCCCTGAGCTTTTCTGAGGCAGATGGTGATGGGGAGGACTCAGTGGCCCTGACTTTGGCTCAGGCCATGCTGGCGCTGGCTGTGGTGGCCGCCACAGCCTTGGCTCTGCATTGGTTAGCATCTGGGTCTGAGCAAGACAAGGATGTGGTAAATCAGAGCCCAGAGTCTAGCCAGACTCAGCATCCTCAGGCCAGAGAGATGGTCCAGACCCCAGTCCCAAAGGCCAAGGTCAGTCACCAGGACCCAGAGACAAAGGCCCTTAAGATGATGCCAGATCCACCAGTACCCAGCCCCAGGGAACAGCAGCCTGGAAGAAGCCCAGAAGATTCTGATTCTTCCAGGGGCAAAGATGAAGGCCTGGCCCCACCAGCCATTCCCCAGGCCAGGGCACCTAAGATAACTTCAAGGGTGGCTCCCCCAAAGCAGTCTAGGGGTGGCTCCCAGCAATCTTGTGCTCCACAGAGCAAAACTGGGACATCATCAGTGCCAGGCCCCCTCCTGATACACTTCACTCCAAGGCACCCGGAGTCATGGAATGAGGGGGGATTTGGTGTCAGAGAACAACCCAGCCTCCTGATAGCCCCAGCTGAAGAGAAGCCAGGCAATGGACGAGGTCCTGTGGGTCAGCAGCATGATGTGGTGCCCAGTCCCAGAACCAGGAGTCGTGTTCGAGGGCCAGGACCAGATCCCTTCACCCTGGGAACAGTGGTGAGTGTGTGGGATGCAATAGATGCGGGAAGCTCCCTTGTTCCTGGAGGCCCATTGCTTGGTGGGCTCCTGCCCCAAGCCCTGGGAACTAGAGTCTCAGCTCCAGCAGAAACTCCCACTGGCTGTGCCCCTGAAGAGAAATGGGCCCTGCCACCTGGAAGCTTCCAGGATACAGCCTCAAGAAGAGGTGGTGGGGAAGGGCAAGTCTCCCAAGAGCAGAGCAAGCCCCTTGACTTGGGACCCCAGCCAGCCCCAACTGCTCTTCAAGAGGGAACTGACAGCAGAAGCAGAGAGCCCAGCCCTAGGGGAACAGGGCTTCCAGCATCAAGTACCCCTAGCCCTGCTGTTCAGACCCTAGCCCAAGGTCAAGCAGTGGCCCTAGACACAGAGGAAGGCTGGCCCTGGAAGGAGAGAGAACTACTGATAACCAGCAGCTTTAGCAGGCCCCCCAATGCCCTGATCTGGCAGCTGGTGGGTTCTGGCCAAGGGTCCACACTGCCCATTAGGAAGGAAACCACTGAGGCTGTCCTATCTCCTGGGCAGGTCTCTGCAGATCCCTCTGCAGAGGGCACTAGCCCAGGCCAGGACCCCCAGGTCCCTAGTACTTCCCCAGGCTCAGTGCCCAGAGCCTCAGCAAAGCCAGGGAGCAGAGCCAAGAAGGGGCCTGAGAACAATCTTATGAGCACTGATAGAGGAGCCAGGTATGCCCAGGCTCAAGTAAATTCCAGTGGTATTCATGAGGGTCCTGGGTTGAGCTCATCTTCTTCCTCAGGTCCTTCTCCTAGAGCCCGCAGGACCATGGGCTCTCCAAGTTCAGTCACTTCTCCTGGAGCCTCCCTTCCTTTGAGGTCTCCATCCTCAGCCCCCCTGCCTAGAGACTCCTCATCTCCAGCCCCTTCCCCCAAAGCACAGAACCTTATGGGGTCTCCAAGCACAGAAACTCTTCCTATAGGGTCTCAGTCTTTAGGCCCTTCTTCCAAAGCTGCCAGGCCTACAGAGTTCCAATCCTTAGCTTCTTCCCCTGTAGCCTCTGCTCCAACAGGGTCTTCATCCTCAGCCCCTGCACCCAAAGGGTCCCCATCCTCAACCCCTGCACCTAGAGAGTCCCCATCTTCAGCCCCTCCACCCAAAGGGTCCCCATCCTCAACCCCTGCACCTAGAGAGTCCCCATCTTCAGCCCCTCCACCCAAAGGGTCCCCATCTTCAGCTTCTCCACCCACAGGGTCCCCATATTCAGCCCCTGCACCCACAGGGTCCCCATCCTCAGCCCCTGAATCCACAGGGTTCTCATCCTCAGACCATGCACCCACAGGGTCTTCATCCTCAGACCCTGCACCCACAGGGTCCTCATCCTCAGCCCCTGCACCCACAGGATCCTCCTCATCCTCAGCCCCTACACCCACAGGGTTCTCATCCTCAGTCCCTGTACCCAAAGAGTCCCTGTCCTTAGCTTCTATACCCAAAAGGTCCCCCTCCTCAGCTCCTGAACCCAAAGGATCCCCATCAGTAACCCCTGTATGCCAAGCATCCCCTTCTTCATTCCCTGTACCCTCAGCATCCCCTTCCTCAGCCCCTGGACCCTCAAGGTCCCCAACTTCAGCCCCTTCACCCTCAGCATCCCCCTCCTCAGCCCCCACACCCTCAGGGCCCGCAACCTCAGCTCCTACATCCACAGTGTCTCCCTTCTCTGACCATGTTCCCACAGGGGCCTCACCCTTGGCTTCTCTGCCCACAGCATCTCCTTCTTCAGGCCTTGTCCCCCCAGAGTCGTTATCCGCAGCTGTTCCTCCCAAAGCAATCATACCCATAGAGTCTCCATCCTCCTCTCCTTCCTCAATTCCTTCTTCCACAAGCACTCCCTCATTTTTTCACATTGCCTCCACCCTACCCTCTTCCATTTCTGCCCTCTCAGCCTCTCCCTTGGAACCCCTTCCCTCACTTCCCATTGCCTCAGCCTCCCTGCCCAAGGATCTGCCATCTGTGGTCCTTGCCTCACCTGTCAAAAGCGCTCAGAGTCCTTCTAAGGCTGAAGGTCTGCCAGTATCTCCAGGGCTAGACCCAGCCCCAGGAGGCCAATCAGTCAGAGCTCTGACCCAGGGTCCCAGTGGCAACTGGGGAAACCTCATTTCCATGGTCTTGCGGAGCCATCCCTTCCCTAGCCCAGAAAAGCCCCAGGGGGAAGCCCCACAGAGCAGCCCTGCAGAGTGTCTGGGTCCTGCAGCTGTACCTTCCTGGAGCAACCAGGCTGGGGAGCTTACCCAGGGGGTAAACACAGTAGTCCTGGAGCCCCAGGCAAAGGTTAGAGATCAATCACCTTCAGAACGGTTGGAAACGCCAGGGATGATCACTCCAAACAACTCCAGGGGCTTGAATGGGGTCGAAGTGAAAGAGAAAAAGATGGACACAATTGACCCCCAAAGTGTTGGTCAGGGGCCCTGCCCTCCCCCTGAGCCCTTTGACCATCCCAAGCCGGCACCAGTGGTCCCCAGAGAAGCTATGCCCAATAGCCAACCTGCACCCCAACCCCGAAAACGTAGCATCTGCCAGATGGTGGACAGCCTGGTCCAGAAGGCAGGTCCAGCAGCCCCTGCTCAGAGGGAGGCCCCTGCAGGGTTAGTGGCCCCCCTCACAGAAAGACAACTCCAGGATAGTCAGCTAATGGCCTTTCTGAGACGTCCTGGAACCTGGGGGACAGTGGAAGGGCAGCGCAAGCCTAGTCACCCCCCTAACGATCTCCCTAGCACCGTGGCAGCTATGCGGCGGCACCTGGACCTGGGCAGTTGTGTGGAAGCTTTGGCCTTTGCCCAGCAGCATGGTGAACTGGTGCTAGCTGAAGAGGTGTATGCCCTAATGAGTGATAACTTCCTTCTTGTGCTGGGTGACACCCCTCTGTACCGTCAGCTCAGTGCCGGGGACCGGGAGCGGATCCTGGCTCTTCGGACAAGCCGAGGCCAGGCTGTGCTGGGGGTGCTTCTGCTGCCCAGTGCCTATGGGGTCAGCCGCTCAGGTTTGGCAGGAGGGTCCCAAGTAGCAGAGATGCCCACGCCCCCCTCAGTGGTGTCAGAGTCTCGCACTTACCTGCATATGTTTGAACCTGGCAGAAACACATGGCTGCCCCTGACCCTTGTGCCTGAGGAGGCTCCACTCCGGGGCTGTGGCCTGTGCACTATGCACAACTACCTGTTCCTGGCTGGTGGCATCAGGGGCTCCGGTCCTGGGGCCATCTGCACCAATGAGGTCTTTTGCTACAACCCGCTGACTGACATATGGACACAGGTCCGGCCCATGCTGCAGGCACGGGCCCAGCTGAAGCTCGTGGCCTTGGAGGGGCTTCTCTATGCCATAGGGGGAGAGTGTCTCTACAGTATGGAGTGCTATGACCCTCGGACTGACCACTGGACCTCTCGGGCCCCTCTCCCTGCGGGTACCTTTCCAGTGGCCCATGAGGCCGTGGCCTGCCGGGGGGACATCTATGTCACCGGGGGCCACCTCTTCTACCGCTTGCTCAAGTACAGCCCCATGCAGGACTGCTGGGCTGAGTGTCCCTACAGTGCCAGCCACCGGCGCTCCAGTGACATGGTGGCGCTGGGGGGCTTTCTGTATCGCTTTGACCTGCTACGGGGTGTAGGGGCTGCCGTGATGCGTTACAATACAGTCACTGGGTCCTGGAGCCAGGCGGCCCCCCTGCCCCTTCCAGAACCCATTCCACTCCGATGTGCCGTCCTGGGGAACACCATCTACTGCCTCAACCAGCAGGTCACGGCCACCTTCACTGTAGCTGAGGGAACAGCGCAGTTTGAGGCCCGAGGGCTGAAGCCCTTCCCTATGGGGGAGAAGGGTGTTCTCTGTCCCTTTACCCTGACCCTCCCCACTCTGACCCCACTACAGACCCCACTATAAGCTCTGTGGCCCTGAGAGCTGAGGAGAAAAATCTCTCAGCACTGGGGTGGAGTCAGGAGATGGGGACAGCCTGAGTGGGCTGTTCGAGGATGTGAGCAGACTGAAAGTGCTTAGAAACCTCTTCCTTCCTGAAGCATGCTGAAACGGCTGCATCTAATTCCTGTTAGATGACCCAGGTGCCTGTGCTGAGTGGGGGAGCTCAAGGAAGTAAGCTCACTTTGATTCTATTGACCTAAGAAGTCTCTGTTCCTCGAGAGCCCGACAGCTTTTGGACAAGAGGCTCATGGAATGGGGGAGGGGAGGAGGGGGCAGCCCTGCCCAAAGGAGACTCTTCTCCCACCCATCCCCCACCCCCACGAAGCCCGAGGGCAGGCCTGGTGTCTCCACAATAATTCTGGCTTTGTAAGAATAGGAGCCCAACTAGGCCTTCCTGCCACACTCTGCTGTCAGTTATGTGGGATCTCCCCCTCCCCACCCATCATGCCTGGTTTCTGCTTTTGTAATTTCTTCAAAACCAACTTCCCAGACAAAGAGGGTGATGATGTGAAGGCAGCTAGCTGGGGGGCCTTGGGGCCTTGGCTCTGCTATGTACCTCCTCTGAATTAACTGACCTGGTGTCCCTAGCCTTGTCACTGAGGCCCCTTCTGCCTCTGTCTGAGGGTGGGAGGCCTAGGGGGTCCTTCTCCATTCTCTCCCTCTTATGTGTTGAGCCTGCTCATGGCACAAATAAACATTAGCTGATGAAAGCATGGCTAGATTCTATTTCCTCTGTGTTGCCATAAGGTGTGGTACTGACTCAGACAAGTCGCACAAGCAAGAAGAAGCCAGACACGGGTGTGTGCTTGAAAATACCTTCACTGGGCAGTGAGCACTGCTGTATGTACATCTATATCTTGGGGCCCTACTTCCCAATTTTCTTCTCCAGTTGTGCAAGTCTCGGAGGCACAGGGGAGAGGGATGTGGACGGTAACCTATTGCTTGGGTTTGGTTTCATTCAGCAGTTCCTGCCAGTTCTTCTCCATCTCCTCCTTGCAGTTCAAGAAGGCATCTTCTAGCCGCCGCATGGAGTCTGCCAAGGCAGGGTTGGTGCGCATCACCACCATGTCATAGGCCATCCAGGTCGCCTGAACTGCAACGACCAGACAGGGGTGTTAGGGGAAGGAGGCCTATCAGGCTGGAGCAACAAGGGCACAGAGAGGGACCATGGCATCTACCCAAAGGAGTCAGAGCCAGGTGGCTGGGAGCTGAGGCAAGAGGCACTGAATAACTTGCCCAGGGTCACCAAGCTAGTAAATGGCCAAAGCAGGATTTGAACCCAGGTCTTGCTGACTGCAGGTCCAGGGGCCTATAGACTGCCCTGCCACCAGAAATTGGAAAGTGGGAGAACTGAGCACTTTGCAAATATTCACCGATATTACATTTTCTCTTACTCAGTAATACCAGGGATGTTTAACCTTATAATTAATATCACTTAAATCTCGCCTTTATAACATTCAAGTACCAGAGAAATGCTCAGCAAACACCAGCAGATGAACCGAATAGACGCACATGCCCTAATGCCATGACTCAGCTCACACCTGGCCTTGCAGAAGGCATCTGGCTGGCTTCTCCCCACCCAGTGCCCTTCCTGACCAAGGCCTGCTGCCTCCCTAGGCCACCCCTCTCTTCAAGAAAAGTTGGCTGAGCCCAACATAGTACACTGCCCCCCCCCTTCACTATGGCCCTCAGGTCTTTTTCTGTCCCATCTACAATCCAGTCATATCCCCACACATCCTAGACTCAGGAAACTGGTATTTTGAAATCAAATGCAGGATATTGACTCATTTATCCTGTTTCCATTTTTTCTTACTTAATTTGTCCCACTTCTCTAGCCCAGTTCTTCCCCATGGATGCCCATGGAATACAGACCCTTCTAGTCTCCTGTATAGGAAGGGCTGGCGCTTGACAAAAAAAAAATCCTCCCTGTCTCCCTCTGGGCTAGGTGCTAGGGACACAGGTAGCAGGGATCACAGCTGGGATGTGTGTGTGTGTGTGTTTAATCTTATAATGACTATTACATAAGTCTTACCTGTATAATACTCAAGTACCAGAGAAATGCTCAGTAAACACCAAGAAATGAATTGAATAGACACTACCTGCTGGTTATATGCCCTAATGCCATTACTCAGCTCTTAATGTGGGCCAGTTGAGAGGGGCTGAAAGGGGGGGGCACGGGGAACTAAATCTGCCTCCCTTGGGAAGACTTCTGAGACTGGCTCCATCAAAGGGCAGCAGGAATATAGCCTTGGCAGGGGAGAGGGCTGAGGGGCAAACACGACCCACTGAAGGGCCCTTTATAAAGGAAACTTGGGAAGAGTTTGCCCAGAGATAAAGTGGCAAGAACTTAACACCCAGAGTGTTCGAGTCATTGGCCTAGAGTAGGAATTTGGGTGAGCTTCCTAGAACTGTGAGCAGTGAGGTACCCAAGATAAACTGCAACTGGGTACAGGACTTAGACACCAAAGGTGAAATCAGAAGCAAATGGGAGGAAAAAGAAAGAAATTCTCTCTGGGATCAAGTAGGGAAAGAGTTCATGACTAAGTAAGTGACAGAGTATTTGCCAGGTAAAGTGGATCATTCTGATGATCTAAAATGAATAAGGTTTTGCACAAATAAATTTAATGCAGTTAAAATGAGAAGGGCAACAGGGTAACAGGGACAATATCTCTGTAGTTTCTCTGATAAAAGTAGAATTTCTAAGATATATAAGGGATTTATTCACATTTTTGTGACACTGAGTCATTCATTCCTCAGCAGAAAAATGATCAAAGGATGTCAACCGGCAATTTTCAGGGGAAGAAAGCCAAGCTATTAATAATCATAGGAAAAATGCTCCAAATAAAATAATTAGAGAAATGCACATTTAAACAGCTCTGAAGTTCCACCTCACATCCATTGATTGATGAAGATGAGTGAAACATAATAAATATTGGGGGGGGGGTTTGTGGAAAAACAGGCATTGTTGGTGAATTTGTGAACTGATCCAATTAATTTGGAACTGTTCTCAAAGATTACTAAATTCTGCATATTTCTCACCCAGCAGTACGACTGCTAGGTCCTTTACCCCAGTGAGATCCAAAGAAGATGAAAGGGACCTATGTGTACAAAAATATTAATACTGGCTCTTTTCATAACAGTCCTATACTGGAAACTAAGGGAGTGTCCTCCTACTGGGGAATGGCTAAACAGATTCTGAAATGAGTGTAATAAAATATAATGTCTGTAATAAGCAAGAAAACAAACAACTTCAAAGAAAACTGGGATGACTTCTATGAACTGAGGTAGAGTAAATACAGCAGAACTAAGAGAATGGTCTATACAATGACAATAACATAGAGAAAAGCAACTCTGATTGATGTAATCATGAACCATGATCACTTACTCCTGCCATGATCCAGAATGAGACAGGCGTTTTTAGACTCAATCAATGTTTTTTCCAGATTCTAAATTCTTGTTACAGGATTGTTTTTTAATGTTTTAATGTTCAGTTGAGGGAAGAGGCAGTGGGAGGGAAAGATAATAAATGTTTGCAAAAGAAAGAAAGAAAGAAGAGAAGAAGAAAAGAGAACAGAAGAGGGAAAGAAAGAAAAAGAAAGAAAGGGAGAGAAAGGAATGGAGAAAGGGGAGAGAGAGAGAAAGAGAGAGAGAGAGAGAGAGAGAGAGAGAGAGAGAGAGAGAGAGAGAGAGAGAGAGAGAGAGAGAGAAAGAGTCAGACAAGTCCCACCTGTTCTGGGACTAAGATTCATTTATATGCCCTTCTAATATGCCTTTCCTTCTAATATTATTTCTCAAATCTGTTTTTTTTAAATTTTCACATAAATTCCAGCAATTTGCTCTTGTGATTTGAAGGGGGGGTGTAGAGAGGGGAGAAGAGGGAAAACAGGCAGAAGAAGGGGAATGAGTAATTACAATGATACAAGCATTTCTCAATCATAAAATTACATTCTGGTCAGATACTGACATAGATCACTGCCGTTTTTCTTAAGAAAATTTAAATAATGTAAATGAACAAAAGCTCTTATAAACTATCTTATTCAATAAATACTTGACTAAGCTGGCAGATGAAGAGATAAGGTTAGTGCCATTTTAGAAAATACATTTGTAAGATTTTAGGAAGACAATGGAAGAGAGTGAAACACAGAGGAAGGTGCAAGAGCTTTAGAGGAAGCTTGGCAAGAGACCCAACTAAACTCCTGAGAGAGTTTAAGGATGAAACTGAAAGTCTTGCCCCTTGTCCTGCTCCACCCTTTAAACTGGACCATGCATGGGAGGAGTTAAGCCAGCCTTGGGCTTTGCAGACCCTGGCACCTTTCCTTCCTTCTCTTCATCCTGGCCATTTTCCACCCTCAAAGTCCTGGGCTGTCTGGGGCCACTCAGAATCCTCCTGAGGAGATAACCCCCTATCTCTTGGCTCCAGAGCCAGCACTTGAGACCCTAGGTGGCAGGAATGCAGACAGGACACCTGCATCCTCCATACCCTTTGCCCACTAGATTAATGTCTATACTTCCAATAAACTTGTAGTTGGATCAAATGAATTGGATTCTCTGAATCTGTGCCTTGAAATCCCAGATCATACTGGTTTAGCTAACATTCTTTCAGTAATGCTGAATGGGGAGTGAATCATGGAACTCAATGGCCCCTCCCCCAAAGGGCACTGAGAATGGATGAGAAATGGTGGACACAAGGAGACTTTAGCCTGTTACTAGTGAAGAACTGTACTGATGAAAGGGTGTAAATGGTAGCATCAGACTGATGTAGGACTGGGAAAACAAGTTGCTTATGTAGTGAGAATGAGGCCCATAGGCTCTACTAGAATCCATGATATCTATGCCAGGGAGTCTAGAGGCAAAGACCCTGGGAGGCTGGAAAGTCCCCTTGTGGAGGACCTATGGTAGGGTGTGGATGTGAGTCACACAGGATGGGAAGGCGTGGGTGCAGAGCACCTTTACTGTTGGAGGAAATACCTACCTACATTAAGAGATCACAGAACCACCAAATGACTGGGGTAGATGCAGATCTGTTCTGGGCCATGGTGTACTGAGAGAAACCCCCGTTCCCACGGGCACAGAAAATGCCAACCCAGATTACTATCCCACACAGTGTTCCACAAAAAGGATATTTGGCTCAGAATCTGTCCCCCTCATTTCCTGGATGAGGTAAGAGACAGAAGCCGATGGCTGCCTGGGGCTTCTTAGAGGTGGCGACTTTGGCGTGGGTATGGAAAGCAGGTCACCTTGCAAGAATAGGCCTTCCCATCCCTTAGTGGGGTGAAGCAAAAACTCTTTGCCTGACCCTCCCCTGCCTAAGCAAGAGTTCTGGAGGGCAGCATTTTTTTCACCTTTCACTTAAGAGGCCCTAATCTCCAGAGAGTGTGGCCTGAGAGTGTTTTTAATTCCTTCATTTGTCTGGTGCAAGCTCCTTGACCAGGCAGCTGGCCCAGTGCAAAGGAAGTTTGGATGACCTTGGGAGGTCCTCCTGGGATGACCTGGGAATCAGGCAGCCTAGTAAAGAGACTTCTAACAGGGCAGGTTGATACTAATGCCTCAGGTGGGAGCAGGGATGGATTCTAGATGCACCAGCACTCTGGGCAGAGGGGGACAGGAAGAGTGCCAGATGTGGAATGGGAGCATTTGGGGGAGAACCTTGGCTTTGTTCTAGGCACTAATCCTCTCATCTACAAAGTAAGGGTGCTGTCTAGGATGTTCTAAGCCCTTCCATGGCTCTGGCCTCAGCTCTCAGAGCAGGATGGCCAGGGCTTAGGAACCACAACACTCAGACAGGAGAAGAAATGCAGGACCAAGTCTAAGTGAAGAACATGGGAGAGGGGTTGACTGTTAATGCCATAGGTGGGAACAAGGAGAGAAAGAGGGAACAGGCCCCACTTTGCACACTGAAGGTGCCAGCGAGACAGCCAGGTAATGATCACATGAGGAGCTGAGGCCTCCTTCAGGCTTCTGGATGTACAGGTCTGAAGCTGAGAAGAGATTTCATGGCTGGAGATTCAGATTCAGGAGTTACTTGGCAGCTTAAACTATGAAGGTGAAGGAGCCCACTGAGGACAGAACAGTGAGAAGGAAGAAAAGAGGACCAAGAACAGATCCTTGGCAAACATTCCCATTAAGATGTCAGGGAAAAGTCCAACCAAGGAAGCAAGAAGACAACTAGAAGAATGCAGGCAAAGGGGGGACTCTGAAGCCAAAGTGTAGGAGAGGATGGGTGGCCAACAGCCTCCAAAGGCCACAGCTGTGGTCAAGGAAGAAGACTGCATAAAGACTTGGAATTCAGTGAGGGGGAAGCAAAGACCAGCTTCAGTCCAGCAGGCCCGCAAGGGTTTGAGGAGGGTCCAGGTAGAAAGAAAATTGAAGCAGTGACCAAAACCATTCCCCACTAGAGAGTTCACGGGTGAGCCTGAGCTCTCAAAGTGACTATAAGTCAAAATCCAAAGGAACCAATCAACCGAGCTTTACTGAAGCAAATGAAACCAAATCAGGAGATGGGCCGGCTGACCCCTGGGTTGGTGGCTGAACAAGGTACGAGTCTCCTGGGAGACTTCTTAAAGCTCGAAGTTTGCAGGCAGTTCTGGTTCCCCAACCTCAACAATCCCAGAGTTTATCCAGATTCTGCCCTGGGGCTGAGCTGGGGGAGAAGTAGCTCCCTTCCTTTATAGCCCACTATTATCAAGGCTACAGGAAAGGATGTAACAACTTCACCTCTGACTGCCTCAGGTTCCTCATCTGTAAAATGGGAATAATAACAGCACCCACATCCCATGTTGGTGAGGATCA
>CM053597.1:228628155-228654817 GCA_028646575.1 Pseudocheirus occidentalis
GGTCTCGGGTCATCATAGGCGTCCTGGGGGCGGCTCTCTGCGGGGGTGTCTGAGGAGGGGGTGCAGGGCTTCTGGAGGGGCCCGGAGAACTTGGGTCCCTGTGGGGGACGCCCGGGGGTGAAGAGGATGCATTACTGGGGGGGGCAGTAGGGGCGGGGACATCTGGGGGGAGGGAAAACCTGAGGAAGTGTCCCGGGCACTCTGAGGAGTTGGGGGCTCAGGTCATATGGGGGGCCGTGGGGCACAACTAAGGGGTGCTGGGGGTGGGTAGGAGGTCACGCCCTTCCAGGGACTGGAGGGCGTGTTCGGGGTCCGGGGGCACGCCCTGGCGGGCCCCAGTCCTGCTCTCACCGCCTCCGGGCGGGCTCATGGGGGGGCTCCCGCCAGACTCTCCTCACCGCGGCCCCGCCCCGGCCGTTACTGGAGGCCCCGCCCCGCCCCGCCCCGCCCCACCCTACCCCACCCGCTCGGCTCCCGCCGAAGTCGCGCCGCCCCGCCCTTCGAGCAGACGCCTCCGGGCCTGCTCCTTCGCTGCTCCCAGCCCCGCCCCTTGCGCAGGCGCACCTGTCCCTGTTCGCTGAGCTCCCAGTCCCGTTCCTTGCGCAGGCGCACCCATGCTCTGCTCGGGGACCCAAGGCTCAGAGTCCCGCCCACATCTGCTCCGGCCCCGCCCCGGGCCAGTGACCGAGCCTTGAGACGCTGCCTGAGGCTCCCTACCCTCAGGAGGCTGATTCTCCTTCTGACCTCCCGTTTCTCGCTCCGAGGAGAAAGTGAGGCCGGTGACCTCGATTAGACCCAGTTCCCTGGCCCAGCCTGGCGTGCCGGCTGATGTCCGGAGCTTCTCTCAGAAGGAAGCAGCATCAACAACGCCCCAAGCCGTGGGACCCCGGGCAAGGGGCTTCCCCAGCTTCCTCCGCCGTCACATGCGGGGCCTACCTTTGTCCCTGGGCCTCAGCGGCCAAGGTGGCCTTGGGTTGGTCTCGTGCCCAGCCGCTCCCCGTGCTGTGTGATCTCGGGTAGGTCCCGTGGCCTCTGAGCCTCAGTTTCCTCATCTGTAAAATAGACCTTCCCTGAAAAGATCCCGGGACTCATTCTCATCCTCGGAATTCTACAGAGCCAGCCTCTGACGCTGGGATGTTGTCACTTACTACCTGTCTGACCGTCACACTCACCAAGCTTGGGTGCCTCTGGGGATGTGTCCTGGGCTCCCTCCTGTCTCTGCTTGGCTTGGGGCCCTCCTCAGCTTCCGTGGCAGCACTTGTCTTTGCCGACCCATCCCAAGCACCTTCAGGGTGAGGATGGTTGTTTTGTCTTGGGTACACAGTGGTGCTTAATAAGTGCGTGGGTTGTGCTCAGGTCCCCCTGCTCCCTCCCCTCAGGGTCTCTCCACACTGTTTCAGCCTTCTCCTGAGTTCCAGCTCCTTTAAACTGGACCCTCCTGGGCCCTTCCCTTTGCACACTCTCTAAGCCTCTCAGCATCTCTCTACGGGTGGCTGCCCACCTTCTCTCCCTGCTGCCACTGTCTCCCTGAGGTGACCTCAGGTTTCCAAAATGTTCTTTCCTCCCTCCCTCTTATGTTCTTAAACTGTACAACTGGCTTTTCTGGGACCTAAGGGGGAAACCAGGCTTCGGCCTCAGAAGTACTGTGCTAGGGAAGGCATCAGTCCCAAACTGGGCAGCCCCTGAGTTCACTCAAGTTTCCTTGGCCCAGGACTCCTCCTCCAGGCCTCTTCCTGCTTCTCTGTGGCTGCAGGCCAATAATAGACTCTTGCTCTAGGGTGTTCCACCTGGATCCCCATCCCACACAGACTTGTGAGCTCTCTGTTAATGCTAGGCTTTGGGCACTCTGTCTGTACCTAAGCAGCTCAGAAAGATGTCTGTTCCCACCCCCAAGAGAAGACAGGGAAAACATGAGCAGAACGGTGTCCTTTGTCTCCAAGGTTCTTTTACTCATGAGACCCAGAGGACAGCTGAGGCCTGGATGCTTTCTGAATCTAAGAGAGGGTCTCAAAGGAGCTATCTCTGGGCCCAGTCCAGGGGCAGGGGTGGGGAGGTGGGGCTGTCCATGGGCCCTGGCGTGAGAGAGATTGGCCAAGCACAAAGACAAGGAGGCAGACAGGTGTGTTCTGTAACTTGAGTTTTTATTGAAAGTGCAACCATGGGCATGAGCATCCCAGAACACACTCAGTCTTAGGAACCAGTCCAGGGATGGGCCATGAGCCCCCTCAGTCTCCTCATCTCAGCCTCATCATACCCACCCCACTCTATTGCATGGGAGCTGGTCCCCCAAGGTGCTCAACCCACACACAATACAGAAACCAAAGTCTGTTACCTAATGGTTAGGACAGAATTCCACAAAGAGCCTTATTTTTATTAACATCTACTGAAAAAAATACAAATTCTGTTCCCACCCCCACCACCCCCGCCTCCTGTGCCTTATTGTCAGGGGATAGTGTCTGGCCAGGTGGATGTAGGGGCCTTGCTCTCCGAGGTGTGCTTATGGGCTCTGGCTGCCCACCTCTCCCTGGGAGCTGGCCACGGGCCCCTCCTTTCCTGCCACTGGGGACAGGGGCAAAGGGAAGGGCAGCCGGCCACCTTCTCCAGTCTCAGCTCTCTAGCTTAGGGGTAGGGGTAGGAAGTTCAAAAAGAGCAGCGATGTCCACAAGGGCTTGGCGGATATGATTCCCAAAGCGTTGGGCATTCTGTAGGGGCAGAGCTCCCTGTCACTTCAAGGCAGGTCCCAGCCTCACCAAACCCCCATAGCCATTCCCAAAACCCACATCCATTGCCCGTTCTTGTTCCAGGCTCCCACGCTCCTCAGGGCCCAGAGCCCCTAGCACCCATCCACTAATGCCTCACCCCTAGCTGCCAGCTGCCATGCTTGTCACAGAACTCACTGTTTCTGAACTTGAGAATTTGCTGGAGACATGGAAGAAGATCGTGTTTTCACCAGCAATCATATAAGAAACCCCGTACCCGTCATCAGCTACCTGGATGGCACCAAAGGGGATGGAGTTAAGAAACCTGTGGACTGAGAATTGAGCTGACCCTGCCTAGCCTTGGCTCAGAAGACCAGCTGGGTTCATGTCTGGCCATGTTCCATGCCTGTATCCACAGGACACGGAGCCCATCACACCCAGACTCCATATGGGTCCTCAAGCTGTCCCCACTGGCAGAGATACTCCAATCAACTCTGCCCCCCCCCCAGTTGCCCCATCCTGTTTCCATAAAAGGAGCCAGCTAATCTGACAACATTTGAATGGAAGAGAACAAGTCCTGCCCTGCCTCACTCAGGTGATGCCACACATTTGAAAGGGAGCCTTCTAGAGGCGGTGCCCCTGGATTTCATGTCTAAGCTCCAAACCAATGGGTAGTGAATGTTTCAGGCTAGGAAGGGATAAGGATGGCATGTTTGCAGGACAGTGCCTAATGACTGCCATTTGGGAGCAGAAAGTGGCCTGCATTATTCTGGGAGTGGCTGCCTGCTCATGAGCACAGACCTCCTCCCCTAGTCCCTGGTGGGTTACTCACTGGACCAAAGCCCCCTCCGGCTGCTAGGTGGTTGGGATACTTCTCTGGGTCAAACATCCGGATTTGGAACTGGGCTGTCTGGCTGGTGGAGAGTCGCCAGGGCTCTGAGAGGACCTGAGACCGAGGGAAGGGGAGTGTGAGGGGGTCAGCATAGGAGGAGAGAATCTGGAAACTCCAAGGCTCCTCCCCAGCAAAGCTTCCCAGGGGTCACTCACCTGGGCCAGGAAAGGAGAGTGAAGACCCAGGTACTTGGAGACTACATACAGGCAGAAGAGGTGCCGGTCAATGCCAGCTCCAGTCATCGCCAGGCGGTACATGTTCTGGTGCTTTTCAGCGGCTTTGCGGAAGAGATCCTGGAGGTCTGGCTTCTGTAGAGGGCATGGAAATGAGGGGTCAGATAGATTTTCAGTGAGGCCCTGGCCCCTAGCCCCTGCCCAGGCAGGCACTCACCATGTATGCAGAGTTTGTCATGGCTCGGACAAAGTCCATGGCTTCAGCGGTGCAGGATCGCACAGTTTCTGTTCTGCCATCCCGAAACATCCGGGTCATCGAAGCCTCGTAGGTCAGGCAGAACTTGCCTTTGTCCTGGAGTGAGAGTAAGTGTTGTGGGCCCTTCTCTGGGTAGCGGCCAGCCCCCTTCCCCTGACTGACCCACCCAGCTCAGCTGCCAGGAAGGCAGGAAGGGGTCTTACCCGGAAATGGGCCAGCTGCAGGGCAATCTGCACGAAGGCATCAGGGCTGGAGCGGCACTTTTTAATAAGACCTTTGCCAAAGGGCATGAATTGGAAGCAGTGTAACTCCACATCGTCAGCCAGGGCCTTGGCCACCTGGTAGGAGCTCTCGATGATCTTCTGGCACTGTGGGGTAAACCAAGGCAAGAGCTAAGCTGCCAGTCAGCCCACATCCGTCATGGGGTCCCAGATCCACAGAAGGCTGGAGCAGGGAGGAAAAAAGTGGGGTGCACCTGGTCCCCACTCATTGCTTCCTCACAGAAATGAAATGAGAAGAGACAAGTGGTGGCCAGGGCTCAGCCTTGTGGAATCCCTCAGCTTGCACCCTGGCCAGAGGACCCCAATTCCCTGATGGGTGGGAATAGTGCTGAGCAGTGGGGTGGAGCAAAGACCTTGAGAGCCCTACCCCCTGCTCCCCCTGCCCAGCCTTTCCCATCTACCTCCTCAGGGATTTCCCACTGCAGCCTCTGAGGTGGGGCCAGGGCATGGTTAGGCTTGCCCAGGCAATGGCCAGAGTCAGTGTAGTCCAGGTGGAAGGCATCTGTAGCTAACACAAACTGCAGAAGGGGTGGTCTGAGAAACAGAGCAAGAACACCCTTCTCCCCATCACCTCCCAGGGTCTGGGCCTCCTTACCTCCCAGAGATGCCCAACAACAGGAGCGTCTGCCCAGGCATGCTCAGTATTGAGGCCCAATTTGCCATTCTTGAAAGCAATGAGGGTGAAGGACTTATCGAACCACCTGGGTGTCAGACAGGGATGGGGACAGACATGGTAGGCTGAGGGGTGGGGAAGGGACTGGAAGCTAGAGTAGCCCAGAGCAAGCAATGGGGGGATAGGGAAGGGGAGGGGATAGGGAAGGGAGAGTTGGGGGCTGGAAGACAGGGTGGCCCAGAGCAGGCAATGGGGGATAGGGAAGGGGAGGGGGTGGGGAAGGGAGTGCTGGAGGAAGGGGGCAGTACCTGTTATAGCAGTTCCCATGTAGCAGAGACTTCCCATAGAGGCTGAGGCTGGCCTCGTTCTCAGGGTCATATCCATGGGCCTCCTCATCCAAGGTCACAAAAAAGGCTGCCTTCTCGATGGCCTCCAAGGAGGCCTTATTCTTTCCTGTGTTGAAGTAGGTCTGGCGTGCCTCAGCCCATGGCACCCTGGGGACCGTGGAGGCATCAGGTGGATTGTGGGGGCCCCCTTGGCCCATGTGGGGCACTGGGGAGTGCCATGGGAGTACCCGCTTCAGAAGCTGAGTCCAAGCCCTCCTTTCCTGAGAGGGACTTGGTAATAACTTGTCCAGGATCACTTGTCGAGGAGGAGAACCCAGGTGCTCTGCCTTGGGAGCCAGTGCCCTTCAGCCCTCCCACCCTCCTACCATGGGGCTGCATGGAGGTGGGGGCAGTGGGAGGGCCCCATCCAGGTGGGCTCCTCCCAGGACACTGGCAGAGCTCGGAGAGGTGTCATCTAAGCTCAGATGAACCTGAACTCTGGGGGGATTCCCCCCATCCCCATGACTTTGGGCCCAGTGAACTACAGTTCCCTCTTTCCTGTACACACACCCCCTGGAGTGTTCAGGGTAGCCTATTCTGTCACATGACTTAAGACCCAGCCTCTCCTTAAACAATGAAGTTGGTCAAGGGGCCCTTCCCTGGGTTGGGAGGCTTCCCCATCTCCAATACCTGCCCCCTGCAGTGAGGGCTGCTATTTTCTCCTCGCCAGGCAGGGAGGGGCAAGTGTCATCCAGGATCCTCTGGAACTGCATCTCGAGGTCCCGAGGCTTGAGCAGCTGGGTGCCCTGGTAGAGCCAGACCTTGTAAAATCGGCCCTTGTGGTAGACAGCCACGTGCCTGCTGTCAACGAGGTGCTGTAACACATCTGGGGGCAGGGGAGCCAGAGGTTATGGAGGCAGGGAAAGCAGTGTCACTGTCCCAGGATGGGGCAGGCTGCCAGCTACCTGCAAGGATCGAGTATTGAAGCCTGGAGAGCCAGGGACATAATGGGACCCAGACATCTCCTTTGGGAGAATCCTCCATCCTGTAGTTTTGGCCCACCTCTCCTGATGTATGGCAGCCATTCATAAAACAATCTATTCTGTATGAACTCCTGTGCCCCTCGACCAAGCCAGCCCCTACAGAGACTCTGATGAGAACTCATGCCCATAGCTAGCAATGACACACTCCCGACACTGGCCTCTCCCATCCATCCCACACCAAACCATCAGTGCTGCTGTCAAGGTCATGTCTCTCCCATGCTATTTTCATCCCCCCACTGTCCTGTCTGCAACAGGGGCTCCTACCACTCATCACGAATCCTCAGAACAAAGCTTCCCAACCTGGCATTCAACCCTTTTGCTTACCATGCCCCTCGCACGCCCCCCAGGTCTGGCTGGCCCTTCCCATACACTCTCTCTTCCCTTGCCAAGTTAAGGCCGTCAAAGTCTACCTTTGTCTTTCCTGAGGTGAGCCTCTGATCCCTTCCCTCCCTACCCCTGACCCTTAAATGGGCCTTGATGCTCTAGCCCCAACCCTGCTGCTGTCTCTGGTCACCTTTCCCCTATTCCAATATGAGCTTCCTGAGGGGAGAGACTGCCTTGAGTTTGTATGCCCAAAGCTTAAAGGTGCTTAGTGCTCTTATCTCCCAGTTTGTTCATTCATTCCTAGCCCCCACCCCCATTCCCCAGGCCTGGGTTTTGCCACTGTGGGTATTTAGGATCTGCCATCTGACAGGAGCCTAGGCCTTACTCAGAGAGCAGAGGAAGTAATGGGCCAGGCTTCTGGCCAGGCTTGGAGAGTGCCCTGGTTCCCAGAGGCCAAGGGATCTAAAAATGCTTGGGTTGGGAGGGGACACTCGGGCCCTTGACCCATAGCATCAGGGAAGCCAGCGCTGGGTACCTGAATCTTTGCCAGGGATTCGGGTGGTGTTGAACATCCTCTCCATCTGATATGAACACATGGGCACGATGCCAAGAGCCATCACCTGTGAGACAGGCCCAGGAGAGGGGCAGACTTCAGGGCCAGTCGAGAAGCCTGCTGGCCCCTGGCCCTCCCAACACCAAGCCCCTGTGGCTACACTCACAGGCTTGATCTCCTCCCGATCCAACTTTCGCCGATACATGATCATGGCATGAACCACGTTGCCCAGTCGAGCTGCCTGAATGTTGGTGTGCTGGGTCAGTACAAAATCCTAGGGAGGGAGGAGGAATAGGAGCCATGGGGCCAGAGTGGCAGAACTGGGGGAGCCCTGAGGTCAGAACCCATGGCCATGTGGCCCTAGTCCTTCCTTGAAAACAGCTGTCCAAATGTCTCCTTTTTTCTCAACCCTGGTGATGTGCCCTAGACGCCCTTCATTTCAGTGTCGTGGAGAGGGAAAGAACCCTCAAAAGGTCCAGGGCCAGAAGTACCTGTTCAGGTCTATTCAAGTTGGCTCCTTAGCCCCTCCCTCTGTTTGGGCCTCAGTTTACTCCCCTGGAAAAACAAGAGGCTCGGCCAGCACGTCTCCAAGGCCTCTTCCAGCTATTCAGTCTCACTTGTGCTAATTAAACACACATCCAACAGACCTATGTGCAGGGATGCGGAGTATACATCAGGGATGGTTCCTGTCTGTAGGCTGCTCACTGTGGACTCAGGGGACCAGAGACAAGCCCAAAGGGCTACAAATCTGTAATCTTACAACACCTTACATGACATAAATATGTCACCTTACATACAAAGGTGCAACCTAAGTTCTGAGAAAAGTCGGAACCAGTTAATGCCCGCCAAATTTTCCATCGTTGCTCTCCTGTCCCGTCCTACCAGCCCCTATAAGGATAATCTTCATTCAACATTCATTTCATCATGTCACTCTCCTCCTAAAGAATCTGCAGTGGCTCTCAGCCACTTACTGCATCAATCAACTATTTACTGACCCATTCAACAGTCATCAAGTACCCACTTTGCCTTGGCTGTGCCCCTCCCCTCGTGTGCACATTTAGGTTTAGAGTTAGGTCATCTTGCCTCATTCCTGTTTCTGTTTTCCTTCAAGCTGTCTGGGCCTTCTCTTCCCCAAACCACCTCCTTCTTGCATCTATCACATCTGTGTTTATATGGAGATATGAATTGATCAACACACACTTAGTAACCATCACCTGGGTGCCAGGATCTGTGCCAGCTGGGCACTGGGGACACGTAGAGAGGATGAAAACAATCCCTCCTACCAAGGGTTGGAAAGGGAGGCCAGAGGAGAGACAGTTGGTACCCAGATAAGTAGCTCTAGCCTAACTATGCTGAGAACCACAGAGAAACAGAAGGAGGCTGAATACGCAGTTCAGGGGGATCAGGAAGGCCTCAAACAGAGGATGGGGTTTCATCCTCAAAGAAGAGAGGGGCTGTCTGAGACCAAGTGAGGAGGGAGCGTGGTCCAGGCACAGATGCAGCAGCATGTGTGGGGAACAGGAATAAGGTCAGGAGAGAAAGCAATGTGGCTAGAAGGCCAGACTGAGGCCAGGCAGGGGAGTTTCTATTTGCTTCTGGGGGCAAGAGGCAGTGCCGCTGAATTGGGTGATGTGGTCAGACACGTGCTCAAGGAAAGTCACCCCTGGCCCTGATGTGGACAGACTGGAGAGGGGAGACTTGAGGCAGGGACAAGGAATTATTGCTATAATCTAAGTAAGAAAGTGGCCAATGGGAGCCGGGTTGAGAAGAAAGAAAGAGTGAAATTTGGCTGCTGGTTGGCTGCATGGGATGAAGGAAAGGGAGGAGTCCAGAATAATGCCACAGTGACTGACCCGAGCCCCCAGAATGTGGTGTCCTTGTGGATGTGGAGGGGGAAAGAATAATGATCTGTTTTGGACATTTGAGTTTGAGATGCCAAGCAGGTAACCACTGGTGCTTGAAGCCCAGGAGAGAGATCTGGGAGACGTTTGCACAGATGGATGATAATTAAGCCCAAGGAAACAAATGACAGCCTGGCATAGAAAGCACATTACGGGGCTTAGCACGGGATGCTGAAGGACACCCCCCATCTGGGGACATGGTCTGAAGCATGAACCAACAAAGAAGACTGAGAGGGAGTGGTCACATAGGCAGGAGAACTAGGAGAGAGCAGTGTCCAGGGCACAGATTGAAGGGACCATCCAAGAGGAGAGAGAGGGTGGCCCACAGGAGCTGATGCAGCTGAAAAGCAGGGAGAGGACTGAGATTGGCAAGAAATGGCAGAAGTGTCTGACCCAGCACTCAAGTACTGTGCATGGCATTTTCCCCCTTAAAAAGGAAGGGACTCAAGTTTCACTTTTGTCTTGGCATATAGCAGGTGCATTATACACATCTGTTTGTCTGCGAAGGGCAGAGTGGATTTTGTTCTTAACCCTGGTCCCAGCTGCCCTCTGCTTCTTCTCTGCCTCATTCCAAGGGTACCATATGTTCTCCAGAAAACCTCTCAATGAGTGTCCTTCCCTCAGCCTCCTCCTAGACTGAGCCACACACTCTTCTTTCTCTTCTCCTCCTCCAAGGCTCATGAATCCCTCCTTTCCTCCCTCCATGTTTCTGGCCACAGTTGGCCCCATCTGTCCTCCTGGTTTCTCCCTGCACCTATATCTGTTGCTTCCTTTTAACTTCACCTCCTCTCTGTTTTCTCTCAGTCCATTTCCTTGGTCAGGTTCTTGGGTATGGGACCCTCCTCATAACCTGAGGAGGTTAGGAGAGAGGGACAGGAGGGAGAGAAAGAGGGAACACATCTAAAATGGATTCTTGGTGCTCCTCCCAATTTTGAATCTCTGCTGGCAGCACCTTTGGTCTCTCAGCTTTCAGGTCCCAAACCCAAGGATGAAAGTGCTTGGGCTGGAAGGGACCTCAGGTGAAGGTCAGGTTAAGGTAGCATTTGAACTGACCCCAAACCCAGTGTTCATTCCACAGGACCAGGCTGTCAGCCTCCCAGCAGAATTCTGATGAGGTCCCAGCCCCTGTTAACCGTGGCCGTCCAAATCCATAACCCAAGAGACCAATCTCCCGACTGGAATGGAGCCACGGAACCTGCAGCTCTGGCCCTGCCGAGAGACATTCTCCTGCTCCTCTGCTCAGTCAATATAACTGTCAAGGGTGGGGAGAGGGCCAGCTCAACCTTGACTAGTTCCTTTCCTCTACCATGCCTAGACTCCCAAAATCTGCATTGCTCAAGCCCCAGAAGGCCCCTAATCTAGTGGCAATGAGAATGAGGACACACTAAGCTTACTATGTGCACAGCAGATAATCAAGGCCTAACTATGCCCTTTGGCAACAGCCCCCAAATATACATTCTGTAGCTTGACATTCAAGGCCCTCTCCAAGCCACCTGCAGCCTTGGGGCTCCCTTGATTCTGTCTCCAGCCCCCCAGCCCAGCTGGCCGAGCATCTGCTCTCAAGAGTTTGCCTCAGCCTCACCTACCCCCACCCCCACCATGCTGTGGTGCTGCTGGCTTCCCAGACCTCCTAGTCCTTGGCTCTGTCACCTCTTCTAGAAAGCCTTCCCTGACCACTCCACCACAGGGCTGAGAGCGCTCTGACTGCATCCACATCTTCTTGGCTCTTGTCATTTTGAGGTGGCAGGAGTCACAAGATCCGGGTTCAAAACCTGCCTCTGATGCTTACTAGCCATGAACTGACCTCTCACTGCCTTAATCTCTTCTATTGTAGAATGGGGAAGGAAACCATCACACCTGCCTGCTGGGGCTGTGGTGAAATTCTCAGGAGATCATCCCTTTAAAGGGTGGTTTACATATTTTAGAGGGGTTTGGATGGGAGAGTAGGAAATGCTGAACTTGGTGGTCAGGAAGACTCGAGTTCAAATCCGGCTTCAGACACTAGCTGTGTGACCCTGGGTAAGTCACTTACTCTGCTTCAGCCTCTTCCTCAGTAAGATGGGGATAATAACAGCTCCCTCCTTTCCATACTACATAAGCATTAGCCATTGGTATAATTAGGGGTCCCTAGGTGGCGCCATGGTGCACAGAGCCAGGCCTGAAGGCAGGCTATCTTCCACAATTCAGCCTCAGAACTTACTAGCTATGTGCCCCTGGGCAAGTCACTTCACCCTGTTGGTCTCAGTTTCCTCGTCTGTTAACATGAGTTGGAGAAGACCATGGCCAACTACTCCAATATCTCTGCCAAAAAAGCCCCATAGATTCTGGGGCAGGACTGGGTTTGGGGAGGCTTGCCTAGGCAGTGGGGTTCTCTGGCATGCACTGGAGACCGGAGGCTAGCTGGAGCCTCTTACACTACTCCAGGTGCACAGAGAGAGTTTAGACTAAGGAAGAATGCAAAGGAAGAGAAGACACCAACAAAGGCCAAACCTCTGACCCTTGGGGTCTCACCTCCCTAAAGCCTGAACTTGGCCTTGGGTCTCTAGCCTGTCCCCCAGAACCTTCCAGCTCCTCCTCAGGGTATCTCCTGCCATCCTCCTGGCTACTTTTTGGACATGCCTACTATGCAGGGCCTTTCATAGTTCCCAGTATGGCCTGCTGGGATGCCAAGGCTTGTTCTCACCTCCAGGCAACTGCCCAGCACAGCCTGAGTCAAGCTGTGGGCTGGTGCCCCACAGTCTCCAAGCACCAGGACTCTTACCATGACATAGTAGTTGCTATTCACCATTATGGGGCCCCGTCCTCGAAGGTAGATGTATTCTTCCCACCAATCACTCACCTATAGGAGAGGGGGAGAGAGGTCAGAGCTGGTGGGAGGAGGAGATCAGGGCCAGGTGGGGAGGTCTGAGCCAGGTGGGGAGCTGGTGGGGGGGGCCAGAGCCAGGGCAGAGGAGGGAGGGGGAGGAGGGAGCTCCTGGGGATTGGAGCAGAGGGGAGAGGAGAGGGAGCACTCACATAGTTGGTCGCCCACCAGGACTTGAGCACCAGGTATTTCTGGAGGCGGGGAGCAGTCTTCTCCTGGAAATCTTTAGCCAGCACTTCCATTCGATAATACTCCTCATCGTCTAACAAAGGCCTCACAGATTCTAGGTACTACCCCCCACCCCACAATCTCTCATCAGGGTTGGGTCCTGTCTCCAAGTCAGGCCTTGTCTTCTCTGAGCCCACTCTCTAGCCCAACGGCCCCTTTCCCCAAACCTCAGCAGCCTGTCTGGACCCCTTACCCTTTTGATTGTGGCAGCCACTTTGGGCACTGGCAACTTGGGCAGAGAAGTCTGGAAGCTGTAGAGCATAGGTCGGCGAGTGGATAGGAGCCGGACACAGATCTGAAGGTTATGAGAGGATTATGGGGTTGGGGAGTCCCCAGTCCTCTGGATTCCAGGCCAAGAGTGAAACCAAATGAGTGAGGAGTGATGGGGGCCAAGGGCCCAAGCATCTGTGGACAACCTACCCCCTTCCCCCAGTCATCCCTTCCCATCCTGCCTCCTCCTCCCAGCTCCCCCACCCCAGCCCAGGCCAGGCCCTGCTCACAGCCCAGATCTTGGTGACCTGGCTGGTCTGGCCATGCAACTCAAACATCCAGCCATGGTAGGAGAGCAGCATTTTCAGGGTCTGGCGAAAAAGGAAGATGCCAGTCACCCAGACTCCAGTAGAGAAGATGCCCACACTGATGAGTGTTCGGGTCTGCGGGGTCAGGTAATGGTTGCATCTGGCCAGGGATTGGAAAAAGAAGCTGGGACAGAGCGCCAACTCCTCAGTCTTCTCCATACACTTCCCCTGCTCTGGCCTGAGCCCATAATGGGTCTCCTCCATCCTTCCCCCTCCCCAACCCCACAAGTTCCAGTGTGATCCAGGGGGGCAGTGAGAGCTCCAGACTGAGATGAGGAGCCCCAAGGGACCAGTCTGCTAGACAGTGATGCAGGCTCCTAAAGCTAGGGACAGGGAGGTCTCAGGTCAACTTCCTCATTTAACAGATGAGGAAACTGAGTCCCAGAGTGTGAAGGAGCAGTGGTGGGAGCTGGTGCCTGTGTTAGGGCTCTCTTCAATGCCCAGCAGTTGAACCTGGGTAGCAGCTGCTCCATCCCCCTGCCCTATGCTCAGGGCCCCTGCCAAGTCCAGTCTCCAAACCCAGGCTTGGCCTTCTCACCCCTCTGGGATATATTTCCGGATACAGCAGATCATTCCCATGGAAATGTCCATATTGCAGTAGGAGGAGCCCATTGTTGCCATGACAACGACCAGCCAGCTGGTGGGGCTGCCAGGATACACTCCCCTGAGGATGCCATTCTGTGGGGACGGGGGCGGGGGCAGAGCCCCCCGGGGTTCTTAAGGAACTGGGAATCATGTGAGAGGCTGGTAGAGAGACACTGGGGAGACAAGAGTGCTGTCCCCAGGTGGTCAGTGTGAAGACCAACAAAGGAAGGCAGTGTCATGATCAGGGAACCCAGAAGAAGCCAGGTGGGAGGGGATAAGGGGAGAACAGACTTCCCCCTCTTTCTTCCTTTTTTCTGGGGACCCTGGAGCTGAGGAAGAATCGAGGGGCAGTCTGGCCCACCTCCCCTGGCCCTGCCTGGGCTCCCACCTTGATGCGGATAAGGCGTTTCTTCCAAGAGTTGATGCCAGACAGGTAGACATGCTTCAGGGCCTCTCGGCTGAGCTGGAAGTCTACCCCATCAGGGGTCACTGTGAACTGGAAGGCCACGGCCTGGTGGGCTTCTGCCATCTTGGGGGGCAGCTACAGCCTTTGGGGGACATGAAGGCAAGTCTAGCTTTAAGGAGCAGGGGTCAGCAATACAGTTGGTGCCCCCTGTGGCTAACCCAAGGCTAGGGACTGATGGTGACCTGTGGGCAAGGTGGGTGCTGCTGAGGACACGAGGGTCTTGGCCCTAAGCCCTCTTCTATTCCTTGATGGATCCTCATTTTCTTTCTACTCCTTAAGCAAAGTGCCCCAGAAGACTGGCCCCGGGCCTCTTTGCCCTGGCCAATTTCATCTCCACCTGGGGAACAAAGACAAAACTCTCCTGGGAGATTCACACCAGTCTGACTACTCTGACCAGCTCTTTCACTTCAGATCAGCACAACAGGCATCCGAGCCTGCCCTTCTGATCCATCTCTAACACGTACTGGCCATGGGGCCCTAGGCAAGTCATTTAATCTCTACTTCAAATTTGCTGAAAACGTATCAGTTTGCAATGGTGCAACAGGGAGTTCCTTAAAGTCACCAGCCCAGTCCCTATCAAGCCTAAAACTGAACAAAACCTGCCATCGACACCCCTTCCCCAACGGCCAATCTAATCAGCTGTTAAATCCATCCTTTCCACCTTCTGATACTTTCTCACCATCAGCTCTAGTATCCAACTCTTCTATTAGTGCCCTAAGTGTTAACAGCAGTCTTTGTAACCCCTCACTCTCTCTTCACTTCCTCTGATCCAAAATCATCAATGGCTCCCACTGGCTCTACTAAGTCTAAAGCCCAGGAGACATTCAGACAACCTTGCAAATGCAGTCCACCTGTACCTTCATTCCTTCCTTCCCTACTTTACATTCATGCAAACTGGCCTTTGTTCATGTTTCCAACCACTTTCTCATTGCTGGCAACTCTCCTTGCAAAGGCCAACTTTCTTCCCTGGTGCTCCTGGGCCCAAGCTGTGGTCCCAGAGAACATAGTTACTCCACTACTGGTCCTCCACCTTTCCTTTCTGCTCCAGAGCTACAGACAGGGGCCCTGACATACTCCCTGGATCCCAAGACTGCACCAAGCCCTGCTTACAGTAGGCACACAATGAACATTCCTTTGTGAGACCTAAATAAACTCATTTTTGCAACCTCTGAGTCCTTCCAATATTGAGTTACATGAAGGATGGCAGCCCCTCCAGCCCCACCCAGCACTCACTTCTAACCTTTCAGTTTTATGCCTCCCCCCTTCCCCCAAAGACCCTTCCCCAATCCAGGATGTAACAGAAAGCCCCTTCCCCATCCACCATTCCAGGAACCCAATCCAGAGCCTGGGATACTTCTTCCTATCCGGGGTCATTGATACCCCATAGACATCCCTCCCCAATCTAGGTTGTGGGCACATCTGTCTCCAAGACCCCTGGTCCTCAGGCCCCCTCCCCGATCCAGACCCTCCCCCCTTCCCCCCCTCCGTCTCGCCCCCTCACCACAGAGCTCGATCCCGGCCCCCGCGGCCGGCCGGCCCGGGCTTGCTGGGCTGGGCTGCGCTGGGCTCGGCTCAGAGGCTGTGGGGCCGCCCTCAGACGCCGGCCCGGCCCTGGCCCTGGCCCCGGCCCCGGCCGGCCGCCCTCCGCCCCATGGCCAGCCCCGAGCCGCCAACGGCCGCCGAGCCTCGAGCCCTTTGCTCAGTTGTTCCACTGGCCCCACGCGAGAGGGAGGGACCACAACGGCCCCACCCACCCATGAGGGCGGGACCACCTCAATGGGTCTCCTACTGGCCCGATGGGGTGACGTCAAGAACCAGGGGCGGGGTGTCACAGAACTAGGAGGAGCTGGGGAGGCTCCAAACCCCCTGAGGACACGTGGGGTAGGGAGGGACATGGGACAGTGGGGCTAGCGTGTAACCGGGTCTGATTCTCAGGAGGAACGGGGAGGGGGAAACGGAGTCTCAGGGAAGCTGGGTAGGGGGGAGGACGCCCCTCATATGGAACGTGGGGAGGGGAGGACGGCGTAGCGCAGGGGAGCCCCGCGGTGGGGGCCGGAGAACGCGAGGAACGTGGGGCTGATCCCAGGGCGTGCACAGAAAGGGATGGGGATCTCTGGGGAAGGTCGGCACTGGTCCAGCTCGCCACACCCGACCCAAGGGCCTGCGCTTTCCCTGCTAGGTTTCCTGGGCAGGCGGCCGCCGCTAGGCGGGGTGAGAATTGCCCTTCCGCCCCCTGCCCCAGCCCCGGAACCTCCGCGTTCGCCTGGGCTGCCCCATACTCACGGCTCGACCTAGGGGCAGAGAGGTCCACTCCGGGAAGAAGTCTGGGAGGTCTGGCCTGTGCCCTCGTGTCCTTCAGCGGCCGCCTCCAGCCCCGCCCCACTCCCCACCCGGAATCCGATACCCGTTCCCAAATTGGGGTCGAGAAAATCGCGGGGCGGAGATCACAGCCTCTCTCCTTTCCCCTCAAACGGTCGCACACCTCTTAGGGCTGTCCGGTGAGCATGGGTTCCACGACTGGAGGTGCCCGGGGAGGCTAGCGGGTGGGGGTATCTCACGTGAGGTTTGCCACCCAGCCTAAAAATAGTCCAATCTGGGGGAAAGGTCGCAGCGTGGGGCCCATCCCCCAGCAGGCCTGGAGGGCACCTAGGCTCTTCCGACCCTAAGAGGGGGAGGGCCCTAGGGCTCCAGGACCCCAGGCCCTGGCTAGGAAGGTACCCAGGCTTTCAGGAACCCCCCCAACCCCAATCCCAGAAGGCTCCTCTGCTAGCCAGCCTTCATTATGGGGGTACCTAAGGCTCTCAGACCTACACTATTGACTCTGGCTCCAGGCCCTCAGTTGTCCACAGGCCCCTCCAAAATCAGCCAGCATTTGGAAGAATCAAAAACTGAGAGATGAGACCCAGCCCGGCAAAGCCCCAGGCAGTCTTTATTGGTCTGAAGATACAGAAGGCTGCCCTGGCTGAGCAGGTTCCTATGGATGTCTCCCCACCTGGGAATCACAGTTTGGAGGGGAGGGTGTGAAGGAATGATTCTCGGCTAGGTGCCAAGAGGCTGGGGTTGCCCACTGCTCTGAGGTCAGCTGGTCCTTTGGTTTTTGGTCCATTCTCACCAGGGGGGGCAGCTCAGGCCTCTACTTTCCTCTAAATCCTCCATCTCCCCGTGTCCATCCTGTCCTTTAGACTCTGATGTCCATCAGAAGAGCGAATCAGGGAGGTGGAGGGCTGTTAGGAGGGATCACCCCAGAGTCCAACTTGGACTTCTGACTGAAGTAGATTTGGAAGCGCGATTGTGCATATTCCTGGGAAAGAAAGCCCACCTAAGACACCAGGGAGAAGATTCCTTGGGGGAAGCTCCCCACCTGACACCCCCAGGACAAGAAGCTTCAGCCTCCATCCCTAGCCCCAACCTTGGACCCCTAGAACAGGGGCTCCAAATTCTTTACACAGGAGCTTACCAAATAACCAAACTCAATGGTAGACATGATATCCTGGAGGATGGACCACAGTCCCCAGAAGAAATGGGATGCCAAAGCAAACCTGGGGGTTGGGAGCAGAACAGATCTTGGTTGGCTGTGTGACCTGGCTACTTTCCATCTCTCCCAATGCTTGATCTCTGGGCTGAGCCATGGGCTCTGCCCCATCTCCCCCAGGCTGGCCCCCTGGCCCTTACTTGTTTGCTTCAGCCAGCATCTTCTCTTCCAATTTGGTCTGCTCTTCTGGGGAGAGAGTCTTGTCCCCCTGGATTACTGACAGGTAATTTCGGATGAAATGAAGCTACAATGGGGAGGTCTCATGAATCAGAAGACTTTCGGAGGGCCCCCTGCCAGTTCATGTCCCTGGTCTACACTGGTCCAGTCTGGTTCAATTCAATCCAACAAGCATTTGTGAAGTGCCTACTATGTGCAAGGCACAGCGAGAGCTGGTCTCGAAGACCTTTGAAAAAGACTGCTCAGGCTGTCTGGCCCTGGCCAAATCACTTGAGCCAGCTCTTTAGAGAGCCTTGAGGCCATGGGCCCTATGTGCTGCTCTGCAGCTACAGACAGAGCCCTCCCCACTCCCATGGCATCACAGGCCCAGAAAGAATGGGGAAGCAAGGACAAGCTCCCTCTCAGCCCCTCTTTGGGCAGAGACCCCAGGCTCAATGGCCCTGTCTCCCAGCCTCCACAGACCTGCTGCTCCCGGTTGGGGTAGTTCCCAGGCTCCATCAGGAAGTAGGGAGACTCCTCATAGCTGTAGTCATAAATCCACTCACAGAAGTGGTTCCCTATGTCAAAACCCCTGTGGGGAGGAAGGTGGGTTGGTAGAGGGGGAGAGAAAGGAGAGGGAGAGGGGAGGGAGGGGAGGAGGAGAGGGAGAGGTTGGGGGAGAAAGGGGGGAAGGGAGGAGAGGGAAAGAAGGGAAAGGGGAGAAGGGAGAAAGGAAAGGGGAGAGTGGGGAAGGGGGGAGAAGGGAAGGGAGGGAGGGGAAAAGAGGAAAGGGCAAAGAGAGGAAGGAAAAGGGGAGAAGGGAGAAGGACAAGAGGGAGAAGGGGCAGTGGGATCTACCCACCTATAATTGTAGCTGCTGTACTCAAAGTCTATGAGCATGAGTCTTGGCTCCTTGTCAGAAAGCAGCAGAATATTTCCTGGGGGAGAGAAGGTGATACCTGTCAGCTGGGGGACAGGCCCAGGACTGTGTCCCCCTCCCCCTAACCCCCTGTACCTTCTTGGATGTCGTTGTGACAGAACACCACGGGGGACGAAGCTGAATCCAAAAGCTTCCTGCATGGGGGGACAAGGGTGGAGGAGAGAGCTTTTTAGAGATGACTGAGGGTAGAGTTCCCTCCCTTTCTCAAACTGAGCCTCTGTAGGGGGTCACTTTCCCTCCCAGGGTATGAGGATGACTGACTGGGAGGAGGGGCTGAAGCCTGGAAAGGCCAGAGTAGAAGATAACTATAGCCTTCTCCCCTGCTTTCCCTTCCCTGCCACACAATCTGTTTATGATTGTTCCAAATGCTGGGGATTTTGGAGGGGACTGTGGAAAGCTGAGGGCCTGCACGCCAGGACACCCCCTTAAGGAAGGCTGCTGGGCAGAGGAGCCTGTTGGGCTGGGGGGACAGGGAGGCCTGAAGGTCTGGGGGGTGCCTCGAGTTCCCATGCCCACCGCAGCTTGCCCATCTCTTCCTCCAGGTGGTATGTCTGCAGCAGATTTTCTTTGGTCTGCCTGGGAGATGTCAGCTCCTGGATCTCCTTCATGTATCTGGGTCCAAAGGAAGGGAAGAGGGAGCTCAGGGAGGCCTGCCCCTTCCCCTCCTTCCCCTACCTCCCTATGGCCTCTTCTCACCGCTCCATGGTCCCAAACAGCCACCGGGGTTCCTTGTTGAAGGGCATCTCCATTAGATGGAAGCGCGCCATTTTGACGGCGATCTCGGCGGACGTCCGCGGGTCCCTCAGCTCTGCTGTCCGAAGCGGCCGGCTCTGTACCCAGCACCCGATCAGGGGGGTGGCTGCCGGGCCAGAGTCGGGGAAGGGGGCGGGGTGGAGCTCATGGCAGTCAGGGCCGGGCTGGGCTCGTAGTTAAAAGCTGGAGGCCAGTGCTCTCGGGAGAGCTGAGGCTCCTGGGGGGCAGCACTGAATAAATACTGGTTCAATGAATGAACTGGGACAGAGTGCAGGTTGGTGGGGGGAGGGACGGTAGGGGAGGGGCTCCGTACCGGAATGTATTGCTCTAGCCTCCCTTCGGGGAAGACCCCATAAAGCTGAGGTCCCAGACGCCGTTCAGCCAGAATGGCAAACATCACGCTCTCCAGGACTAGGGAATCCACTCCCTGGGGAAGAGATACACGAGTGTGCCAGGGGAATCCTGCCCCTCCCAGTAGCGCCTTTCTCCCACCAGGCCCCTCACACCTGGTCCACGGCCCCGCCCACCTCCGGGATGGCTGCTCCCAAGCCCTATCCATCCAGCCAACCGGCCCTCTTCCCCTCAGGCCGCACCCATATACAGGATGACCACCCACCTGCCTACTCCCCTGCCCTCCGGGTGCCGCCCACCTACTGGGTGGCCGCCGCACCCAGCCCCGCCCACTTCCAGGATGGCTGCCCCGAGGCCCGGCTCAGGCCCTCTTGCCCTCAGGCCCCGCCCCCGGCGCAGGCCCCGCCCCTCGAGTCCCGTATCACCTGCAGAATGGCCCCATAGACCCTCAGCAGCACTTCTCGGGGCTCGTCCCCAACCAGGGGCACGTCCTCCGGGAGGGAGCATCGGAAGAGCAGGTTACTGAGCCCCCCACTGCGGACACGGACGCGGAGGACGGGTCAGACGGCTGCCCGTTCCCCCCGCCTTTAGTCCCACCCTCTGACCCCTTAGGCCCCGCCCCATCCAGGCTCCTCCCCTTCCATCCTCCGCCACCCCTCCCCCTCACCTTACGCGACTCAGATGTAGCTGGTCGGGCCGCACTCCGCGCCAGGCGCCGCCCAGGAACTCCCGGCACCACTGCCAGGCGCGGAGCTTGCCCTCCTGGGTAATCGAGGACCGGACCCGGTCTAGCTTGAACCACTTGAGCCCCACTGACCGGGCCCCTCCTCCTGTCGCCGCCATGGTTCGCTCCTCGCTCGGATTCCTCTCGGCTCCGTCCGCTCGGACACGGCTCTCTTCGGTGCCTCCTCCTGATAGGCCACCTCGCCCACTAGGCCCCGCCCCTCTAGGCCCCGCCCCCGGTTTATGGGGCTGCGGCCCCCGGGCCTGCGCAGGTTGCGCCTCCGGGTCGCCGGGCTCCTGCTGGCCCCTCCCTCCCCTCGTCCACTTGCGCCCTCTGCCCTGTCCGTTAGAGCCACTTCTCTGGCCCCGCCCACCGCCGCGAGGACCTCACGAGCCGTGCCCACAACGCTGCTGCCCGCTCCTGCCTGTGGCCTCGCCATTCACGCGCCGTGCGCTTCTGCTCCGGGGTCGGGGGGTCCTCCAGGTCTGTTAAAGGCCCCCTGCGCCGTGGGCCCCCTTTGCCGTTGACCCCCTGCATCCAAGGTCCTTTCAGCTCTGCCAAAGACTCCCTGAGCCGGGGGCCCCCAACTCTGTTAAAGTCCCCTGCATTGAGGGCTCCCAAGCTCTGCCGATGGCCCCCTGCCTTCGGGGCCTCAGCTCTCTCTGCTGCGGAAAGGGGGTGCCGATCTCCCCTCTAGCTCCAGCAGACTGAGGTGTCCTAGTGCGGCTGGGCAGGTGAGGCAGGCAACATATGTCGGGGTGGTTTTATGTCTTTAGTCTCATTCACCCAAGGAAACGCCCTGGGCTAGGGCTACAGACAGGACTGCTGCCTAGGGAACTAAATCAATAAAGAATGGAATTCACCCCAAATCAGGGCAAAGTAATGGTGACCCCGTGGCAAAGATGCTGCAGGGGTTTGCCCTTTCCTTCATCTAATTTTACAGAGGGAGAACTGAGGCAACAGGATGAAGTGACTTGTTCAGGGTCACATAGTCTGTCTGAGACCAGATTTGAACTCTGGCCTTCCCTACTCTAGGCCCTTTGTGATATATGTTGTGCCATCTCCCTGCCCTAATGAGGGGGCACTAATCTCTAAGAGGATTGAACAGCTTCTTGAGCTGGGGTTTGTAAGAGCCCTAGGGGAGGAGGGACAACACATTACAGGTATGTGAGACAAATAGCAGTTGTGTAAGAGCAGATGAAATGTCCTGAATGGGGACTGGCAAGGACCTCAGTTTGTCTGGAGTTGAGAGTGGCCGAGGAGGAGCAATTAGGACTGCCCAGCAGACAGTGGGGACTTATGTGTTTCCCTAAAGTGAGCTCTGTTCCTTACAGAGATAACCACAGAATCTCGGTGTTTCCTCATGGCCCAACAGGCTGGCCTCATCCTGCCTAGATTCAGCCACTTCACACACTTTCCCTTTCCCTCCTAAACCCCCCTTTCCTTCCCATCAAATCTCTTTGACTTGTTTTCCAGAATTTTCTTTGGAAACTCTCCTATCAATTGGATCAAGGTTTTCAGAGATGTTCCCATGCAAGCTTAGTTCAAGACAGGAGGCCAGTCAGGTATATGACATTATTATTTCCTCCCCCCCCCACCCAAATGCAGAGGACACAATAAAAGCCTTATGGTAGCCCAGAGAGAATCAGTGCAAACCTCTATTCACAGGCTGCCCATTCACACTTCTAGACTCATAGAGCTTCAGTCCTCTAGATTCCCTTGGAAGGGAAAAGGAAGTTGGTATTGCAAGGGAGGTTCCCCCTCCCAGCTGGCCCTGCCCTGACTGACCTATTAGTCACAGGAACAGTGAAGGTGAAGTCAACTTTCTGTTCCCTTTGTCAGGGCTCAGTCTCCTGCTGCTGCTCCAGATACCAAATGAGATAAAAAGTGCTTAGCCCTGTGCTTGGCATAGCAGAAGTGCCTAATCGATGCTTGTTCCTTTCTCCTTAGAATGCTTGTCTAGAAACTCTTGCTCTCTGGTGCCATCTTGCTAGCCCAGGGAGGGGTGGATGACCAGTCACTTTGGGGGTGGAATTTACCCATATTGCTGATCAACATGAACCTTGACTATGTAAGTCTAAAGTCTTCTCCCAAGTCTCTCTATTTTGCTCCCTCCCCCCAAATCAACCAATGACACAAATCTCCTACTATGTATCGGGCAACACTGCAATTAACCCCTGTTTTTGTAGACCCAACTCAGGGATGGCTACAGCCTACAGCATTGTGAACTACTCAAGCCATCCCCAGGTGGAGAGAGTGGAGCTGTGTTCATTTTCCCTGGGGTTTCCTGGGTATGTCCCCCAGTCTGTAGCCATGCCTGTAGCCTCCAGAGGAAACACAGTCTCCAACAAAGGTGACCCACCATGGAAGCTCGTTAAGTCAAGGGCCAACAGCATCCGAGCTGGAGAGACTCAGGGGCATCTACAATTTAGCCCTGGCCCACACATATGCCAAGTGGCCATCTAACCTGAGCCTGGAGATATCCGGAGAAGCCGATCTCAAAGTACTACCTCTTAAGGAAGCTCCTGCTTTTAGATGGCTCTAATCATTAGAACTTTTCTTTACCTTCTCACCTTAATTAACCCCTTTACAAATTTCATCCACTTGGTCCTCTGCCCACCTTCTATGGCCAAACAGAATAACTGCCCTGAAGCTTTTGCAGGTCCAGAGGGACTTCCCTGCTTTTTACAACTGTTCCACATCTGGGGCTGAGTCCCTCTCTTGGGTCAGAGAAACAGCAGACTGGCCAAGGCCTTTTACAGAGGGACAGTGCCAAGGCTCTGAGATGCTCCTGGGCATTCTGTTCTAGGCCTGGGGTTAGATTGGGGCAGGAAGCTGGGCCCATGATTCTAGCTGCCCATTTCTCACAGTTTCTACCCTGATCACTTACTTGTGGGTTGAAATTGTGACCTTGTTATGGAGAGATGCCCCACTGTTTTTTTTTTCTCTTTCCTAATCTTTGTTGGAATAGTTGGGGGTGGGGTTCTGAACTGTACTGCTTCCTCTCCTCCATTATCTGGGTTAATGCCTTAGCTTCATATACTGAAAAAGAATTTTCTGCTTGTTCAACACCCAAGTAATTTGTCAGTTTAGGGTGCATTAAGTACAACGGTGGACGACTTTGGGGAATGAAGAAAGGCGTTCCTTGGTAGCTGCTAAAGCAACCATTAGGAACTAGAAGGACCCAGACACCAAGGAGACAGAGGTTTTGTGAGTGGGTCGTCAGCCTTCAGGATAGCCCTGGGCACCATCTCAGCCATTTCTCCTACAACCGTGTACAAGGGGACCTGGGTGGGCAGGAACAGCCCCTAGAGGTATGGGGCCAGCCTCCCTTGGAAGGAGCTTCTCTGTAGATATGATCTGCTCTTCTCCCCCACTGCAAGCAGGATTCTGACTTTCTCCTTGGACCAGGGCTGGTGGATCATGATGGGAAACTTCCTTACAAAGGAAAACCTGATCTGATTGGGCCTTGGGTGGTTTTTTCCTACCAGTAGTATATTACTAAGGAAGACAATCTACCTGAATCTACAGCTGAAAGACTCCTCCCCTTCCTTCAAAGTCCCCACAGGCTTGGATTTCTCCTTTGCCCCCACTCTGCCCTACCCAGGACTTCCTTTATCTGTATACCTCTTATCTGACACATTCCAGGAATGCAGCTGCCTTGAGCTCCAAGGTTTCTCAGGAAGCTTCCCGCTCCTGAATTCTGGCTCCTTCTCAGCTGTATTTCCATTTTTAGATAAGAGAACTGACTGCTGAGTTAGCAGGCTTAGCATATTGTGACCTGATCCTTTTGCCCAGGTTTCTTCTAGAAGATGCCTTTGAAATATCTGCAGACAAAATGTGTGATATTTGAAATGCCTTCTTCCGTGTGTGCATGTGTGTGTGTTTCTCTGGCTGATGGCCACACTGTGTCCCAGCTCCCATCAGGATGTCACCAAGCTCCCTGTTACACGGGCTTTGCTCAGACCTTTCCAACAACAGCAAGTCTACTTTGTGGTTCAGCAGCTGTTGCTTAGCCCTCATCTTCCTCGCTGTCACCCCAACACTCATCTCTGCTGGCTTCCTTTGCCTCCTTTGGTTTCCATGCCAAGGCTCTGAGCCTTGTTCTGAGTTTCCTTTACAAATGCCTCCTCTTTCTATCCTTGCCAAGAGAGGACATCCCCTTAGACTCTTTCTTAGGTCATCTTTTCTTTCTTTTGAGCATCCCATCCACTCTATGAGAGGGTCATCAATCACATGTAGGCTGAGTACTTCCCATTCTGGATCTCCCCCATCCTCCCGCCTATCCCTACATTGCATACTTCCTTCTGGACATATCCACCTAGATGTCCCAGTAGTACACAAACCCAACATGGCCAAGGACAGTCATATAGTTAAAGGGATGGTAGGTATTTAGGAGAATCAGTGATCACTGAGAGCCAATGTTTGTTTATCAAGAACAGACCAGACCAGAATGACCTCCTTGACTTTATTCTTAACAATGTTGCTAGACTAGGGAGTTAATGAAATGTTGTAGCCTTAAAAGACCTGGATTCCAGGAAGACTAGAACTCCAAGCCTAGAGTCAGGAAGACTCACCTTTTCCTGAGTTCAAATCTGGCCTTAGACATTTACTAGCTGTGTGACCCTGGACAAATCACTTCACTCTGCCCCAGTTTCCCATTTGAAAAATGAGCTGGAGAAGGAAATGGTAAACACTATAGTATCTCTGCCAAGAAAATCCCAAATAGGGTCACAGAGAGTAGAACAACTGAACAACAAGAAAATCTTTAGTGACTTTGTTACTCAAAATCAGGATCTATGAGGACCACTTGAAAGAACTGAACAAGAGAAGACATAGTATATCTGTCTTAAAGTACTTGAATGACCTTCACAAGAAAGAGGCATTAGCCTGTCTCCAAAGGGCAGGACCAGGAACAGTGAGAGGAAACTGCTTCAAACTATGTCACACATCATGTACAAATCACATGACAACGAGCACCAGCACACACACAGCGCTCAGTCACACATATAAGCTCTAGAGACAGCGTGGGCGTTGGTATGCGGACATTTCGGCCAGAACGAAGGACATTTAGTAGTGGAACACTGATAAATTCAAGTGGAGAAGAAACAGCTCCTCGGCTAAAAGTGCTTCAGTAGAGGTGTAGACTGTTCTAGGGACTGGAGGAAAAAATTGCCCCTTTGCTAAATAGACTGAGAGGATCTGTGTGAAAGAGAGAACCAGTGGAGGAAAGATGGTCGAAATGCATTGTGGTCCACCAGTTAATTCACATAGAATTATTTACAGAGTTGGAAGGATGTGGCTACCAAATTATAAATCAAATGACTGTTTAGGGAATATGGGATGATTATATAAAGACTATGTGTGTATATATGTGTGTGTATACTGACAGAAAAGTGGTGAGTTTTAAAAAAAGCTTTCATTATAAGACAAAGATAAATCACAAAAGACAAGGAATCCCTGATTTGAGGTATTAGAACCTAGAAGATGCTATAGAATATAATGGAGGAATTAAGAGAAGTTGAGGAGTATTAGAAGAAGCTGGGGAAAGAAGACACAGAAATGCATGAGAAAAAGTACTTACCAAACAGTGTACAGAAGCTTTGTAGTTGAGGCAAAGAGCTGTTTAAGAGAGTACTACAATTGCTAGAAGCTGATCGGAGGAAAGCAAAATCCTTTGTTTTTTGAAGAGCTGTCTATGCTTATTCAATTCAATAAACATTAAGTGCCTACTAAGTGTCAAACACCATATTAAGCGCCTGGGATATAAAAAAAGAGACAGATCCTGTCCTCAAGGAACTTGAAATTCTATGGGGAAAGACAATGAGCAAGAGAAAGCTGGAAAGGGGGAGCATCAGGAGTATCTTGTGTGGGGACATGGTGTTCCATGATGTTCAAACCAAGCAGAACTGCAGATGGAAAGTGGGGAAGCCTCTCTGGAGAAGCCTGTGTTTCCCATTACTTCTCTCAACAGCTGAAGAGAGGGGGAAGCAGAAAGGGAAAGACACGTTTTATATATGCCTTTCTCGGAGCTAAGCTCATTTATTTTTGCTAAAAGAACATAACACTTTCTCAGCACCCTGCCAACTGTAGCTGTGTGCTAAATGAGCCACACCCTGTGTCAGTGGTCCAAGACTAGCAGAGAAGTGGTTTTGCCTAGCAGGAGTCATGTGGTATGTTGTTCCCTACAAAGACCAAGGAAATCAAAGCCTGCTTTTTAGACTTGAGTTTCTCTGGGCAATGGGTTTCCCAAATCATATGCCTAACTGCTAAGTTTATTTAAATATACCCATTCTTCTCCGAGGATATCACTTGATTTATGGATGAATTGTTATATTTTTATTATTCCTGCTTTTGCCTTCTATTGAATAAACATTCTGATTGTTCCTGATTTTTCTGAGTTAATTTTACAATTCTTGATTTTT
>CM053597.1:228655317-228730977 GCA_028646575.1 Pseudocheirus occidentalis
CCCCCCCTCCCCGCCTTTGAAAAATCCAGATGTTGATGCTTCCCTCTCTGGTAACTTGAATAGGTAATGGATGTGATGGTCACATGGTTGGAAACCCATCTGTGGATCTTGGTCTGTTTGTAACTTGTGCTTGTAACTTGTACTTATAACTTGGGTTTGTATTCTTTGGAGTTCAGGATGCTGACTTTTCCCCCTGAACTAGGTAAATGATATGTGTTTGTTTGATTAAAGAAAGATTGTTAACCCATTTGGAGTGGCTTTCCTTTAGAAAAGCAGATCTAAGAACCTGTGCTAGCAGCCACCCTGGGTATGCTAGGGTGCTTTCTGATACAAGCCCTTTGACTGAATCCAAATAGAACACATCCTTTTATTAAGGGGATCTGTTCTGTAAACTTTGGATTCAGTCAAGGGGCCACACTTCAGGACCTAGAGGGCCACAGGTTCTGTACTCCTGTCTCATTCTATTCTATCTCATGGGGTTCAATGATCATCTCTATGTAGATCAGAGGTTCTCAACCTGTGGGTCGTGACCCTTTTGGGGGTCAAACGACTCTTTTACAGGGGTCACAGGAGTCACCCAAGACCAATGGAAAATACATATTTCCGATGGTCTTAGGAACCACTCCTCTATCCATCTCCAGGTGGGTCTGCCTGCATGCAGATATGCTCACATATGAGTATTAAAGGTCACAGCATTAGGAAAGTTGAGAACCATTGATGTAGATGATTCTGGAGCTAAATATCTACCCTAGTCCATGGATTTGGCAGATACTAAGATTCGTATACATCTGCTTCTGTTTCTGGAATCTCAGTGTGCTTTGCTGACATTTCTTTCACCTCCTACATGATGTTATAGACTGAGGTCTTCCACTAGCACTTGCTCTGGACTGATTGGAGTTCTGTTGCCCTGCAACAGAGATGCCAGTGCCTTAGGCCACAGCAGGTCTTCTGGTGAAAAGCTGAGCTGGGGGTCCCTTTGATCAATGGACTCAGGAGGCTAGAGCTGACAGAGGGAGAAGCTCCACATTCTCCCATCAATCCCCAGGAGAATTGAGCAATCTTTTAGAGCTCTGTGGAGAAACTACTAACAGGTTTCTGGCAAATGTGGAATCCCTGGGGAGAACCATGCTTGGATGAGAACAGACTCCCTTGCCCCCAGTCCCCCAAGCCACAGGAGAGCAGAGACATGAGGAAGAGTGGGGGTTGGAGGAAGCATAGGATGGGGGGAGAGGGTCAGAGCTAGAGCTTGGGAAGACTGAAGACTTCACTCTCTTTTGCCTCCTTTTCTATCCCTAGCACAGAGTAAGCACTTAATAAATGTTGACTGATTGATCTAATCTATCCCCCTCATTTCTAAATACAGAATCTGAGGCCCCTCCAAGGTGCCCTTTCACTGTGGCACACTGCCTTTAGGATGTAACCACCTGGGTGAAGGAGACAGAAGGCGGGCTTGATGGAGTCAATTCACAAGCATTTGTTGAGCTTCTCTTTAATACACAAGCCACACCCTGGTCTAAGTGCTGAGGTCACAGTGGGAAAACATTTATAAACATTTGGAAAACAGTCCCTGCCTTCCTGGAGCCCACATTTCAAGGGGGGATGCAACATGTAGATAATGAGATATGTACAAGTCTCACACTGAGGAGATGGAAGGTAAACTGAGAGAGGCAGGTTCTAGCAGTGAAGGGAGCCAGGAGAGGCTTCCTGAAGTAGGTGGGATTTGAGCTGAGACTGGAAGGAAGTCAGGGGAGCCAGGCAGTGGAGATGAAAAGGGCAAAGGCCCTGAAGCAGGAGTGAAAAGCAGGCCAATGTAGAGTCAGTACGCGTAGGTGAGCTATAGAGGCTGAGAAGGGGAGCAAAGTGCAAGTCTGGAAAATTAGAAAGGAGCCAGGTAGGGAAGGGCTTGAAGTCCTCCACAGAGTACTAAAGTAGATCAAAGGTGGGGATGAGCAGGAGACAAAGAGGCTGGTTGGTTGAGCTACAGGTGAGTCAGAGATAACCAAATATCAGAGGTCAGGGAAAGCAGAAGGCCTCAATTCACTTTAATTCAGAAAACATTTATTAAAAGCTGTCTGTCTGTTGAGCCCCACACCCCAGAATAGAATAGATCCTTGGCTAAGTCAGACCCTGCCCTAAAGGAGCTCCTGGGTGAAGGGGAGACTAAGACTCATAGAAGACAGTATTCCATGATATATGCATTAGAGAGGGGCAGTCTGGATACTTTCTGACTTCTAGAGGAGAAGAGGGGACCATCCTAACAATCAATAGATCAGGGAAGGCTTCCTGGAGGAGATAGCTTTGGAATCAGGCTTTAAGAATCAGTATAAATGGGGCGGCTAGGTGGCGCAGTGAATAGAGCACCATCCCTGGAGTCAGGAGGACCCGAGTTCAAATATGGCCTCAGACACTTAACACTTACTAGCCATGTGACCTTGGGCAAGTCAGTTAACCCCAACTTCCCTTCAAAAAAGCAAAAAACCAAACCAAACCAAAAAGAATCATTAGGAATTAAACAGATAAAGAGGTGGGGGAGGGTGTGCAGGTCCCAGGAACCACTAGAGCTTATGGGTACCCAATGAGGATGGGGACTCAGTCTGTTTCCTAAAGTATGGGGCACATGAAGACATCTTGATTCTTCTCCTAGCCCCCTTCTCACCACCACTAGAAGCACCTCTCCCAGGCATAACTCTGCCTTGAGACCAATAAGTGCTTACTAAAGGCTCTTGGAACTGAATGGAATGAAACTTTCATTCGGTTATGTTCAGTGATTCACTATTGTTTACCTAGAATCATTCAGACACCTGGACTTGGAAATCAAGGTCCTCCACAAGCTGCTATCACCTCCTTTTCAAGTCTTTTCTCCTATTATTCCCAACCCCCCCCACAGTCTATATGCCAGGTAGACTGGATGTCTCTGTGCTCCCACCATGAGCTCTTCTATGCTATACACATTCTGTGAAAACAGAGATAGTGTCTTAGCTAGACTTTGTGTCTCCCCAGCACTTAGAACAATCTTCTGCATGTTGTAGGCACCTGATAATGTTTGTGGAATGAATTAGGTGGGAGAAACAGGGTGGTATCAGATCATGGAAGACCTTAAATGCCAGACGAAAGGAGGTAAAATTTTGTTTACTAGGTATAATAGGTCACCTGGGACCAACCATGATCTCAGGGGTCAGATGAAGAAACATGCTACTCCCTTCTTGACAGAGGAGTCCATGGATTCAAGGTGCAGGAATGAGTGGATGTTTTGCTTATGTGTGCTTATTTGTTTGGAAAAAGTGTAAAGAAATTTAGTGCTTCTATGAATATTACAGCCCTTGTGACTCCTTGGGATACATGCTTCAACCTAGAATCTCTTGGTCAAAAGGAATGCTCATCAGAGTAATTTTCTTCATGTAATTCTAATTTGCTTTCCAGAAGGGTTGGAGTGGAGGTAGAGGTAAGATAGCAGAGGGAATTGCTTGAGCTCTCCCCCAAACCCCTTCAAAGACCTGTAAAAATGTCTCTAAGCAAGTTCTAGAGCCACAGAACCCCTAACATGACAGACTAAAACACTTCTCCAGCCCAAAACAGCCTGGAAGGCTGACAGGAAGGGTCTAGTACACTAGATTGGGAGCACAGTCTGGCATGTGCCAGTGACCCAACGGAAAGAGGATCGAGGTTCAGCCACAGCCCCATCCCCAGGGTGGCAGAGGCAGTGGCAGTAGCAGCAGCAGCTTCCAGAGTTCTGGGTCCACAGATGTGGGGGATCAAGTGGTTGATACAAAACTTCTGAAGCTTGTGACAGCACCCCCACCCCCACCCTCACTGGAAGCAGAGTCCTACCTTGACAGAGTTAGAAAGTCATGTATTTGGCTGGAAAGATGAGCAAACATCATAAAAAAGTCAGACTATAGAATCTTACTTTGTTGACAAAGAAGATCAAAACACACAACAAAGAAGACAACAAAACCAAAGCTCCTACATCAAAAGCTTCCAAAAATACGAATTGGTTGCAGACCATGGAAGAGCTCAAAAAGGATTTTGAATATCAAGTAAGAGAAGTAGAGGAAAAATTGGGAAAAGAAATTAGAATAATGCAAGAAAATCATGCAACATGAGTCAACAGCTTGCTAAAGGAGACCCCAAAATACTGAAGACAACAACACCTCAAAAAATAAACTAACTCAAATGGCAAAAGAGATCCAATAAGTCAATGAGGAGAAAGATACCTTAAAAAGTAATACCGGCCAAATGGAAAAGGAATTTCAAAAGCTAATTGAAGAAAATAATTCCTTAAAAATTAGAATGGAACAAACAGAAGCTAATAACTTTATAAAAAATGCAAAAATTATAAAATAGAACCAAAAGAATGAAAAAAAAAGAAGACAATTCAAAATATCTCATCAGAATGGTTGTAGTAATTCACTGCTACTCTAGTGTTGTATCAATATGCCTGGCTTTGCCCAATCCTTCCAACACTGTTTCCACCTCTTGTCACCTTTGACAAATTTCTGGCCATGATATGAAACCTCTCATGCCCCCCCTCCCATTTCCCTTATTTGAAATTTGTAGAATTTTTTCTTTTAGTGGTTAATGGTTTGCAATTCTTCTTTTGAGAACTATTTGTTCACATTCTTTTTGATCTCTTGTACACAGAATAATTCTGAGCCTCAATTTTCTTGTCTGTTTAGCATTTTTTTACAAGTTACAAAATTCTTTGTTTGACATTAAGATCCTATCATAATCTCCCTCTTGCCTTCCCAGTGTTTTTATGCTTCACTCCCTGAGTCTTTGATCTAGGATACTGGTCTCCTGTTTGCTCCAGTAACAAGACGCTCCACCTCTCTGCTCTGAGAATTTCCTCTGATTGTCTCCATTGCCTGGAATGCACTCCTTCCTCATCTCTGCCTACTGGCTTTCCTGGCTTCATTTAACTCCCATCTTCTTTCCTAACCCTCTTAATTATGATACCTTCCCTCTTTTAAATATTTCTTTCTTTTAAAAATCCTGTCTTTCGCTTGTTTATAGATATTTGTTTGCTTGCAGTCACTCACATTAAATACTGAACTTCTCGGGAGCAGGGACTGTCATTTGCCTCTTTGTATCCCTAGCTCTTAGCACATTGCCTGGCACATAGTAGGTGCTTAAAAGTGTTTATTGATGGACTGAGTAGGTGGAGGCAGAGATGTCATACTTATGAGATAATGCTCAAATGAAATGGGTGTTCAATGGGATGGACAGGTGAAATGCTGTATGATAGAATCAGGATCTAAAAAGATTTTTACAGGTATGAAACTGGGTGAATTTTCATAAGATTAAATTCTGTAAAGATAAATGTAAAATCCAAAACTTGGTAAAAAAAAAAAACAACCACTTTACAAATGCCAGATGGAAGTGGGTATGAGTAGAGAGTAGGTCAGAGGAAATAGATCTGAAAGTTGCAGGGAAGGGCAGTTGAACAGGAGTCTAAAGCAGGAAGTAACAACCAAGAAATCTATTATGATCTTTGGATGAATTGATAGCTTTATAACCTGGGCAAATAAGACCTAGTTGTCTCTACCTTCTGAATCTCTCACAGGCTCAAGGTGAAGAAACATCTGAGACCTTTCTGCCATTAAGAGACTTCCTCGAAGTCCTTCTAATTCTCTCTGTGATAGATGATACAATAAAGAGGATATAATTTACGGTCTTTTGGAAGAGTCAAGACACCACCATCATGGCTGGAAGGAGGAATGCCAGGGCAGTATGGAGGTAAATCTGGCATGAGGAGTCTGCCACACCTATAACCTCCCAAAGATGGCAAGCTGCTCTAAATCCTCCTTGAGTCTAAGAAGGTTACTTCCCCCACCTTCTCTTATACTGAAGAATGTTGAGAGAAAACTTTTTCATCACTATACTCTATAAATCATGGGAGTATGTGGAGATATTCCCAGCATGGAAGAGTGGATGGAGAGAGAAAAAACCAAAGAGGTGTTGATACTTATCTTGATGGAGAAGTAAGAGAACTTGTCTCTTTTATTTTAATTTAATGCATCTTAAAACTGCAGTGATCTCTGTGTTGTATGTCTGAATCTATTAGGTACATATAGGGAAGCAATTAAGAGTGTAAACTATTACAAGGGGTAGGGGCAGAGCCAATATAATTGTGGAAATTATTATATTGTAAAATACATTTCTATTTATAAATGTTCCCCTTGCATTAGAAGTGTGTCTAAAGGATAAATGGTGATTTCCCGTGGAATGTGAAAGGCCAAAGTAGGTGGTGTCCATTGTGGGGAAGTGTTTAGGCTTTGATCACCACCTGGTGGTTGACTCAGGTATTGCTCTTGAGTTTACTCCAAACCCTTTTACTGGATTTTGATTATAACTGCTTCCTTAAGTGTTTAAAGGAGGTAGTTTTTGTGAATTTAAAGGGAAAGGGAAAGAAATAAGTGTATATAGTGCCTACTGTATTCTAGGCATTGTGCTAAATGTTTTTATTTTTAAACAAATATCTCATTTGGTCCTTACAACAACCCTACAAGATAGTATCTTCATCTCAAATTTACAGTTGGGGAAACTGAGGAAAACAGAGGTTAAGTCTTGCCCAGGATTGAACAGTTAGTGTCTGAGGCCAGATTTGAACTCAGGTTTTCTGACTCCAGGTCCAGAGCTCTATTTATTGTGCTTCTGTCTATAGATACAAGCATGCTAGTGGTACTATTGGGTCATACAGGTCATTCACAGTTTAGTTACTTTTTGGGCAGAGTTCCACATTTTTTTCTGGAATGACTGGACCCCTCCATAGTACTGTACTAGTTTACTTGTTCTCCTGCAAACCCTCTTAACATTTGTTTCCTTTTGTGCCATCTTTGGCAATCTGATAGATGCGAGGTAGAACCTCAGAGTTGCTTTAATTCACATTTCTCTACTTATGGGTCATTTGGGACATTTTCATATGACTGTTAATAGCTTGGATTTCTTCCCTTGTGAACTATCTGTTTATGATCTTTGACCATTTATCAATTGAGGAGTGGTTCCTAGTCTCATAAAATGGAATTAGTTTCTTATGTGTCTTGGAAATAAGACCAAAGGGTTGTCTTATGAAAAGAGGATAGAACTTATTTTGGTAGCCTCAAAAAGTAGAACTAGGGTAGGAAGTGTAGAGATAAAGGTTTTTGTTCAACATAAGGAAAAAGTTATCAACAATGAGAGCTAATCCAAAATGGAATAGACCCCTTTTTGAGGTTGTGAGTTTCCTGTCATTGACTGTATTGAAGTAGAATTTTGATAATCAGTTACTGAAGGTATTGTAGTGTAGCTTCCTCTTCAGATATAGATTGGACTAATTGTCTACTGAGGTCAAGTATGATGACTCTGAGATTCTGTGATTTGATGGTTTGTCAAACCTGAAGTCTTATTGGTCATCTGGGAGTCATGTTGGGGACAAATTTCACTGTAAGGAGAAAACCAGGAAAAATTGCTAAGGAATATAAAGTTCTTAGGGAAAAACTGAAGGGGAATCCTAGAGGCTTTGGAGGGGCCATGGCCTCTCTGTCCTCTAGGGGAGCTGTGGGCTCTATGTCGCACAGAGGTAGTTTCATATCATTCACTTCTAAATATTGCCTTTCTACCTTCTTTTCTTTCCTTCTTTAGCTAGGTAGAAAAAAGTATTATTAAAGAAACTCTTCCCAAGGAGAAATAGAAATTAAGGGTGGAGGGTTGGTGGTGATAGTCACTGAGTTGGGAAAAGGAATTAGATGAGAAAAAGGATAGACTTTAGGGAATAATGATGGGAAGATTGAGTGGGTGGGGCATGCTACAAAGGGATGGGGACTGCCATTGTCTGGGGAAAAGAGGTAGGGATGAGGCATGTGCCCCACTGTGTGTTTGTGTGTGTGTGTGTGTGTGTGTGTGTAGGTAGAGGGGAGTATTATTCACTGTTTTCCATAAATCGGGACCAGATTCCTTCTTGAGACTCAGGGATATGGGACAAGGGCTGGGAAAGGTTCCATTCTTCTATTGATGAGAGCCATGGCTTTGCTTCTTGAAGGACCCTCAAGTTTCACAGACCTGAAAATTCAACCCAGTTGAACCATGGCAACAATTAAGAGCCCAGTGCTGTTGTCCCCTTGAGTAAGGGAGAGGCCAAGGAGAAGAGAGCAGCTGTTTCATCTTTGCCTTGGGGTGGGGGGAGAAAAAGAAGAGAACCCAGCTGTTTGACTCAGGTCCTAAAGCAAAAGTCTGTTTAGAGAATTCAGAGAGATATCCTGGGGGGGGGCAGGAAATCACAAATTATTCTCCATACCTCACTGCTTCCAGGGCCAGAAAGGTTCTGGCTTCATTGTATGCCATCTATAAACTCATCTCCAGAACAAAAGGGTCCCCACAATCTGACACCACCCCCATTTTCCAACCTTATCTCATATTCATTCACTTAGCCCAAATTGCTCTCCTCTCTGCCACACAGATGCACAATGCATCTGTCCACCTTATTTTAGGTTGTTCTTCATGCCTAAAATGTCCTCCCTCCCACTTCTTCTGTTGAATTCCTTTCCGTCTTTTGAAACCCAGCTCCAGAGATATTTTATTCTAACCCTAATCCTAATTTCATCAATCAAACTGCATGATTTGTTATCTCTGTTATATGCCAGGCACTGTGCCCCCATGAAATCCTTCCTAATCCTTTCAGTAAGTAATGACCATCTCTTACAACTCACATATCATTAGTTCTCTAACACTTAACTTTTCTTATTATTTTTATAGTTATCAGCGTTGATATTTAATCCCTTTTCTAGGCTACAAATTCCATTAGGGGAGGAACTACATCTTATCTAAACTTTGTATTTTCCCCTAGAAACCATCATAGTGCTCTGCAAACAAAAGGCATGTAATAAATGTTTTCTGAATAGATGAATATGTACAAAGAATGAAGAGGTTTGTTCTAGCTCCATCAATGCTTTTAGGGTAAATGCATCATGACAGCCCCACCAGGGTCCTCTGAATAATTATAACAATGACATCCTCATCACTGTCATCATTGCTGTTGTTAATAGCATTTACATAGCACTTTCAGGTTTGCAAAACATTTTGCACATGTTTCATTTGATCACTGGCATTAATTCAGTCCCATTTTGACATCCCACTTTGTATAGTTAACATTGGCCCATTCCACAGTTCACTTCAGATAGATAACACTGACTGACCTAGTCATTGCCAATACCCTTTGGAGAGGAAGTCCCGTATCTGAGGCATCGACATCCTTGATCCAATTCCATCATTCAGAATAGACATCTCCATTAAAGCTCCATCATATGACCATACATTAGGAACAGGATAGGACCTTGGAGGCTGTTCAGGCCAACCCCCTCATATTGCAGATGAGAAAACAGAGGCATAAAGACATTAAGTGACTTGCTCAAGGTCACACCAGAAGTAGAATCAGGATCTGAACCCAGATTCTCTGATGCCAAGCCTAGTGTTCTTTCTAACACATCACATTGGAGCGATTGTCTATGGGATGGTCAATTTAGGGTCAAAAGGACTAATAATGACCAGATACATGCATCCTGAAAGGAGAAGAAGAGACTTTACCTTTTCAGAAGTCACTCCTCCCAATACTTTAAGGGACAATAAGGGAACAAAACAGGCAAGATTAGATCTTGGTCATTATTTTTTATTGTAGGGACAGAGTAGAGAAGAGGATGGAGGAACTTATCATTTTAAATAACTGACATGCTCCCAAGAAAACAAATACAAAAATATGGAATTTTGGGTGAGAGAGTGGGGAATTTAAGGAAGAACTTTTATGTGGGCCTGGAGGAATGTAGAAATGTAATTAAATCGACAGGGAACTGGACTGGGACCAGGTGAGGCAAGAGAATGATTTAAGAACGGAGGTAGGAGGTAGAGTTAGGGATAGTCATCAATAAAATAAATTTCAAACAGGAAAAACTGGTAGGGTGATTGCAGAGGGGAGGGAAGGGGAGGAGGAGGGAGGGAGGGAGGGGAGGGAAGGGGAGAGAAGGGGAGAGAGAGAGGGAGAGAGAGAGAGGGAGAGAGAGAGAGAGAGAGAGAGAGAGAGAGAGAGAGAGAGAGAGAGAGAGAGAGAGAGAGAGAGAGCCTGGCAGCAGAAGAGGGGCCAGGATTGGGGGATAATATTGCTCCAAATTCCAGATAACTCCTATCACCTCCCCTCCCCTGTTTTCCCTTTAAAAGTGTGAGGCTATATGATGGAGAGGGGATAAAAACCAAACAAACAACTAACAATCATAATTGTATGTGCAGGGGATGAACTTGCACATAAAATGGAGAACGACAGAATGAGTCAGGAAACAAAATCCAGCAATTTGTTTACAAGCAACATGCTTAAAACATAAAGATTCATACAGAGAATGGGCAGCTTAGTCCCAGCCCAATTCCAGGTCCGTTCCAACCCCGGCAGTAACCAAAGGATGGACACCTACGTTCCAACCCGTCGGTACCGTCTTCATGGACAGCTCCTTTTCAGCCGCAGCCGTACCTCAGACCACCAGGGTCTTCATGGATCTACAGCTCTGTCTCAGCCCTATCAACACTCTTCCTGGGCAGCATCCCCTTTATGGACAGCTCCTTTCCAACCCCATCAGGACCTTAATATGGGCAGCTTCGTCTCTGTCTTGCAATGTCCGCTTCAGAGGCATCTCCCATGAGTTCCCCGAGGATCTGCAGTTAGGTCTCAGCCCCATCAGAACCCTCTTCATGGACAGCTCCATCTCGGCTTAGTCACGGACAGCTCCATCGCAACTGCACCTTTTCACTCTTGACAGAGCCTCCAGCATCCTCAAGACTGAAAGATTAGTCAGTCGCTTGTCCTCCCGTGGGTTCCCACATTCCCCTGGTCCCTTGAGACCTTGGACCCCGGCCCTGTCTGCTCCCCTGCAGCTGCGCACCTCTACCCAGCAGCCCCTCTTCCTCTTCCTTACGACATCATCCGTCCCTAACCGGATGGCTCTTCAGCATCCTTTGCCTCCGCTGTCCTCGCCCCCACACTGCTGCCCTGCCTGATTCCCCTACACTCGATCCCCTCATCTGCACCAGATCCCCTTGGTCTCGCATCCACCAACCAGCTTCCCGACCGGGTTCCCCTCCCCCTTCATCTCACCTCCTCCCCCCCCTTCGATCCTGCCCCTCCTTCCCCCTCCCCCTGCGGCACTGCCGCCTGTGCAGCCGCGGCATCTGCTCTGGGTGTCGCGGGCAGTGGCGGCGGGCGCGGGGTGCTTGGGGTTCACTGGACAGTGGGGGGGCGAGCTGCTAGCGAGGGAGCTGGGGCGGGGGCTGGCGGCGCCGTCCACCCCTCCCCCCATCTCCGCAGTCGGGCAGCCTTTCCCCGGGAGAAGATGGCGGATCGGGCGGAGATGTTTTCTCTCTCTACCTTCCACTCCCTGTCACCGCCGGGAGGCAGGTAGGCACCTGGGACACCCAGACCTCGGCTGGTTCCCACACCCTCTCCCGCGACCCCTCCCACCCTCCTCTTTTCCGGCCTTCTCCCGGTCACCCCCCTTCCCCTTCTTTGGCCCCTCTCCCGTCCCTATCTCCTGGTCCCTTATCCTTTGATTTCTCACTGTTTCTTCCCTATTCTCTGGCTACCTTGCAACCTCGTTTACTGGCGCCCCCCTCGCATCCTCATCCCCTGGTTTCTCTGCCCCCTAATATCCCACCTTTGATCTTCCACCCTCGGTCCCCCATCCCCTGACAACTATTCAGCTCCCCTCTGGTTCCAGGCCTCCTGCCCCTCCCCCAACTCCTTCAGTCTCTGGGTCTCCCCATTTCTTATCAGACCTGCACTCTCCTTCTTTGGCATGGACCCTTTATCCCCGAAGTCCGGCCCTGCAATGAGAGGCCATAGCTGGCCACAATCCTGGACCTAGGGCGTTTGCCCCTAGGTCCCTGACCTGCGACATCCTTCCACCACTGCAGGCCCAGCCTGCAGCTGGGCCTGGACAGCAAAGGGTAATGCAGCCTGAGTAAAAGGCTGAGGTCCAGGGCCTAAGGAAAGGGGAAGGAATCTGTGGAAGAGTTTGGGGGAGGGGGATAGGGAGGATGGGGGATGGGGCCTGGGTCAGAGCTGAAGTTAGGGGGTGGAGCCAGGAGAGTAGGCTAGGGAAGGGAAATGGAGTCCTTGGGGAGGGGTAGAATACCTGGGGGAGGGGGACAAACAAGGCCTTACTCCTTCCATTATGCTCCACCCCTTCTCTCCACCCCATCAGCTGCTGCAGCACCAGTCCCAACACCACCACCCCCCTTTCCAGCTCAGCAAAGCTCCCCTGGGGAAGGGCGGGGTTGTGGAATAGGACTGAAGAAGGGGAACAGAGAAGAGAGGGTCCCTGTCCTAACCCAGACCTTTGGGCAGGCTCCAAACCTATGGGAGCTGGCCTAGTCCTACCTCTCTCTGTCCTGTCCCGAGAGAGCCAAAGTTCTGGTGTTGGTGCAAAAGCAGTCTGATGGGGGGGGGGGATTGATGGAAGTTGGGGGCTACAGAAGGTGGGGCCTGAGAGAGCCTTTGTTGGGGGGGGGTAAAGGGAGCCATTGGAGAGCCAAGGGACTGCTACATAGTAGTCAAGGACACAGTAAGTCTCAACCATTCATTGTGTTGATTTGTGCCTTTGCCAAAGAGACAAAGACCAATGAGCCCTTGGCTTTGCCCTTGTAGGGGGTGGAGGGGGTTCATGATTAGCCTAAGAGGAAAATAAACAGTTGTAGTACAAGATCATAAAGAATAAGGGCATCAGAAAGGGAGGTATAAGCCAAGTGCTCAGAGAAAGCTCAGGGGAAGCTTATTACCAATTGGGCCTTGGGGGAGGGAATCAGAGAAGGCTACCTGGAGGAGCTGGCATTTGAGCTGGGCCTTTAAGGATGAGTAGTATTTCACCAAATTCAGATGGAGAAGAGGGATGATGTTTCAGACAGATGAGATGGGAAAGTATGAGATGTGTGCCAGGCCATAGGGACCCTTCCAGTTGGTCTAGAGTGATGTTGAAAGCAAGGCTGGAAAGGGAAAGTTGTTTCAGCTTGCAGAAGACTTTAAACCAGAAAAAAAAAGCATTCCATTGGCATTTGGGAGTCATTGAATGGTTTGGGTCAGGAGACGATATACATAAGAAAAAGTAGTCTGATAACATGAGCAAAACAGATTTGGAGAGAGGAGAGAGACTGGAAACAGGGAGACTAGTTAGGAGGTTATTTAAATATTCCAGGAGAAAGGTGGTCAGGGTCTGAATTTGGGTGCTGCTTGTGTGAGGGGAATGAAGGGATGTATGGATGGATACAGATGTGGGTGTAGAAATAGGAAGGGTTGACAGTTGATTAGAGATTTGGTTGAAAGGGTGACAATGAGGTTCCAAGTCTGGGTGCCCAGGAAGATGGTAGCTCCCTTAAAAGAAATGAGAACTTTGGGAGGAGGAACAGGGCTGGGGAGAGGGGAGGGAAGGTTGCTTTGGGACATGTAGGTCTGATTCTCTTGTGGGATATCCAGGTGGAGCTGTCCAGCAGGCAGTGGACTAGGCAGGTCTAGAGCTCAAGAGAGAGTGCTGGGCTGAAGATACAGATTTGGGGATCTTCTGTGTAGAGGTGACAGCTTGAGGCAGAAGAGTGAATGCTATCACAAAGCATGGTGGGCAAGAGTAGAGAGAAAAGAGAAAGTGACTGAAGACAGACCTCGTGGGTGCAACAACACTAGGGGACCAGGAAATGGAAGAAGAACTCATAAATGTCTGAGTCTGGATTTGAATCAGTTGTTTCTGAATCCAGGTCCTGTCCTCTATTCACCAGGTCACCTCTCTGGAATAGGATCCAAGTAGCTCTCAGTAGATGACCTCAAGCTTTTCAAAATCTGAGGTAGTCTCACCACTGAGGCAGAGGGGACAGAGGTTGCAGTGGGCACTTCAGGAGAAGATGGATGGGCACCATGTAGAGGAGAGTGTAATAGGGGACAATACAGATCAAATAAAAGGGATTGCCAGGCAGGAGTATTATGCAAACACAAATTTATAATGGATGAAACTGGCCCCCCAGATATTTGTCAAATGTCATGAAGTACATTTGATTAATATGGGGAGAACAGAGAGAGGGAGGTGAGCTCTCTATAAGTGGGGGTACTATGGGGAACCTGTAGGTCAGACATTCAGGTGCTTCAGCGGCACTGAAATCTGTGTGTGTGTGTGTGTGTGTGTGTGTGTGTGTGTGTGTGTTGAAATGACCTTCCATTATTGTTGAGAACCCTCAGAGATTTGTCTGAAACAAGGTTCCAGCTGGACACTTCCTGAGGGCCCAGTAACTGTCCTGAAATCAGTGGGCTATTGGTAGACTTGGCATTGGAGTAGGAAAAAAAGGAAATGTGAACTGTGTGTCTGAAGGCTATTTGCTGGGAAGAGGATAAGAAATTTTGGAACCTGGAGGTCTAGTTGGGCCAAATAAGGGGCCTAAACTCTATGGTTTTTTTTATTGCTTCCTTTTCTCCTTTCCATTTCCCTCCCCTCTCCTCCCCCCTTCTCCCCTCCCCTCCCCTCTTTCTCTCTCCAAACCATCAAACAATTCTTTTTATAGTTTTATAATAAGACTTGTTATAACTCAGTATCATTTTAGAGCATTACCTGGTAACACTGTAAGGGTTAAGTGACTTACCTAGGGTCACACAGCCAGAATGTGTTAGAAGCAAGACTTGAACCCAGACCATCTGCTTCTCCCCTAATTTAGTCTCTGGAAAAAAACCCTCTTCTCAGGGGGCCTGAAAAGTAAAGAAACAGTCCTGGGGACTCATTTCCCCTCCCCCTCCCCCTCCCTCATTCAGTAGCTCAAGGAAAGTAGGGGAGGTGAGTAGCTTAGCAGTGTCCCAGCTCTACTCCAGTATTGCTTGCTTTGAAACAGTGCCCCTGGCTTCAGAAGGAGCCTCTTAGGGATTAAAGGATGGGGTTAGGGTGGGAAGGTGGTCCTTACAGGATCCCTAATCCCTCTGCCCCCTCAGGCCTCCCCAGGACATCAGCCTGGAAGAATTTGATGATGAAGACCTGTCTGAGATCACTGACGACTGTGGCATCGGTCTCAACTATGATTCGGACCCTTGTGAGAAGGTGGGAAAGAGGTGGGGCTGGCAAGGGTAGAAGTGTGTGAAACAGGTATACATAGAAGCCTATGCAAGATGGACTGGGTGTAATAGGGAGGGCTGGGCTCAGGCTTTTACTATTCTCCTTTCCTGCAATGTCTGTTGTTGGGTAACATTGAGATAGGGAATCGTTGGCCACCTTAATTCCTTAATATGGAAATCCTGCCAGGGCCTAACCTTCTTCCCTCTTACTGCTGGATACCCTTCTGTTGGGACTTATCCCTAACGGCACTAGTTCATGTTGTGGCATCATGTCTCCAGCCATCCCAATCCAGGCTCAAATCAATAATAGAATCTGGAGGTGGAAGAGTTTTCCAGAAGGCCCATGGTCCATCTCCTTGCTATCCAAAGAGCTCCTCTATAACAAACCAGACAAACCATCAACCAGCAAGCAGCCTGAAAATCTCCAGGCAGAAGGAACGCACCATATTACTAGGCAGTCCTTCCCACTCTGGGACAGCTCCCACTGCTGGGTTGTTTTTCTTTACATCGAGTCTAAATTTGACTCCTTGAAAATCTTTCCCATTGCACCTGGCTCAGCCCTCTGGGAGTCAGCAGGGACCAAGAAGGGAACACTTGGGCAGCTCAGCACCTCTGCAACTCAGCCTTAGAGAGCTGACTAGATCCCTAAGAAATCAGGGGACTTTCCCATGGTCACTTCCCCCTCCCCCTGCCAGTCAGTATCTGTCAGACTCCAGACCTAAATAGACCCCAGGCCCTCCTGGCTCCAAAGCCATCTCTCAGGCTTACTGTCATTTAATCCCTTTTACAAATGAAGGCCCTCCAGAAACGTGAAGACAGCTTTTCTCCTGGCCCCCAGCACCCTCCCTTCTCCAGACAAAATATCCCCAGGCTCTTCAATGGCATCTTGCCTGGCAAGACCTGGATGACCCCTCTTTGTCCTGGTCAGGCCTGGACACACACTCCCCAGGTTGTCAAGGCTCTCCAAATGCAGGGTCTGATGCTGGTGGGGCAGTCTGGTGTGGACAGCTCTGAGTCTATCTTTATTCTCTTCAATGGGCAAATTACTCCTGTGGCCTTACTCAACTGAGGCCCATTGTTTTGGGCCCTTGGTTTTTAACCCTGTTCTGTTTCCACTAATACAGAGCCCTTGTCTTTATCACTGCACCGTCTCTGGCTTTTGATCTCTCTTCATCTCTGGGTCTCTGGGTTTCTGGGTCTGTCTTCTCCTCTATCTTTGGGTGTCCACCTTCCCCTTTGCTGGGTTTTCATCACTTCCCACCTCTCAGTCTCTGTGTCTGTCTACTTCTTGGTCTGTCAATTTCTGGGTCACTTCCTCATCTCTGGGTTTCTGTTTCCCTCCAGGACAGTCTCTCTCTGGGACGCTCAGAACACCCGCACCCTATCTGCTCCTTCCAGGATGATTTTCAGGAGTTTGAGATGATTGATGAGAATGAGGAGGAGGAAGAGGAAGAGGATGGGGAAGGGGAGGTAGAAGGGGGCCACAGTCATGATGCACCCCCATCACCACCCCTCATCCCATCTCCCTCTGCCCAGGAACCCCAGAAACCTCGTCCTACCACCCTGAACCTTACCTCACTTGGGACCCAGGTGAGACCAGACTCTGAAAGCAGGGCTAGTTCACCGGTCTTCCACCTGTAGCCCTCACCCGCCTTTTACATGCTCTATGTGGAAAAAGAAAGGGAATTTGGGAATGGGTCTGCCCATGTGACAGGAGTTTGAAACCCAGCTTGGGTTGGATGTACTCAACCTGATGAGGCTGTCCAGGTGTTTTCCTCATTTACAACAACCTATTCCCCTCTAACCTTCTTTCCCCAGGACTCTTTGAACAACAACGGGGGCTTCTCACCTCCTCCTGCCACTTGGCAGGAAACCCTGCTGCCCTCACCTCCTGAGGAGCCCCACAATGGTGAGAGAGTGGAGGGAAGGACTAGATAAAGGAGGCACAGAGAAAGAGAGAGGGTCTGAGGAAATGAAGGGAGATGCTGAGCTCCTGGGGTGCAGCCCCAAGCCTGGGGATCCATTTAAAGATTGGATGGGTGGATTAGGGCCCAAGGAGCTGGGGGTAAAGCACACTGGGGAGCTGTGAATGAAGGGGGCTGAGGGTACTGTGAATGAAGGGGTATTGAGCTGTGAATGAAGGGGGATTGGGAAGTTGTAAATAAAGAGGGTCTGGGAGGTTGGGGGCGGAGTTGGATTGGGCAGTGGGCGGAGACGCTCTCTTAAACTGGTGGAAAGAGCTGGCGTGTGTGTGTGTGTGTGGGGGGGGGGTTGTGGTTGTTGCTGGGGCCCTTATCGCCCCGCCTTCCTCCTTGCAGCACATCGGGGACCTCATGTTTGCACAGCAGATGGGCACCGTGAGGAACAGTATGGCCCCCCTAGTGACTGCGACTGCGAAGGAAATAGACCAGGAGAAGGGTCTGAGTCGTCCACGGGCCCCCAGCCTGCTCCCGGCGGCTCCTCGCCCTCCTCGGACCCGGGCATCGAGGCCGACTTGCGCAGTCACTCCAGCGGGAGCAGGAGCAGGAGCCGGGGCCGGGGTCGGGGCCGGGGCCTTCGAAGCAGTCAGGAGCTGTCCTCGCCGGGCTCGGGCTCGGCCTCTGGCTCGGACTCCGAGGACGCTGAAGGGGAGCTGGCGGCCGCAGGGCCCGGGTCTGGGGGTCGAGGCCTGGGCCACATGATCTCCTCCATCTCCGAGACGGAACTGGACCTGAGCAGTGACGGCGGCAGCAGCAGCGGCCGCTCCTCCCATCTCACCAACTCTATTGAAGAGGCATCGTCTCCCGCCTCGGAGCCCGAGCCGGAGCCCGAGCCCGAGCCCGAGCGCCAGCACAAGGTCGCCTCTGGGCTGGAGCCCGGCCCCCCCGGGGCCGGCCTGGCACCTTCTCCGAGGTTTCCCGAGCCACCCGCGTTGCCCGCCGAGCCTCCTGGCAGCCTGCGACGGCCGGCCTATCTGCCCGTGGGCCCGGGAGGGGCCGGATCCGGGCCGCCTGCCGGACCTGACGACGCCAACAGCGAATACGAGTCTGGTTCTGAGTCGGAGCCCGACGTAAGCGAAGAGGCTGATTCTCCATGGCTGCTCAGCAACCTGGTGAGCCGCCTCATCTCCGAGGGCTCGTCTCCCATCAGCTGCCCGGCTCAGTGCCTGTCCCCTGGGCCCGGACACCCACCCCCAGCCCCAGCCTCGGTCCCCGCAGCCGCGCCTCCCGCGCCGCCCTCCCCTAGCGACACCATCTCCCCGACGTCTGCCTCGGTCTCTGCCTCTGAGCTAGGCCGTGTTCCGGACGGTGGGGGTCGCGGGGGCCACTCCGGGCCTGGCCTGGCCTTCGAGGATACAGAAGAAGAGGAAGAGGAAGAAGAGGAGGAGGAGGAAGAGGAAGAAGAGGAGCGGGAGCCTCCGCCGGCCCCCGGGGCACCTGCTAGCATCGAGCTGGAGTTGGTGGACATGGAGACTCTGTGCGGAGGTGGAGGTGGAAGCGGAGGTGGCGGCGGCGCCGCTCTGCAGCCCCCTGGCAGGCCCCCGGCCCCGGTGCGGCCCTCGCCAGCCCAGCCTGGGCCATTCCTCTTCCTCAGCAACCCCACGCGAGACACCATCACTCCCGTGTGGGGCGCGCCAGGCCGGGCCGCCCGCGCCAGCCGCGCCTGCTCGGCTGCCTGCTCGGAAGAAGAGGAGGAGGACGATGACGATGACGAGGAGGAGGAAGAGGAGGATGAGGAAGAAGAGGAAGGAGAGGAAGAGGAAGACGAGGAGGCGGCGGGGGTAGTGGCCCCTCGCGGGCTGGGCCTGGGGCCGGGCACAGTCGCTGCCCGGGACGCATCTCTGGTGTATGACGCAGTCAAATACACGCTCGTGGTGGACGAGCACACACAGCTGGAGCTGGTGAGCCTCCGGCGCTGCGCTTCAGGTCTCAGCCACGACAGCCCGGTCAGCGACAGCGGCAGCGACAGCGGCAGTGAGGATGCGGGTTCCCCGCCGGGGCCAGGGGCTCCAGGGGCCCGAGACCTGCTTTTAGGCGGCCGCAGCGGTGCAGCCTCCCCAGATAGCCCGGATAGTCCCGACCTCACCTTCTCCAAGAAATTCCTCAACGTCTTTGTCAACAGCACGTCCCGCTCCTCCAGTAAGAGCCTGGGGGTTGGGGTACCCTGGGGGAGGGGGACAGGGCGGGTCTGGGACTGGGAACGCCGGGGACCAGGAAGGTTGGTCTCCTAAAGGAGAGCAGCCCGGGCGCCAACTGTTCAGCAGTACATGCAGCGTTTAAGATTAGGATTGAGGGGTGAGAGGAGAAAAGCCCGGGGAGATTAATAGTTGGAGCTCAAGGGGGTGTCAATATCGAACCAGCAAATCTGGCTACTCCAAAGGACCTCCTACCCCAAACGTGACGCCGAGGGTGAGAGGAAGGGAGGACTGGACTCAATTTCTGGGGGCCGTCCCTTGGCGTCCTTCCTCTCTCTTAACCTCCCCCACCCCCATCTCCTCTCTCTCTCTCTCTCTCTCTCTCTCTCTCTCTCTCTCTCTCTCTCTCTCTCTCTCTCTGTCTCTCTTTCTCTGTCTCTCTCCCCTTCTCTCTCCCTTCCTCCTACTCTCCCTCCTTCCCCCTCCCCCTCTTCTTACTCAGGTACAGAATCCTTTGGGCTTTTCTCCTGCGTGATCAATGGGGAGGAGAGAGAGCAAACCCATCGAGCTGTGTTCAGGTATCAGGCTCCTCTTTCTCACCACCTTTGGTGACCACTGACCTTTGACCTGACTTTGCTTATGCCTCCTTCCCTTGTTGAACTTTGCCTCTCCCAGCCCTTGGTGACCTCTATTCCTTGCCCTGGATTTACTGACTCCTCCAGCCCTGGGTGACCTCTGACCCCTTGCCCTGTATTGACTGACCCCTGCAGCCCTGGGTGACCTCTGCCCTTGGCCTCAGGTTCATCCCAAGACATGCTGATGAGCTGGAACTTGATGTGGATGACCCTGTTCTGGTGGAGGCTGAGGAGGATGACTTCTGGTTTCGAGGCTTTAACATGAGAACAGGAGAGCGGGGCATCTTCCCGGCCTTCTATGCCCATGCTGTTCCTGGTCCTGCCAAGGACCTGCTGGGTAGGTCTCAGACCACACCCTGACTCCAGTCCTCCCTTCAACACTGGCCCCATCTCTTCCCCAGTTCCCAGTCCCAACCCAGGGCCCCGGCACTGACCCCCACTCCTCTGGGCCTTGGTATTTATTGGCTCAGACCTTAAGAGCACTGAAGCTTCTGATTCCAGGCATTGTGGGATTGGCTGTCTTTTCTTCCATAGAAATCTTCTTATGGAGGGACAGGCAAGGTGAGGAGCAGAATCTCTCAGTGCCTGTCTCCTCGTCATTTGTGTTCTGACTTTGCAGGGGGAAAGCGGAGTCCATGCTGGGTGGAACGTTTTAACGTGCAGTTTCTGGGCTCTGTGGAGGTTCCCTGTCACCAGGGCAATGGGATCCTGTGTGCAGCTATGCAGAAGGTGAGGGAAGAGGGGCTGGGTAGGTAGAGACTCATAGTGGCCCAGGAATGGATAAGGCAGAGGCTATATCATGCATCCACAGCTCAGATACCTCCCCCAGGCCTGACCTCTGCTCCCCACCTCAGATCTGCTGTAGCTCCTAGACCCTTCCCACCCCTGGGTAGCCCCAGCTCTGGTTTCACTCCAAGCCTTAACTAAGATGGGGCTGGAGATTAAAAAGGAGTCTGATTAAGTAATTCATGCAACACTCTCAACCCCATTTTTGATGCGGTACAGATAGGAGCAACAGAAACAGGGCATCCAGCCCCATTTCTGCAGAGACAGATTTCAGTCCTGCTCAAAGAAGTCTCCAGGGCCTAGGTTTTATCCATCCACTCAGTTCCTGTTTTCTTTCTGAGGAACATTCAACTTTGAACTCATTTGTAGAGATGGGAGTCTGATGGACCCTGAGGTCCCTTTGCCCCCTTTAATGGGATGCTTCCAGATGGTGTTTCCCATCACCCTCCCAGGTTGTATGTTCCCCAAAATTGTCACTACAAGTCTGCAAAATTCAGAGCCCATAAACATCCTGAAAATGACATAAACATGATACAAATTAAGGAAATAGACAAATTCTGTCACACTCTGAGCCCCTGTGACCCCCAGTTCTTCCTCTCCAGATTGCCACAGCCCGGAAGCTGACTGTTCATCTGCGTCCTCCAGCCTCCTGTGATCTCCAGATCTCCCTTCGAGGGGTCAAGCTGAGTCTGAGTGGGGGTGGGCCTGAGGTGAGGACTCAAGGTGGGGCAGAACTGGGTGTTTGAGGTAGGAATCCAAGATGGAGAACCGCATGATTCAGTGGGGAAACCATGGGAATGGGCAGTCAAAGGAGCTGGGTTCAATAACAATACATTACTGCCTGTTTTATGGTAGCTGAGTCACTTATCTACAGACCCAAGTTATCTCAGCTATAAAATGGGTGTGTGTGGGAGGGGATGGAGGTACATCCCGTCCTAGCTACACTTTATGGTCCTTTGATTTTAAAGTGACCTTGAGGTGGTGATATTGGGTGGGACTGGCCCCCAGGCTTCCTTAGCAGGTCCCTACTTGACTTTCCCCCCAAATTCTCTGCTGTTCCAGTTTGAGCGATGCAGTCACTTCTTCCAGATGAAGAACATTTCTTTCTGTGGTTGCCACCCCCGAAACAGCTGGTGAGACCCTCCAGTGTTCTATTTCCCATGTATTCCCCTATTACCCTGTAACACCTATGTACACTACTGAGAGTTTCCATAGCTTCATAGCTTTCCCATAGCCCTGGGTTTGCCATATGTTCCCATGTGCTCCACAAACTCCTTGGTCATTCTTGTGTACTTCTGCTTGTGTTCTTGGCTCCTCTGTCCTTCTATGGATTGCCTGTCCCAGGGATGGGGAACCTGTGGCCTCAAGATCACATGTGGCCCTCTAGGTTCCCAAGTGGGGCCCTCTGACCAAATCCAAACTTCACAGAATAAATGAATATGTGGTCTTGAGGCCAAAGGTTCCCCATCCCTGGTCTATCCTTTGTTGAGACCTATGACCTCATGTGTCTCTATGTGCTCCTATGAAACCCCATATAACCTCATATGGATGTACCTTATGGTGCCTTTATGAGCTTCATATATGCTTTTGCATCTCAGACCCACTGTAGACCTTGGTGCATATCCTAGAAGACCCTTGGGTGTCCCTTAGACTCCCACATGCCTGATACACGGGAGATAGTGTATATGAATGTGATGGGGCTGTTTTCTACATGTACTACAGATGAGTGCTGTAATGAGTGTGTGTATGTGTGTGTGTAAGGAGAGTGCCCTAGGAGGAAGGGGTTCACACTGCCAAAAGCATCAGAGAAATATGGGCAGAAGTCTGGGTTCAAAGAGGTCATTGAGTTTGGTGACCACTGAAAACTCAATGGCAGAGAGAAGGAGGAACTGATGAGATAGTGAAGAATGGAAGTCTTTGGGTGTAGATAAGTCTTCAGGGAAGTAGTTGGGGGGAGGGGAGAAAGGTGAACAGGCACAGTAACCACAGAGATACTGAACTGTCCCAGTGTATGGAGGGCTCCTCACCTGACTGAATTGCTACCTGGCCTCTCCTGCTTCCTCTAGCCTCAGAGGATTAAGTATTCCTTCTCTTCCCCAAAACTGAAAACACACTACCTTCTGTCAGCCTGCAGAATGCACTATTCCTTGTTCCAAATGCTCACCCTATTCTCTGCCAGGGTGACAAAATAATGGAGTGTCTGCACATTCCTGTCAGACTTGGGTCCCTAGAGACACATGATGGGCAGCTAGGGGGAGAAGTCAATAGGATGCTGGACCCCTAGTCAGGAAGCCCTGAATTTAAGTATTTCCTCAGACACTTTAATAGCTGTGTTACTATGGGCAAGACACTTACACTCTTTCAGCCTCAGTTTCTCCACGTGTAAAATGGGAATTATAGCATCTACCTCCTAGTGTTGTGAAGACCTAGTGAAATCCACAGTACTTTTTGCAAATGTTATATAAATGCTGTTATTACGGCGGTTACCCACAAGGGGGCAGCTGGGTCAAAGGAAGGCTTTAACATTTAATTTAATTAAAAAAAAATTTAGGCTTGGGTTAAGAACTAAGCATGTTAGAAAGTAGAGGGGAAGGAACTAATGGAGAGGGAGATGTTGCAAGATATAGGAAGGGAGAATCCAAGGATGGGGTTGGGGAACCCCTATCACTAAGATCTGGACAGTTCTAATTTTAAGGAGGTTGGCCCTTGTGTTGAACTAAAATCTACCTGTCTGCAATTGCTGCCCTTTTCTCTGAGTTCTGCCCTCTGGGGCCATGCAGAACAGTTCTGATATTATATAACCCTACTTCCCACACCTGTGGACAGCTCTCATCCCTCCCTCTGAGTCTTCTCTTCAAACTAAGTATCACCAATTCCTTTACTTGATTATCATGTGGCATATACCTCTGCTTTCCTCAGAATCCTGGTCATCCTCTTTTGGACATGCTCCAGTTTTTCGATGGCCTCTCTAAAGTGGGCACGCTTGAAATACTACAGTTTTCTGTATGTGGGGTGAGCAGGGAAGAGCACAGCAGGATGATTGCCTCCATCATCTCTCTATACTTATTTCTCCTTTAATTGAGGTTAAAATTGCATTGGGTTTGGGGTTACTTGTGCATCACTATTGACTCATTAAAATTTTTTCAGTCCACTAAAGCTCCCTGAGGTTTTTTCCCCCAGGTGAATTGTTATTCAGTCACAATTCCCCCACGTGGTATTTGTACAATCCATTTTTTGAACCCCAGAGTAAGATTTGACATTTATCCTATTTGTTTTTATCTTATTAGATTTAGTGCATTGTTTTAGTCTGTCAAGACCTTTTTGGAGCCTTGTTATCTGACATATTTGGCTATACCTCTAAAGTTTGTATAATTTGAAGACTGGACAAGCACATTATGACTTCACCATTACCAAGTCATTGGTTAAACATTTTAAACAGCATAGAGCCAAGGTTATATTCCTGAGGATCCATCCATCTCATCCACTAGAGATGTCCCTCCATTGCCCATAAATCACCACCCTTTGAGACCAGTCCTTTGGTTCTGAATCCTGGATTAATTCTAGCTGAGACAATCTCATCTGAGGGCTAAACTGACTGAAGTTAGCAAGCAGGAGTTTAGAGTGGTTGAGGATGAAGGAGGAGATTAGAGTGGCTGGGGATGAGGCAGTTTTGGGTATTAGACGGGGCCACATACTGGGGGATGATATCCTGAGGATTCCTGTTCATGTATGGATTGGGCCAGGTAGATTGTGAGGTCCCTTCTAGCTCTGAGATTTTGGAATTCTGGGTAGGCAGGGTAAGGTAAGACTAGTGGATTTCCTAACAGCTGTTTCAAGAATAGGTAACCTAAGGAGGTAGGACATTCCCTGTTATGGGTGATATTCCAGCAAAACTTGAATGATCATTTGTCAGGCATGATGGAGAAGGGAACTAATTTGAATCAGATCGTGCTAGACAACCTCTGTATTCTCACTTCCTATTCTGAAATTCTATGATTCTGTGGATTTGAGTAGGAGGGGATGAATGTAAAAGAGGTCAAAATGGCTGGACTTGACTTCTTTGTAGGATGAAGGAGAGGAAGAAGGAAAAGACAATCCTAGGGTTCTGAGACTGGGGAAAACAATGTTGTCCATAATGGACTTGGAAGAAACGGGGGAAGCTTCCTTGAGGGTAAAGGGAGAAAGCAGGAAGTTAGGAAGTTGGGGAAAGAGGAGAGTTCAGAGTAGCTACCTGGGAGAATTTAAGAGTCATTCAGAGATGAGTCAAAGGTTTGCTGTGTGTCAGTGAGGTTCCAGCTGAAGTCGGGTAACATAGTTCCATGATTTTCACCCTGGAATAGAAGTAGAGTGGAGAGAGGTGGTAGGGAAGTTATTTAGTGTTGAAGGACACGTAAGATCATACGATCATAGGGGTCAAGGAATTCAAATGTAGAAAAGAGGGCATCATTGGAATCATCGATGGTGGAGTCCAGCTTTTAAGGGAGGGAAATGAAACCAGGCCAGGGTTAATAGAATGGAACAATAGAGAAAACTGAAGTCCCAAAGGCAATGAATGATGAAGGTAGAGAAATATATTCAAGGAGTAAGGGGTAAGGAGAAATGGAAGGATGTGATATTGTGATCAAAGAGGAATTTCAGTGTTCAGGATGAGTGATTGTGAATGAGGGTGAAATCCTTAGTGTGACATTTTACCTCCCTCCCTCTCCCCAACCTTTGAGGTAGAGACAAAGATCACAAGAGTGAATGACTGAATGACCAAGGATAGAATATGAGGACAGTCATCAAGGTGACTATTGGCATGTCTGGAGGATGACAGCCCCTGATGGGTCATGGGAATGAAGACTGGGGAAGTCCATCATCATAGGAGCATTCTCCTAGGAAGTGACAGTGACTGGCCTGGAAGGGAAGGGGAGAAAGGGCATCCCAGAAGTGCCCCATCTATCCCTTCCCTCCCACCTTCCCTTCATTGGCCCTTTCTCCACAGCTATTTTGGTTTCATTACCAAACACCCAGTTCTCAGTCGCTTTGCTTGCCATGTGTTCGTCTCCCAAGAGTCCATGCGGCCTGTTGCCCAAAGTGTGGGGTGAGTAGGGGGTACCTGGAGGAGGGGTTGGGGCACCTAAGGATTGGAGTGACAAGGTGGGAGAATTGGGGTGGGAGTGGAGAGTTGGGGGAAGAGAGTTGGGTTGAGCTTGGTAGACAACCTTGCCTGCTTGTATCACTGGACACCCGCCTCCACTCTGACCTACCCTTTTCTTGTCCTGTCCTGCTCTTTTCCCAGTCGAGCCTTCCTGGAATATTACCAAGAACACCTGGAGTATGCGTGCCCCACAGAAGACATTTACCTGGAGTAGTTCTGCCTGGGCCCCTCTCCTCCCCTGGGGAGACAGGAGGAGGGAGTGACCTTATGTGCTTAGAGATCTCTGAGGCTGCACTGGGAACTCGGGCCCTTATCCCTTTCCCCTCCCCACCCAGGGCACATTAAGGGGGAGACACTGGCCTTCTCCCTGAGGGAATGGGGGCCCTGAGCAGATCCAGGAATCACTTGAGACCTCCCCCTTCCATGTCCCTCCCTATCTTTGGCTATACCTTTCTGTGTCTGTCTTTCCCCCCTCTCCCCCTGTTTGTCTCTCCCCTTTTTTTGTGTCTTTCTCTCTGTCTATGTCTCTCTCTCTCTCTGTCTATGTCTCTCTCTCTCTGTCTATGTCTCTCTCTCTCTGTCTATGTCTCTCTCTCTCTCTCTCTTTCTTTCTCTCTCTCTCTCTTTCTCCTTGTCTGTTCTCTTGGTATATTTCTTCCTTGCTCCTTGTCTCTGTCTTTCCTCATGTCTGCCTCTGCCCCTCCACTCACCCTTGGGTAGAACTGGGGTCTCTGGTAGGGCACTCTTCTGTCTTAGATGACTCTATCCCCCAAAGGAATTCCTCCTCAACTCCTCTTCCCATTTATTTCTAAAGAAGTTTTACTTTTTATAGAGAATCTAGAGGGATCAGCTAGCTGTCTTCCCTATCCTGCTCTGCCCAGCTTGGCCAGGCTCAGGGCATACCCCAAGGGGATGGGTGTCTCAGCTGCTCCCAAGACCACGAACTACAGAAGTGGCTCTATACTCCCATAGAGCCCAGGAGACATATAGGGGTTCTTGGTTCCCCTAGAACCCAGAAGTTACAGAAAGGATGTTCCCTGTCCCACCCCTTGGTTGAGTCCAGGAGTAGGTGAAGGGATTCTTTGCCTCTCAATGAGCCCGGGAGACATGCAGGTGTTCTCTGCCCCTATCAGAGCCTGGGAGACATAAGGAGGGCCCTCCCTGCTCTTTCCTGAGTCCAGGGGACACAGAAGGGTGTCCCCTGCAGAGTCTAGGGGAGGGGGTCCCTCAGCATCTCCCTGGCCCTGCTGTGCCTGACCACACTGTTGCTTTGCCGCCACTGGCCCGCTCACAGCTGTCTAGTGCGAGTGTATCTGCCCCCTCTCCCCCATGCTGTATATCCAGGCCTGGCCCAAGGGGCCCTCAATAAACTATCTGCTTGGTGTGATCCTACCTGTTTCTGAGGCACTGCCCCAGGAGGGGGGAGTGCAGGGCCATGGGGTGCTAGCATACAGGGGGCCATGGAGGCTGCTATGGCTCCCTAGGAGGCTGCTTTGGCTCCCTAGGACCCTTGTTATTTCTAGGTCTACCTCCCAAACTGGGTAGTCTTGACATCATCCCTCTCATTATGGCAATGGGAAGAACATGGCATAGCCCCTCACTCCTCACTAGAGAAAGAGCCCCTGAGACTCTAAGGAGAGCCCATGAGGGCTACAGTCCCACAGAGCCTGAGGCCTCAGGAGAGGAGAGGAAGGAAGGGGAGAGAAGAGAAGCCTGTGTGTATGTGGTGGGGGTGGGGGGAGCCAGTCTGGAGGTAATTCAGAGACCCCTGAACCTACAATCTGAAGGCCTGGTGACCTTGATCTTGGATCATGTACATGGGACCACTTTACCCCTCTGATCCTGAACTTCCTTTTTCACAAGTGGTAACAACAATACTTCTACTATCTGCTTTCCAGGGTATATATGTATGTGTGTACATGCTTGTACACACACAGATATACATACATATACATGATATACATATTATACACATATGTATATGTGTGTGTGTGCATATATATATGTATATGGCAGAAGAATGGTTAGAGGGATGGGGGTGGGAGGACCAGGAAAGTATGGTGATCAGTCAGTCAGCCAAGTATTTATAAAGTTTTTGACCTCCTGCCAGGATAGGGATACAAAGAAACCACAAACAGTTCTTGGCTTCCAGCCAGGAGCTGATATCAGATGAGGTAACATATAAGTAACTAGGTACATAGATACATATTATATACTACTGAGTGGAAGGAATGTAACCCACCAGAGGGAGGCTCCAGTAGCTGGTGGGACTGGGAAAGGTCACCCGTAGAAGACACCATTCCTGCTGAGCCTTGAAGGAAGCCAGGGATGTTCCGAGGTAGAAGGAAAGAAGGGGAATGTTCCAGACACCAGCGATAACTCATGCAAGGATGTGAGGATGGAAGGTGGAGGCTGGGGAACAGAAAGGAAGTCAAGACTGCTGGGTCTGTGAGTGTGTGAGGGGAAGTAAAGTGTGAGAAAATTGGAAAGGCAGGAAGGGACCAGGCCATGAAGAGCCTTAAAGGCCAATGAGGGGACTTTGTATTTGATCCTGGAGGTAAGAGGGAGTCCTGGGAAAGGAATAGGGAAGGGAGGGGAGCGACATGGTCAAAACTTCATTTCAGGAAAATCACTAATTGGAGGATGGATTGAAGTAGGGAGACTTGTGGTAGAGAGACCGAGAAGGTCATTGTAATATTATAATTGAGGAGGACCTGAAATGGGCTGGTGGCTATCAGGATGGAGAGAAGGGCTTGGAGAAGTTTTGTGGAGGCATAATCAATACATTTTGACAAGAGATTGACTAGGTGGGGCAATTGAGATGGACAGATCCAGGAAGATGCTGAGGCTGTGCATCTAGGGAGCTGGGAGGATGGTGATGCCCTCCATGGTACGGGCATGCCTTGGAGATATTGTGGCTTGGGTTCTAGACCACTGCAATAAAGTGAATGCTGCAATAAAGCCAATCAGAGGAATTTCTCACTTTCCCAGTGCATATAAAAATTATGATTGTATTTTGCTATAGTCTAATAAGTATGCAATAGTCCATATCAAATTATGTCCAAAAGAACCAAGAATATTAAAATGTACCTAGGGGCAACAGCTGGTTGGTACAGTGGGTAAAGCTCTGGCCTTGGAGTCAGGAGGATCTCAGTTCAAATTTGATCTCAGATATTTGACACTTACTAGCTGTTTTACCTTGGGCCAGTCACTTCATCCCAATTGCCTCAAAACAAACAAAATTTAATTTTTAAATGTATATTAAAAATACACTATTGCTAAAAGAAAGGCTCACCATCTTCTGAACCTCTAGCAAGTAGCAAGATTTTTGCTGGGGGAGAGTCTTGTCTTGATATTGATGGCTGTTGATCCATCAGGGAGGTGGTTGCTGAAGGCTGGGTGGCTGTGGTCATTTCTTAAAGTAAGACAACGCTGATAGACCCTTCTTTTCACTTGACTACTTAGAGGCCATTGTAGGGTTATGAACTGGCCTAATTTCAATATTGTTGTGTCTCAGGGCATAGGGAGGCTGGAGGAGAGGGGAAAAGGTGATGAACCTGGGGTTCGGGTGGAGCAGTCAGAACGCACATCTATCTGTTGGATCTTACATGAGCGGCTTATGTGGGTGTGGTTCAAGTAACTCCCAACAATTCCACTGGTAACATCTAAGATCACTGATCATAGATCACTTATGTGAGATAGAATAATAATGACAAAGTTGGAAATATTGCCAGAATTGCCAGAATGTGACACAGAGGCATGAAGTGAGCACATGCTGTTGGAAAAATGGTGCCAATAGACTTGCTGCGTGTAGGGTAGCCACAGACCTTCAATTTGTAAAAACCACAGTATCTATGAAGCCCAATACAATGAGGCATATTGATTATTGAAAAGTTGGTAAGAGGAGGAGGGCTGTGGGGGAAAAGGTAGCAACATATCGAGCATGTTGTGTTTGAGCTTCTTAGTGGACATCCAAAGAACAGGTCATCAGAAGGAAAGGCTGATCAATCAGGTCAGAATGGTCCAGGAGGACTGAGCAACTTCAGCAAGCTGGTGTGGGTGGAAGCCTAGTTGCAGGGGCCTGAGAAGGCAAAGGTTGGTGAGGACGTAAAGGCAGTAAGTGTAGATAGGTTTTTCCAGAAGTTTCACAATAAATGAAAGTAAATGTAACTAGACAAGGGAGAAGGGTCAAGGGAAAACTTCTAGAAAATTGGGGGAACTAATGTTTATGAGCAGAGAGGAATTGAGTCCATGTAAGATGAAAGAGGGGAGGGAGAGAAGAAGAGAGGAAGAGAGACAGACAGACACAGAGAGAAGGCTGCTGGATCAAGGTAGGATAAGATGAAGGGGACAGGTGGCAGGATGACTAGAGAAATCGTTGCTAGGATAAGATGCTGGGGAGAGGTTGCAGGACTTTTAGTCAGATGGTGTAATGTTAATATGCCTCCGGTGGAGCCCATTAAGGGAAGCTTGCTTAGGGGAGGCTTGTTTGTAGGAAGGCTTTCACAGCTTTTGTTAATTAGGTACTGAGTCATGTGGGTTGTGCTGCCCTCTGGTCATAAAAAAGGTATACACACACATACACATACACATACACATACACATACACATACACACACACACACACACACACACACATACACATACCTACAGTCTGAGGTTAGTGTTTTGCTTTGAGACTTCCCAGTGAGTCATTGGAAGAGTGTTCTTGTGATTTGACCGGATGAGATTCTGGGTAGCTGGTAAGGAGCCCCTCCACCTTCCCCTAGCTTTGAAAAATCCAGGTGTTGGTGCTTCGCTCTCTGGTAACTATGTACATATTGCCTTTGTCAGACAGTTGGATCTGTCTTTTATCTGTGCTAATTTCTCATTCAGTTAGAAGCCCTGTCTGTTGGTCTTTATTTCTCTGCTTGTTTTTTCTCTTTTTTCTTTGTTTGGATTTTCTTTAAAGTTCATGGTACTGATTTTTCCCCTGAACTAATGAATGTAATTAAAAGAAGACTGTTGACCCCTGGAACAGCTATCTTTTCTAATAAAGCAGCTCTAAGAACCTATGCTAGCAGCCATCCTGGCTATGCCAGGATGGCTGCTATTACAGATGGCTTCATTAACAATAGAGCAGAGGACTCACTTTTTGCTTCTCTCCTGTCTATAGGCAGCCTTGGAGTAGAAGTATGGCAGATATCCATCATCAGGGCAATTGGTAGCAGCTATCATGGTTTTTAAATCAATTAATTAATTTAAAATTCTTTAAAAATATTTAGAGTTCTATCAGTCATGGAGTCAGGAAGATCCAAGTTCAAATTTAGCTTCAGACACGTACTAGCAGTGTGACCCTGTGCAAGTCACTTAAGCCTGCTTGCCTCAATTTCTTATCTGTAAAATGAGCAGGAGAAGGAAATGGAAAATCAATACAAGATCTTGCCAAGAAAATCCCAAAGTGTATCACAAAGAGTCAGACATGACTGAAACAACTCAACAACAACAAATATCCATTCCCCAATAGACAAATGGTCAAAGGATATGAACAAAAAATTCTCAAAAGAACAGCCAAGTATTCCCAACGACAGGGAAAAAGCTCCAAAGCACTAGTAAGGGAAATGTAAAGCAAAACAACACTGAGGCATCATTTCATACTCTGTAAAACTGATGAAAATGACAAAAACTGGCACCTGTCAATGTTGGAAGGAATGTGGGAAGATGGATAACACTAATACAATGCTGGGGGGAACTAGGAAATGGTAGAATATCATAAAGATCTAAATTAAAATCCAGCTTCAGACACTTATTAACTGTGTGACCCTAGTAAGTCATTGAACTTGCTTGCCTCAGTTTCCTGAACAGTGAAATAGAGATGATAAGAACACCTCCCATATAGAGCTGCTGTGAAGATGGTCAAAAATGTATTTGGGGGAGAAAATAAGTCACTTCATTGTTTCCAGACTCCTCAACCCATAGACACCAAAGAGAAAGTAAAAGGTCAGTGGGGAACCCTGTTGGAACTGGGTGATGGAAGAGCGAGGTTCATCCCCGCCCTTGTTGGAGTAGGTGGCAGAGGCATGGCACCTGCAGCTGCTGCCTCCAGAGCTCCTGGTCTACAGACCATAGGGGGAACAAGAGATCATTCAGAGGAATCACCTCTGTAGTTGTCTGACCTGGTAAAACCAGGCTTTGCAACACATTCTGAACTGTGTTCAGAAGCACCTTCCCCTCAGATCCTGCTTCTCAGCGTGTAGCAAAGAAGACTATACTGCCTCCTCTGCCACCAACCCAGATTGTGCACTCTTGCAAAAGTTCCCTCCTTCTCTCCTCTTGGGGCAAACTTGTGTAACTGCTTTTGTTCTTTGTTCCTGGGGAAGATTCACTCAAATAGATTGTGCCCTCTGGAGACCAGGCAATGAGAGAAGGGGAAGGGGGTGGGGGAGGCTCTGGGTGTGTATAAAAAGGACCTTGCTTCCCAGAATCAATGTGTGCTTCCCTGAGGGGAGCTGTCACAGCACCCAGGTTGGTGCCCTCTCTCATGAGAATGCAATAAACTCATTTCTGCTTTCAAGGCAGCCCCTCCCCAAACAAAAAACAAATAGGGTTCCAAATTCTCTCAGGCCCTTCCCCCATCCATTGAGAAGTAACGTTAGTAATATATCAATTATATCTGTGAAATAATTCGAAGCATATTTCCATATTATCCATGACACAAAAAGCAAGAAAAATAAAGAAAAAATATATACTTCAATTTGTACTCAAAGTTGATCAGTTATTTCTCTCTGGAGGGGCAAAGCATTTTTTCATCATGAGTCGTTTGGAATTGTCTTGGATTACTGTACTGATCAGAGTGGCTAAGTCTTTCACAGTTGATCATTAAAATTCTGTTGTTATGGTGTACAATGGCCTTCAGGTTCTGTTCACTTCACTCTGAATCAGTTCATGTATGTCTTGCTATGTTTTTTAAATCACTCCATCACCATTTTTTTATAGCACAATAGTATTCCATCACAATAACATATCACAGTTTGTTCAGCCATCCCCCAGCTGATGGGTATCCCCTCAATTTCCAGTTCTTTGTCAGCAAAAAAACCTGCTATAATTACTTTTTTACATATGGACCCTTTTCCTTTTCTTTTAATTTCTTTGGGATACAGACCCAATAATGGTATTGTTGAGTTAAAGAGTATGCACAGTTTTATAGCCCTTTGGGTATGGTTCCAAATTGTTCTTCAGAATGGTTGGATTGATTTATACCTCCAATAGTTCATTAGTGTATCTATGTGTCCATATCCCCTCCAGCATTTGTGATTTTCCTTTTCTATCATGTTAGCTAATCTGCTAGATTTGAGGTAGTAGCTCAGAGGTGTTTTATTTTGCATTTCTCTAATAAATAGTGATTTAGAACATTTTTTCATATGGCTGTACATAGCTTTTATTTCTTCTTCTGAAAACTACCTGTTCATTTCCTTTGACTATTTATTAAATGGGGAATGGGTCTACAGTTTTTGAGTGTCATTGCTCATACAGAAAATTTAACCATCATCCAAAGCAGGTACAAGCTGTTTCAACATGCCATTAATCTTAGGGCTCCTGGCAGAGAAGGCAGGTGAGGTCACAGTCAGGCATCTACCTGAAACTTTAGGAAAGCATATTTCTAAAAGTTCAGAGAAAAGAGAAGCCTGAAACTCCAAGGGGAAACTCTCAGGAGAGAATTCTGATGAAGCAGAAGAGGAGGTATCTGAAGAGATCTGCAGAACTGCATGGGGAGCTCACCAATGAGCTCAGATTTCAAAGGACACATTCAAGTTTATTTAAAAGACAGAAGCCAGAGCACACACCTGAGGACAAAACTAAAAGTGGCACAGTCCTATAAGAATAGTATCAGAAAGGCTAAAGCCCAGCAGGAGCTGAAGCTTGGGGGAAAAGCTAAGGACGATTTAAAAAAAGGGGGAGTGGTGTTAAAACTATGTTGGATAAAGAGAAAGCACAAGGGCTAAGAACCCTCCTTGGGGTGCATGGGATGATGAGAATATATATGAGAGGATGTGGAAATACCCAAAGCCAGCAAGCTTTTCTTTTCTTTAATAGGAACAATCCTCAGAGTAGAAAAATGAAATGAAAGTGCTTAATGTGGAATGGAAACCCAAGATAAATGAGAGGAAAGGAGACCAGGCAAAATGAAGATTAGCTGAAGAACTGGGAACGTCAAGCTTGGAGAAGAGAAGAGGGGGTGGGGAAGGGAGGGTTGGGGGATGGGCACTATCTTTAAGTATTTTAAGGGCTTTCACGTTGAAGAAAAATCAGATTTGCTCTGCTTGGCCCCAGTGGGCAGTACTGAAAAATAATGGAAGTTGCAGGGCTAGGTTTTGACTCTGGCTGCTAGGTGGCGCCATAGCACACAGAGCACCCAACCTGAAGTTAGGGTCATCTGCCTGAGTTCAAATTCAGAGTCAGACACTTACTAGCTCTGTGACACGGGGCAAGTCACTCAACCTCATTTGCCTCAACTGTAAAATGAGCTGGAAAAGGAAATGACAAACCACTTCAATATCTTTGCCAAGAAAACCCCAAATGGAGTCATGAAGAGTTGGGCACAACTGAAAAAATGACTGAAAACATCAGGTTTTGGTTCAATGTTGGGGAAAACTTCCTGACAAGTAGGGCTGAACTAAAGTGGAATGGGCTTCTTGGGGATGTAGTGAGTTCCCTGTCATAAGCACGGGCTAAATAAGGATGAGTCAAGGATGCTGTAGGTACAGGTTGGACTACATAGCTCTGATGCCCCTTCCAATGTCAAGGTTCCATGCAGATAAGTGAGAAAATGGCTAGAGACCACTGAGCTGCCATTAATTTACAGAGGGTTGGATGAATGCCATCCATCCCAGCATACATAAAGGATTCATAGGTGCAATTGTTGAATCTCTATCAGTGACCTGGGACCTGGAAATGGACAAAGGTTATCTTAGTTTTCAGAACCAGAAATTGGACAAACTAGAGGATTGTGAGTTTCTGTGATTCTCGGCAAAATTCTGGATTGCATTTTTAAAAGTATAGTTTGTTTATACTTTAAGAAGCAGTGATCTCTAAGATGAATCAGCATGCTTTCATGAAGAACAAGTCAAATGTGTCCGACTTAAGTCACTTCCTTTGGACAGGGTTATTAGAACAATAGAGAAAAGTAATGGCATAGGGAGAGAAGACTGGATTTTGGTGACTGAAAGTCTTACTGTATCCCTGTGGACCATATGGAAGGGAGTGGGCTGGATGAGAGCACAGTGAGCTGTATGGTGACCTAGTTGAGGGAACAGAACAGAAGAGTTATATCAATAGATGACATTCTGGAAGGAACTCTAGAGGAGTCCCATGGCTGTGTGCTGTTCTATGATGTGGATGACAGAGATAGGAAGATCTGTAGAAGGCACAAAACTGGAAAGGATAATTCAGGTTTGGGGCTGTTTTTAAACTGGACTTGTTATTTCATTGGTTTATGAGGCACTGCGGAGAAAACTCCCCTACCAATGCAGTTTAGGATTTTCCCTTCAACTTCTAATCTGAGAGAGTCACATAGGGCACTGAGAAATGAAGTTACTTGCCCATGGTCACCCAGCTAGTACAGGTCAGAGGTGGGGCGGTTCTCTTCATTCTGGCACGCTCCCTATTAGTTCATTGGATGATGTGATCTAGGCTCATCTAGGGCACTCGATTTCTACTTCCATACCTGAACTTTGCATTTATGAATTGAATATCACAGGATGGGAAAATATGGATGAGTTAAGATCTGAATAATTGGAGGGGAGAGGTGGTCACACCGATGAGGAGCTCTCCTTGGAGATCTCCCAGCAGATGGTGGATGATCACTGCTGAGTAAGTTATGGTAGGGATTTGTTTGTTCATATGTGGATTGCATTAGATGCCCCCAAGGTCTCTTCCAGTTTTCAAATTTTGTGATTCTGGAACCATAGACCAACTAAGCATTAAGGGCATATCTTTGCACACTTCGGCCTCGTTTGAGTTCATTTCAGAGGTGAGTCAAGGCATCGTCTTTCATCCAATATCGTGTTGTCATTGGCCCTCTTTGAAAACAAAGGATGAACAACAATGTCACATAGAGAGTGAAACAATTTGGTTGCTAAGGTCGAGGAAAATTGGCCAAAGATCTTTAGGTCCAAAGTGCATAGATTTAGTTGTGGGGACTGGGGTAGGATGGAGTAGAGTCATTGGTGGCACCTCAGGTTTGCTCCAAACTAGGGGCAAGATGGGGTTCTTCTCCTGGGATCCATTTCCCCTCTTTGCATTTCTGTTTCACTTGGGGGTGGGGGCTAGGGATGTATAAAGGAAACCATCTCCCAAGCCAGCAGCATGATAGGAGTCAAAGTGAATTTTTAGACCATAAGTCAGAGTTTGGACTAAAAGGGTCTGAGCACCAGAAAGGGAAAGAGGCATTAAAAATACTTACATGCTTAAGGTTTTCTCTATGTAGCTGGCTAGGTTCTACTTCACAAAAGAGCTGAAATAGCCCATGGGTTAAGTTAAAAGGACTTTCTGACATTATTTGTAGGGGCAGGGCTGTATGGAAGCTAAAGAGAGCAGCTCAGCAGCTGTGGCCAGCAGGGTGGGACACAAGGACCTGGCTCAGGAGAGAGGGCATCTTGTGATGATGTGATCAGAAGCCATCATTGGTTCAGTAAGAGATCAAGGGCCAGAACTGAAAGTAGAAGAGGATTCCAAGAACAATGACACCTTTGAAGAATAAGAGGTACCCTCACTTATGTCTTCTCTTCCAACAGTAGTGTGATAATCTGTGGGAGAAATGAGGAATAAATCCTCTAAGGAGGAAGGAGGAATAAATCCTTCTTGTCCCTTATTTTAGCATCTTGGTTAACTGAATATTTCCCCATTCCAATTAATATAATGAAGCTAATGATAGCTAATATTTAAATAGTTCTTACTATATGCCAGGCAGTGTGTTGAGAGAGATACAATTATTAACATATTTGATCCTCACAACAACCCTGAGAGGTAGGAGCTGTTATTATGCCCATTTTATAGATGAGAAAACAGAGGCAAATAGAGATAAAGTGACTTGCCTAAGGTCAAACAGCTAGTTAGTGTTTGAGGTAAAATTTGAACTTACTCTACTTCAGACCAAATACACTGTTCACTATGGCGCCACCTAGCTGCTATCTCCTCATGCTGATATACAACAGGCTTCAAGTTAATGTGACATTTGGAGGTTCTAATGTGAGTCTACTCTCTCTTTGGGATCTTCTTCACAAAGTATCATGAAGCCCCAACCTTGTCCCCATCTTGTTCTTGTGTGTCTGATTTTTAAAATATCTGTGATTACAGATTATAAAATACATTATAAAATACATTTTTTACATCATCACAAGGATCCCAAATATCTTTTCTCCTCCTCCCAGAGAGCCATCTCATATAACAAATGGTATTTTTTTATAAAGAAGAAAAAAATCAGCAGAACAAATGGATTCATTGAAAAGTCCCAAAACATGCACATTGTGTAACACTTGTGGACCTTCTCACCTCCACAAAGGAGGGTTTGGGGTTTATAATCTAATATCTCTTTGGCTAAATTCTGCTGGATCTTAGTAAAATTATTTTTAAATTATTAAAATTCTCTTAAATTTTAAGAAATATTTTAAATTTAAAAAATTATTTTAAAAAATTTTAATTCTTTTAAAAAGCTATTTTTTAAACATTTTTCTTTTTCTTTTTTAATTTGGAGTTCCAAATTCTCTTTCTCTCTACCACCTCTCCCCCACCGACTGAAAAGGCAAGCAACATGGTATTAATTATACATGTGAAATCATGCAAGACATTTCCATATGGAAATAACCATATCTTTTAAAGCAAGAAAAACAGACAGTGAGAAAATTATACTTCAGCTTATACTCAGAGTTCATCAGTTCTCTCTCTGGAGCTACAGAGCATTTTTTAAAAATCATGAGTCTTTTGGAATTGTCTGGGATCATTGTAGCCAAGTTTTTTACAGGTGATCATCATTACAGTATTGCTGTTACTGCGCACAATAATCTCCTAGTTCTTCTCTCTTCACTCTGCATCAGTTTATATTGGTCTTGCCACGTTTTTCTGAAACCCCCATCTCATCATTTCTTGTAGCACCATAGTACTTACTCCATCATTCTCATACCACAGTTTGTTCAGCCATTTCCCAAGAATGAACATCCCCTCATTTTTTTGAACATCCTTTTTTTAAACATCCCCCTATATTTTTGAACATATAGATAATTTTCCTTTTTTTTTCATCTGTTTGGGATACAGACCTAGTAGTGGTGTTGATGAATCAAAGGGTATACATAGTTTTATGGCCCTTTTTGGCACAGTTCCAAATTGTTTTCCAGAATGGTTAGACCAGTTCACAACTCCAGTAACAAAGCATTAGTGAACTTATTTTTCCCTCATCCCCTCCAGCATTTGTCCTCTCTGGTAGGGTGCCTCAGAGTTGTTTTAATTTGCATTTCTCTAATCAATAGTGATTTAGAGCATTTTTATATGACTATCAATAGCTTTGATTTTTTCCTCTGAAAATGGCCTGTTTATGTCTTTTGACCATCTATCAATTGGAGAATGACTCTCATTTTTATAAATTTGACTCAGTTCTATATTTGGCATATACAGTATTTGAAAAATAAGATCTTCACCAGAGAAACTTGCAAAAAAATTTTGATATTACTTCATTGTTTATGGCACCTTTAAAAAAAGGCAAAATGTAGTTTCCCTGATCTCTTTTAATTAGGTCTATTTTTGCTTTTGCTTTGTCTGAAGCCATACTTGCTACTCCTACTTTTTTTTTTTAACTTGCATATTAGATTCTGCCTCAGCCCTTTATTTTAATTCTGTGTGTGTCTTTCTGTTTCAAGTATGTCTCTTGTAAACAACATATTGTTGGATTCTGGTTTCTAATCTGGTCTGCTGATCTCTTCTGTTTTATGAATGAGTTCATGCCATTCACATTCAGTTGTGACTACTGTGTTTCCCTCCATCCCATTATTTTCTATTTCTTCATCTCTCTCTTCATACTGCCCCTCCTAAAAAGTTTGTTTACGTTTACTTTTTTTGGTGTGTCATTGTTCTTTCCATGTTCATTGTTGTAGTTAGTGTATACATTGTTTTTTTGCATTGATTCACTTAGATCTCTACATGCATCTCTGAATTCGTTACATACACCACACACATTACATACAAAATCTTTACAAGTTCCTCTGATAAAGACCTCATTTCTCAAATATATACTGAATATAGAACTGAGTTAAATTTAAAAAAATAAGGGTCATTTCCCAATTGATAAATGGTCAAGGGATATAAACAGGCAGTTTTCAGAGGAAGAAATCAAAGCTACTTAGAGTCATACAAAAATATTCTAAATCACTATTATTTAAATTTAAATTTAAATGCAAATCAAAATAAAAATTTCTTACAAAACAGTACTATTCCATTATATCCACATACCACAATTTGTTTAGCCATTCTCCAATTGATGGGCATATACTTTGTTTCCAATTCTCAGCTATCACAGAACGTGCTGCTATAAATATTTTGGTGTTTATGGAGACTTTCTTCTTATCAATGACTTCCTTGGAGTTTATTCCCAGTAATAGGATCCCTGGTTCAAAGAATATGGGCATCATAGTCACTTTATTTGCATAAATCCAAATTTCTTTCTAAAATGGGTCATTTTACAGCTCCACTAACAATGTATTAGTGTGCTGGTCATTGCACAATCCTTCTAACATTGAGTATTACCTTTTATTTTCTCTTCAGTTTTCAAGATGTGAGGTGAAACCTCAGAGGTATTATGATTTACATTTTTCTTATTATTAGTGATTTGGAGCATTATTTCAATTAGTTGTGAATACTTTGCAGTTCCTTTGAGAACTGTTTATTCATATCCTTTGACTTCTTATCTATCAGAGAATGGCTATTAGTTACATATATGTACTAACTGATGAAATATCTCAGATACCAAACTCTTATCAGAGAAATTTGATACAAATTTTTTCACCCAGTTGCCCATTTCCCTTCTTTTCCTAGATGCACTAATGTTGTCTGTGCAGAAGCTTTTCAGTTTCAAAAAAAAATCAAAGTTATTTCTTTTATCTTTTTGCAATTAGCTTTATCTCTTGTTTGATTAAGAATATATCTCCTACCCATACCTGTGAGACGTATATTGTGGAATATGTCTTAAGGTACTTGTATAAGCCTGTTTTCCAGACTGATTTCCAATTTCCCAGAAGTTTTTATTAAATGAGCTTTTCCCTAGGTAATTCGTTTTCCACTTTATCAAATACTGAGTTATTGAATTCTATTGTTTCTGAATATCCCTGGTTAAGTCTGTTCTATTGATTTACTTCTGCATTTTTTTAAACCAACACCAGATGGTTTTGATGACTACCACTTTATAATAAAGTTTTAGATCTGGAAGGGCTATTCCCCCTTGTCCCTATCTCTCTTCATAATTTGCCTTGATAGTTTAGATTTTTTGTTTTTCCAAATGAATTTTATTTGTTTGACTTTAAAAATTTATATCTTATCAAATTCTAGAGAATATCCCCTTGGTTACTTGATTGGTCTAGCATTAAAAGTGTGAATTAAATTTGGTAGCATTGTCATTTTTATTATATTGGCATGGTGTAGCCATGAGCACTCAATTTCTCCAGCTGTCTATGTTGTTCTTTATTTCTTTAAGGGTTGCTTTTAAATTGACTCTATGGAAATCATTTGGATGCTTTGGTAGGTCAGTCCCTAGATATTTTATAAATTTTGTAGTTATTTGGAATTAGATTTCTTTTTCTATTTTTTACTTCTTGGGTTTTATTATTTTACAGGAATGAGCTGGTTTTTGAGGGCTTAATTTTTAGCCTGCAACTTTGTTAAAGCTATTAATTGTTTAAATTGATATTTTTGCTGATTCCCTAGGATTTTTAAAGTATACCATCATGATATCAACAGAGATAATTTTATTTTCTCTTCACTTACCTTTTTTTTCTTTTTGGAGGGGGGAAGGTAGGGCAATTTGAACTAAGTCACACGCCCAAGGTCACACGCCTAGTTTTGTATTAAGTGTCTGAGGCTGGATTTGAACTCAGGTCATCCTGACTCCAGGGCTGGTGCTCTATTCACTGTGCCACCTAACCACCCCATCTCTTCACTTATCTTTATGCCTTTCATTTATTTCTCTTGTTTTATTGCTATTGCTAGAATTTCCAGAACTATATAAAATAATGTGTGGAGAGCGGGCATCCTTAACTTCATTCTCATATTTATTGTGGAAGGTTCTGGTGTGTCCCCATTACAAGTTATGTTTGCTTTTGGTTTTAGATAGATGCTTTTTATATTTAAAATAAGCCCCTGTATCTTCTGAGGGATTTTTTCTTTTAGCACAAAAAAGTATTATACTTTGTCAAAGGCTTTTTCTGCATCTATTGAGATGCTCATGTGATTTTGGATGTTTTAATATTAATAAGATTATTTATGTTGATTGCTTTGCTAATGTTGAATACACATACACATATATATACATATACACACATCTAAGTTGATGTGTGTATATATACATATATGTGTATACATACACACACATACATACATACACACATTTATATATGTGCTTGTATAATACTTTCCACTCCACAATTTTAGAGAATAATTTCTGAAGTAGATGTATTAGTTTCTCTTTAATAGTTCAGTTGAACTCCTTTGAATTCTCCTTTGAATCCACCAGGAACAAGAGTTCCCCCCCCCCCCCGCCCCCTTTGGTAGTTCCTTTACAACCAGATCTATTTCCTTTTCTGATTTGAGTTATTTAGAATCTCTATTTGTATTGTAATATTTTGAGTATTTCATATTTTTAAAAGAATTCCTGCATTTCTTTTGTGTTCTCAGTTATATGTTAATATGTAACTGTAATATTCAGATTATCCTTATGCATTCTGGTTTTATTGTGATCTCACCTTGCTCATTTGCTATTTTATTGCTTTGATTTTCTGCTCTCTCCTTTTAATCATATAATCTAAGGGTTTATCAATTTTATTAGTCTTGTCAAAGAACCAGATTTTAGTTTTATTTATCATTTCTGTGGACTTTTTTGGTTTTACAACTTATTTATTTCCCCTCTAATTTTTAATATTTTCTTTTTTGCTTATTTTAGGTTTATTTGTTGACTTTAAAAATTTTAAAATGCATGTTCCATTTATTAATTCTCTCTTTTTCTATTTTATTAAAGTCTGTTTGTAATTTTCCCTTGAGGATTACTTTAGCTGTATCCCAGAAATTTTGGTATGTTGCTTCATCATCATTTTCTTTTACATAGTTAATTAATTGTTTCTATGATCTGTTCTTTGATCTATTTGTTATTTATGAAATTGTCATTGAGTCTCCATTTGGGTCTGTACTTTTTGTTTGTAGCCCTTAAACTAATTGCTATTTTTACGGCATCATGAATTGCAAAGGATGTATTATTAATTCTACTTTTTTATATTTATTTATTTTAAATTTATTTTTAGTTTATGACATTCAGTTCCACAAGTTTTTGAGTGTTACATTTTTTGCCCTCTCCCTCTCCTCCTCTGTCCCCAAGATGGCATGCAATCTGACATAAGTTCTACATATATATTCATCTTAAGCATATTTAATTGTGCATTTTTACATTTGTTTTCAATATCTCTGTGCTCTAGTACCTGGCAATTTTTTGGTAAAAGTTCCATGTGGGGCTGAGAAATATGTATATTCTTTTATAGTTCTGTTTAGAAGATGCCATAAGACTTTTTAGCTCTAGTTTCTCCAGTTTGTTCAATTCCATGTTTTCCCTTCTGCTTTTCTTTCTGTTAGATTTATCCAAAACAGAGAAAGACAGAGAAATTTCCTATCACTTTGTCTTATGTCTTCTTGTAACTCAGATGTTTTCTTTATAAATTTGCATGTTATGGCATTTAGAATGTTTGAAACTAATATAGGTTTGTTGTTGGTGGTTCCTTTCAGCACAATGTAATCTTCTTATTTATCTTTTTTTATTTTTTGCTTGTTTGTCAAATAGCATGATCGAAACTCCTGCTTTTTTGGTATTCACTTGATGAAGAGTAGATTCCCCTTCTGCTGCATTCCCTCAGTTTTATTATATGTATGTCTGTTTAAAAAATCTGTTTCTTGCAAACAACAGATTGTAAGGTTTTGTTTTCTTATCCAGTCTGTCACTTAAATTTCATTGGATTTTAAAATCCATTCATGTTTAAATTATGAAAGGTTTATATTTCCTCCACCTGTGGTTAATATTTTTTTCAAGTTATGATTTCAACTCCCACCCATTCTGCTGTAAACACAGAACCATGTTTTTCCTTATCTTAATCCTTTTTTTTTTCCAAAAAAAAGGTAACTCTCCACTGTCTTCCTTTCACCTCTGATCTCCCTTTTTCATTTGATTTCCCTTTCCTTTCCAGTTTTGTTTACTAGTTTCTTTTTCTCTCATGCTTTTACCTGGTTATATATTTCTTCTCCCTCTATTTTCCTCTCAGTTAGTCAAGTAGATTCACCCTTCTTCTCCTCCCTTCAGCTACTTCTATTCACTAGTTTTTTAATTTCATTTTTGTTCCCTTTTCCAAAATGATTTCTCTATCTCTTCTTCATTGTACATCTTCTTTCTGCCTATTCTAGACCTTCCTTCTCTGATTAATGACCCCTAGAATTATCTGGTCTTTCTATTCTCCACATTCTTTCTGCAATTGAAACTTTTAAGATATCTATTATAGGTTCTCCCATCTAGATAGATTCTGCCAGTACCTTGTAGAGCTTGCCCTGAGAATGTGCCTTTTCCATCATGCCTCATTCTGAGAACAATGCCAATTATTTTGGATGTCAGAGAGGACACTTACCCCTCTTCTCGCCCACTATATCCCAAATTATACAATCCACTATTTATCTATAATACCCCCAGATTACCTTTTCTCCTATTTGTTTCAAAATATCCTTGGACTCATGCTCTCGGACTCCTCCAAGTGCCATTTACCTCCAGGAAATCTGACTTTGCCCATCTTGAGATAGGATGAGCAGACTTTTTGAGCACAAAATCCCCCAGACCACATCTCCCTTCATAGACCATCTGTCTTCACCCACAGGAGCATTCATCAGTTGACTTCCCAAACACCCCCCCTGCCAATCACCAAAGTAAGCCCTCTTTCTTTCCTTGCTTTTTCAATCCTTCCCCTCTTCCTCACCTACTCCCATATAGGTGCTTCTCCTTCTGATCCCACAGGGGACACTTTCCCCTCATTGCAAGCCTTTGCTTTGACTCTAGCACATCATACATTCCTGTCTATCCCCTCCCCCTCCAATTCCATGTACTCTCTCATTTTGTAATATACGTTAGGAAAAACATTGATGCAATTGTAGGCAGTATGGACAGATTTCTGTGCATAATGACCCAGGCCTATCTCTTAACTTACATCTGTTTGGATTTCTGCCTTAGTTTTCATCTCCTTGTGTCTGTTTACAAAGGAGTCTCTACTAGTCTCCCTCTATGACCATTGGTGTCCTTGGTTTCAGCATTTATTCACCCCTGCATTTCTGTTGTTTGGAATGTTCTAGAAGAAAACATTTCTTCAGTTCTTTCTAAAAATGTTTTAAACACATCTTTGCTACTGAATGTCCTTTTTCTTTCATTTATGGTTATGTTCTGATTTCCTGGGTTGGTTACCCTGGGTTCCATCTCAAGTTACATTCATTGCTCTTTGGAATAGATTACTGCTTTCCTCTCTATGTTTTCTGGTGGGTGCAGAATAGTCTTATGTTATTCAAATGTCTTTTCCTTTGCATTTGGAGATTTCTTCCTATCACTTGCAGAATTTGTTTCTGAATTGAATTGTTGAATTTAACCACTATATGTTTTAGAGTTTGTAGTCCAAGAATTTTTGCTGGAAGTGATTTCTCAACTTCTATGCTCAGAAATTCTGGGCAATTCTCTGCTCTTTTTTCCTTCATTATGACGTCAAGGTTTTTCATCCTACTGTGTTCTTCTGGGGGACCTCTGATCCTTTGGTTGTCTCTCCACATCCTGTCTTTGAGATAAGTATTCTTTACTTGCATAGTGAACATATTTTCTTTTAATGTTGTCATCTTTCTGCCACTCTTATTCTAGATTGTCCTTCATTTCTATATATTTGCCATTTCCAGTCTACTGTCCTTTCTTTTGGGCAGCAAGGTGGTGCAATGGACAGAATTCCAGACATGTAGTCAGGAAGATTCATTAAAATCTGGCCCCAGAGTTAGAAGCTGTGTGATATTGGACAAGTCACTTAGTCCTGTTTGCCTCAGTTTCCTCATCTGTAAAATGAGATGAGAGTTGCCATCACAGACTACACTTTTTCTGTTTTACGCATTATATTTTGCTGTGCTGGCCATATTCTGCTTTCATAATTCTCATTTCTTTTTTTAATCTCTCAGAGAGAAAGTGTTGTAGTTCCATGTTCTCCTCCCATTCTACAGAGTCCTCTGTCTCATCAAGTGCTGGATCATTTCCCATTGTTTTACAGCATTTATTCATAGCTCTGGAAGCCATATTTCTTTTTATTCTTAACATTTTCCCTGTTGATTTATATGTTTATGTTCAAGGACTTTGAACCTTCTTCCTGAGATCTTTGGTAATTTCAGGGTTTTTTTTTCCTGTCTGACTTCCTTCTCTCTGATGGTGGTAGTTTCTTTGGGGGGGAGAGGGTTAGGGGGAGTTGGTAAATCTCAAAGAATCTGAGCTTTCTCCCTTGTTGGGTAGTTCCTGTTTCAGTAGACTACATCTCTGCCATAGGTGGTGATTTGGGGGTACATAGAATCAGCCCCATTTGGATGTTGATCTCATTAGGCTTAGTGCAGAGCCACACAGGCAAATGGTGTCCTGTCTTGGTGTCCTGTCCTGCTTCCTCTGTTTCTTAGTTCTGTGGTCCAGCAATGACAGTTCACCAGTTGGCTCTATGGGGTAGTCCACTTCAACCTGGCAATTTGGAGCTTTGAAGCACAGGTACTACAGGATTGTGTGGTTGCACTGGCTGTCTGAGAAGACATTCTGAGAAGACTACTAGCCTGGAGCCAGGGTCTCCGTGGACACAGGACAGAGAAAGGGATTGTTTTTGTTGCATGCTCCTGTAGGGACCTTTGGTTTACTAATACCAACTTCACTGCCAGTAGTATGGGAGGTGGGGGAGTGGTGCTGAGTGAGCAAAGGGTCAGTGAGTGTCAGTTTATGGACTTTCAAAAATCATCTTTTGGATTTTGGGTGTCCTATTACATGGAAATAGCTGAAATGACTTTATCTCTGGCATGCATGTTCTGTTTAGGAGAAGTCTGAGAGGTGATGAGATGAAGAGAAAATGTCTGGTCCTCCATCTTGTTCCTCACATGCCCTGGAAGTTCTTGTTGCAATTATATTTAAACATTTTAGATTTGGCCCATCTTTCTATATACGGAGTTCTTTTGAGAATCTATCTTTCTGTGGGTTTGAGAGCAATTTCTCCCAGTTTTATATCATGTCCATGTTAGATAAGCACTCAATTTTCATTTTTATCCGGGTTGTAGACAAAGATACTGCATGGCATTTCCCAAGAGATTCCCTATCAGTGATATCCCTTGAGTTCCCATCTAACTGTTAATCCCTATTCTTTTAGTCTGAAGACTTAAAAAAAGCTCAAAATTCACCTTAACTATGCCATGCTCTCCATTTTATCTTCAAGGAAATCATGAGATACATTTCCTGCTTTCACTCCCTCACTACCTTCTCACTTCTCAACCCTTCACAATTGGCTTCCATCTCAACTACTTCCCTCTCAAACTATCTCTTCACTGCTAAACCCAATGGCTTCTCTTACTCCCACTCCCACTCCTACTCCCCCTGCCCCTGTCTTTGATCACTTGGCAACTTTTAATATAATTGACTTCTTCCCACATGTCCCACTTTTATCCTTCTTGACCTTCATGAAAGTTTCTTGATTTTCTTTTCATTTTTCCTCCCACTTGTCTGACAACTTTTCTTTTATTGGATCATTATCAATCTCTCCCTCCTTTATCATGGTTGTACTATAGGTCTCTGTGCTGGGTTCTTGTGTCCTTTTCTCTTACTCTACACTATCTCCCAGAGTGATATGTGTTTCCATATGATCTCTATGTACATGATGCTTAACTCTATAGATCCAACCCAAATCTCCCTCTTGAGCTCCAGTGTTACATGGACAACTTCCTGCCAGATATTGTCCCACAGACATCCAAAATGGAACTAACTATCATCCCTGTCCACACCTTCCCCTCTGTCTGACTTCCCTACTCCTGTTGATGTCACCACAATGTTGTGCTCACCTATTTTGGACACTTTAGAGTCATTTGAGACTTCTCTCTGTTCTGCATTCCATTTTTTCAAGCCAGTTGCCAAATTTTGTCAAATCTACCTCCCAAACAGGTAGTTTTTGCCTGTTACCTAGACTATCTAGTCTCTCTCCTCTCCAGTCTATCTTTCCTACATCTTCCAAACAAATCTTCAAAAAGCTGAGTTCTGATTATATCATTGTCTTGGCTCAAGAATTTTCAGTGACTCCCTATTGCCATGAAGTTAAAATTCAAACTCCTTCCTCCTTCCCTGCCAAACAGTCTGGCTGCAGCTGCTTTTCTGGGATTCTTGTGCATCATTCCCATTCATATACTTTGTATTCTAGCCCAACCAGTTTTCCTCCAGTCCTCTGAACTTGGGAATAAACACATTTCCTTTTTCATGGTCCAGGTTGCCCTTCTTTGGGATGCTCTCCCTCCTCAGCTCCACCTCTGATGGTCCTTAACTTCCTTCAAAAGCTCATCTCAGATCCTCCCTCCCTTAAGGCTTTCCTGATGTCCAATGTTAGTGCTTTTTTCCCTTGGCTAATGAGTCAACATTTATTTATGCATGCATATATTGTATTCTCCCCAGTATCATGTAAACTCAGAGAAGGCAAGACAGGTTTCCCCCTCCCCCCTTGCCTTTTTTGGTTGGGGAAATGTCTTTTTATCTCAAGCATTTAGCTTAGTGCCTGGAACACAGTAAGCACTTAATAAAGACTCCTTAGACTGTGTCAAAGTTACCTATGTGTCAAAACAAAATATCTAAACTTAAAAAAAAGTCAAGTGAGGGTTGATTGTATCATAAATCCAGTAAGAGGCAGCAGGACAAAAAGGGGACCACAGAAGGTGATATGAGCTTAAGCAACATGAGGACATCTAAAGTATCTAGCACAAGGATGGCAAGAGCTGCAGTGCCTTGGCCACACCCCATTGCCAGTGTCACACTCAGTTCTGCCTGCCTCTTTAGAGGAAGAGAGAGTTCAGAGTGGTTAATGGATGTAGATCTGCTTTGGGAGATCACTTAAAGGAATGGGAGACATTTGGCCTAGAGAAGTCTAGCAAGGACATACCCAATGAATTTGTCAGTCAGCATCCATGAAGCAACTCAAATGGTCCAAGTGCTGGACAAAGGCAATGAATGAAGCAATGTCTACTCTCAAGGAGTTTCCATTCTACTGACATAATTGTCTTCAGGTCCCTGAAGGGAAACTACAGAGAAGAGGGGTTTGAATTGTTCTGTATAGTATTGAAGTAGAGACTCATAATAATTATTATTCTTTATGTTATACTCATCATAAATATGCAGGTCATACACGTTTATAACATTTTAGCACTTTACATATATTCTCTCATTTGATTCTCACAACAACTCTGTGAGATTTAGGTTTAATAGAGGGAAATATTATTAGAGCTGTTCAATGGGAAAATGGGCTCTTTGTATGATGGTGAATTCTTCATCACTAGAGGAAGTCAGGTAGAGACAGGATGGTCACTTCTATGGGGAAGCTATGGAGGAAATTCTTCTCTAGAGCTAGGTTGGCATAGCTTGCCTCACATCCTTTTTAATTCTGAGGGTCAGTGCTGTGCTTTTATCATCATATTACAACTATCTAAAATCCCTGATAATAATGAGTGTACATTTGTGTTCCCTGTGTTCAGGCCCCCAGTTCACTTTGCTTATTGCCTATACTCTGTGCTTTCATAGACATCTGGGACCATGATTATTATCATTGCTCCCCTGCCTGCATATTTTCCCCCCTTGACCTCCTGTCCCCTCCACCACTATTCTCTTTCCAAGGCAGCATTTGCTCCTGTCCATGGTATCTGGCTTAGTAGTTATTGAGAGTTCTGTTTGTCCCTTTTCCTTCCACTTGCACTTTTAGGACCTCTTGAGCAGGCAAGTCTCCAGGAAAACGTATTCTCCTTGGCCCTGATAAGTTTTTTTTTCTGCATTCTATCCTTGAATCTTTAAGACTTGGTCAAGAAAGGAAAATCCTGATTTTGATTACATTAAATTGAAAAATTTTAACAAAGCCATTGCAGCCAGATTAGAAGAGAAGCAGAAAGATGGGAAATAATTTTTATAGCCAGTATCTCTGATAAAAGTCTCATTTCTAAAATATGTAGAGAACTGAGTTGAATTTATAAGAATACAAATCATTCCTCAATTGATAAATGGTCAAAGGATATCAATAGGCAGTTTCCAGAGAGAGAAATGAAAGCTATCCATAGTGATGTGAAACAATGCCCTAAATCATTGATTGATTAGAGAAATGCAAATCAAAACAACTCTGAGGTACCACATCACACCTATCAGATTGGCCAACATGACAAAACAGGAAAATAATAAATGTTAGAGAAGATGTAGGAAAATTGGAATACTAGTGTATTGTTGGTGGAGTTGTGAACTGATCCAACCATTCTTGAGAGCAATTTGGAACTATGTCCCAAGGGCTATAAAACTGTGCATACCTTTTGACGCAGCAATAAGTCTATATCCCAAAGAGATCATAAGACAGAAGAAGGACCCACATGTACAAAAATATTTATAGTAGTTCTTTTTGTGGTGAAAAAGAACTGGAAATTGAGGGGATTCCCATTAATTGGGGAATGGCTGAACAAGTTGTGGCATATAAATGTAATGGAATACTGTGTGCTATAAGAAATGATGAGCAAGTGGCCTTTAGAAAACCTGAAAAGGCTTATATGAACTGTTGCTGAGTGAAATGAGTAGAACCAGCAGAACACTATACACAGTAACAGCCACATTGTGCAATGGCTGACTTTGATAGACTTAGCTTTTCTCGGCAATATAACAATTTAAGACAACTCCAAAAGACTCATGATAGAAAAATGCCATCCACATCTAGAAAAGGAACCACAACATCTGAATGCAGATGGAAAGAGACTATTTGATCTCCTTTTCTTTTCTTTTGTTGTTTTGCTTCTTTCTCATGGTTCCTCTCATTAGTTCTAGTTATTCTTTATATCATGACTAATGTGAAAATGTTTAATATGAATGTATAAATAAAGCCTATATTGGACTGCACATCATCTTGGGGAGGAGGAAGAAAAGGAGGGGTAGAAAATTTAAAACTCAAAATCTTATGGAAGTGAATGTTGAAAATTAAAATAAATAAATTATTTTTAAAAAGAAAGGAAAATCCTGTTGTTGAACTCCATCTCCTTCACCACATGCTTACTGCCTACACCCTTCTTCTCCATCTAATCTTCCTTTGGCACTGACCTGAAGTTCCTGCTTTTTGCCCAGCACATGGCAATCCCTATCAACTGCTTATGGATTTTTTTCAAATGGTGTCATTTGTCTCACAAATGGGTAATGGTCATCAAGTTTGACAAGTGTCAGGAGGCACTCCATCACATCCTAGACATTCATCCTAGGAAGGGAATACAGCCACCTACTGTTCACCTGAGGCTCACCTCTGCACTCCTGAGCAGAGAGCTACCAACCATTCTGTTCCTTTGACCAGTCCTTAGTACTGGTGGTGCCTCAAGATCTTCAATATTAGCTTGTAGCACCCAGGTAGCTCCCTCCACTCCCTCACTGGGTCTTGGGTCTTAAAATTACCATAAGTTACTTAATCCTTCTCTCTCTAATTAAGTACGTTGTCCTATAAGTGAGCATTAATCAAGAGTCATACAAAAGTAAAAAGAAAATCCAATGTTTTTTTTTTAAGAGAAAGAGAATAGGGTCCAAATTCACTTGCTTTTAAAAATTAACAGTAGAACATAGAACTTTATTAAATCAATTCAGCAAATAAAACTAAGGCTCAGTGTTTGTGTTATATCTAGTTAAGGCAGGAACCAACGGGGGTGGAGTGGGGTGGGGAGAGATGCTGAAGATGGAGAATGGATTGAATCGTGGCCATCTTCCACTCAAGATGGTTAGAGCAGGTTCCTCATGTTTACACTAAGGTAAAGCAGCCCCTTCTCCTTTCATAGGTAACATATATATATATGAATATATATATATGAATAATATATATATATATGAATAACTAGCATTTATAAAGCTAGATTTCTCATTTTATCCTCACAATGAGCTAGATACTATTATTATCCCCACTTTACTGATGAGAAAACAGGCAAACGGAGGCTAACTCTATTGTCCAGCAGCATCTAGATAGTAAGTATCTGAAACTAGGTTTGAACTTAGGTCTTCATGATTCCAAGTTAAGTGCTCTATCCACTGAGCCATTTAGCACCATATCAGCCTCTCCCTTCTCTCTTCTAACTCAAAGACCTTTGGAATTCTTCAGTTGACGCCCATCTTCCCTCATTCTTCTTTTTAGTAGTGCTAGTTGTGAGTTACATAATTGGAATGGGTTTCCTAAAGGACCCACTCAGCTCAGCCTGCTGATAACCTGGGAGTCTTTTCTTCCCACTGTGTTCCTGCAAGAAATCACCATATACAAGTGTTCAAATTTGCCTGGTCTCATGCAACATGTTAAAAAGGCCACATCCTTCTCTACAAAGTTTTGGGGGAAGTGAGGATAGTCAACCTCCTTAGTGAATGACCTTGTGAGAACATATGCAAAGAATGATAAAATTCACCGAACACTTGTAGAGGGAAGAATTTTTCCTTAGCTAAGGCAATAGGAACAAAGACTCCAGGAATATGGCGGCATCTTAGGCTATGTTCTCAAATATCCATAAAGGAAAAAAACTGCAGGGAATGTGGCGTGACAAAATGGTCCAATTGGCCATTAACTAGATACAGCCAAGAACTAACAATGAGGAAACTGAACTGTGGCTTATTCACTCAGAGTGAGTCACCACCAGAAGCTGATGGATATGTGTGTGTCACAATTCAGCAGGTGACTATTATACTATTCTCCTAGTTGAGCCTGTCTGAAAGAAAGTGTGAGATAAAAGAGGAAACATTCTTCTCTGCTGTGTGTGTGTGTGTGCGTGTGCAGGCAGGGTGGATGGAAAAAAGAAGCATTTTCAAAAGTGCCTACTATGTTCCAGGCAAAGTGCCAAGCACTTTATTAATATTGTCTCATTTGATCATCACTGTTGAGGAAACTGAGATAAACAGACATTAAGTAATTTGCCTTATGACGCCCAGCTGCCTTATGAAGGAGATAGGTTGGTTATGGAAGGAGGTCTTTGCGTATCATTCCCTCTAGTTCTTAGGGCATCACCATTCCCTAGTCAGATAACATAAAGAGAAGAAGCATATTTCTTGGGAACGTAAAGTCCTCTTTTTACAGTCAGAAAGCAAGATAATGGAGCAATTCTGATTATTGCAAACTGGCCCCACAGCTTATGCTGGGGCAACTCATGGCAAAAAAAAAAAAAAAAAAGAGCAAATACGGAACAAAATGGAGTTATTTATGCCTATTCTCAAGACACTGCTCTTAGCATTAAGAAAAAAAAAGTCACCTGTTAATAGTGGAGAGCTGGCGGTGTGCGTTGTCACAATGTATCCATAGGGAAGAAAGGAAACTCTTTGCTGAGGTATGGTAGAGGCAAAAGAGTTGAAGATTTTGAGAGAGAACAATGCGGCAAATAGATAAGGAACAAAATCATACTTTTTTCAAAACTACTGAGGGAGGCAGGAGCCAGTGCATGCAGAAAGAAAAGCTATGGGCAGGCAGTACCTAGAAGATAAGTTAAACTTTTCCTGACTGTGATCAGACATGGTAACATTCAACAGGATGTTCAAAATGAAAGAGGTGAGAAGAAAAGGGAAAGGCATCAGATTGTGCTTTGATGTTGATATTTATTTATATCTTGCTCCAAATGGCATTTTCTCTTATATTTTATTGGAAAATTCATAATTAGCGCTTAATTTAATATCTTAGTAAAGAGTTTATTTTAACAGTAAACACTGAGGACCTGGAGGTTGTGCTTTTATCTAATCTCCCATGAATGTTCATGAATGACAATGGACTCAATTATCTGACATGTATTCCATAAGCCAAAGCATTGCCATCCAGACAGGGATAAATGTTGAAATTCTCTACATAGAGATTTCAGAAGAAATAACCAACCCTTAGGAATCCCAGAGCAGTATGAAAATTGTTACCTTAATTTGCTGCATTAGAGAAGAGTCTGGCTGGGATATCTGAACCACTGGCCAGTGAGCCCTCAATCCTGGCACATGCTCAGTATCCAGTAAGGTGGCCTGAGATTTGTGTGGAAAGGACACATGTTGGATGTGTGGCCCTGCTCATGAGCCATAGTAGTCCTTGAACGTCAGTTTTAAGGATTAGCAGTCAGTGGGGCCACAAGATCACCCTGAGATCCATGCATTCACTTGTGGGGAGTGTCATACTGAGGTCCTGGACAGTCACAGCATTGTGGCCTGGGGGAACAGCCTGATCGACAGCAAAGTTCAAGAGCTGGGTCTAGGCCTTTGGCAATCTGACTCAATGCAAAAGTCATGTTAGCATCAAACTGGGCCTTGAGCAGCCTCATCTGCTTCAGGGCTTCAATGGTATTTTTAATATCCTCCTTGGGACCGTGGCTCAGGAGTTCGTAGTTCTCACCAGGGTCTGACTCCAGGTCATACAACAATGGAGGCTCATGGGGCGTCAATGGGGTGAGGGCTTGGCAGGCTGGGTCAGCAACCATGTCACTGTGTGTAGAACCTAAATAGTGATGAGGGGAGGGAATAGAGGAAGCAATCCTGGAGTTGTGGGAGTGGGGTAGAATCATATAAGGTACAGGGAGCAACCAAAGGGAGACTCCAGGAAAGGATTCAGGGAATTTGGTCAGCCAGGCCTGGAAAGGGACAGGGATACGGGAAGGTGGGGGCTCTTGGGAAAGGAATATGGGACAATGAGGGACCCAGGCAATCCATCCCCATCAGTGGCTATGTCCTTGAGTGCAAGAACCCTTGATCCTTGTTTGGGGAGGGTGTCTCAAGTTATGATATGTAGCTAGAATTACCCTGGGTGAAAAAATGTGCCTTGTACTTCCCATGCCGGATGGCAAAGACACCTCGGGTCTCATCAGGGGATGGAGGATAGAAATAGAGTGTCTTCCGTGGGCTCTGGAGATGTAAGGACATAGAGGTCAAGGGATCTGGGGCTTGGAGACCAGCAAGGAAGACCACCCAGGCTCCCAGCACTCTTACCTTGCCTGTGCCCAGCAGAATGGGGCTCAGGTCCATCCCATCTAGGGTGATATTGGGCAGCTGGGCTCTCGCTAGAGCAGCCACAGTGGGCAGCAGGTCCAGGACACTGGCTAGTTCATGGGAGACCCCTGCATGGAGGAGCCAATCAGGAGAGCCTCCAGCAGGGGGCACCTCTCACAGGGCCTGCCAGGCAAGGATGCTAAATGAAATGTCTTTTCTCTCTTTGCTGAGCCTCTTTCCCTCTGGGGTAGAACTGGGTTGACTTCTGGAGGCCACAGACAATCAGTATCCTTAGAATAGGAAGCATGAGCCTCAGAGTCAGAGGATCTGGGTTCACCCCTTACTGGCTAGGTGACCTGGGGCCAGTCCCTCCCTCATCTGAGCCTTTATAGATTGGCATCTATAAAATGGGAATGCGACTCTTATAATGCCTCCTTCCTTAGCACTGATGTAAGCTTTTAACAGCTTTGCTCAGTCCTCCACATACACTTGTAGAAGGAAGGGCCAGGAAGCAGGGTCTTCTTCCTTTCCCTCCCCTCCCTCCAGCTAAGCAACACATAGGCCAGGTCTTGATGGATGAGAGGCTGAGGGACAGGAGGTTGTGGAATGGTTCACTTCAGGAAGTAGTGGGCTCCCTGCCACTGGAGGCAGTAGAGCAAAGGCCTGAGGTTGTAGAGGGGTTCAGGATCACATTAGAATAGATGATTTCCAAGGCCCCCTGTGAGGTGTAGGGGATTGATGATGGGCAAAACTGGAAGATTCAACCCCCAAGAGAATGGACCCAGGGCATGGGAGTAAGGAGAGTCTCACAGAGAATGGCCTGGACTCAGTGTTGGGTGTCATTCCACCCTTATTCCCTGGGTTGTTTCTGCCCAATGGTCAGCCTGGAAAGCTTGCTGGTCAGAGACTTACCTGGCCGAATGTGGCCTGGCCAGAAGGCCAGAGCAGGTTCTCGAACACCACCTTCATAGGTTGTCCCCTTTCCACATCGGAGAAGGCCAGAAGAGCCACCTCGGAACATACGCAGGGTTTCAGGGCTACAGCGACAGGGACAAACACAGATGGGGACAGTGGTTTGAGAGCAAGAGAGACACTGTCATGACAATGAGACATGTCTGCCTGACCACCCTCCCAGCCCCTGTACCCGTTATCTGCTGTGAAAAAGACCAGAGTTTCTTCAATTAGTCCAAGGCTTTCCACAGTGTTCAGCAGTGCCCCCACAGCCGAGTCCAGCTCCATTAAGGCATCCCCAAATGGGCCCCGGCCAGAAAGCCCCACAAAGGATTTTCCACTGAACTGGGGGTAGTGGGTATGCTGTGGGCAGAAACATGATCATAGCTAGTTGTGCACAGGAAAGGAACAGCTGCATGTCTTCTTTGTCTCTGCAAAGGATTGGCAAGGATTTGGGCAACCTCCTCTCTCCCTCCCCAGCCCAGTAAAGGTTAGGGGTAAGGAAAGATAAGCTCAGTGTCAAAGGGCAGGGGCTGGTAAGACATGAGGTCACTCACATGGGAGGCATAGTACAGAAAAAAAGGTCGGCCTTGGCCAGCGGCATCCATCATGAGGTTCTGGGCAAAAGCCACGTACTGTTTCTCCAACCCAGGCAGCCAGGGGGGCTGCTCCTTCACTGACAGGTTAGCCATCAGAGGGATGGGGACGACACCCTGGTCACAGCCTCCAAAGCAGAGGGTAGCTGGTGGGAAGCAGGTCAGGTTCTGGCAAGGGCCCTGTGGTGGCACAGGGCAAAGGGATGAGAGGGAGAGTGGGTAGGACTCTTTGGTACACAGGCCCAGCTCCTGCCCATTTACTTCTAGCTCTGATCCATTTTCCCTTCAGTCCCTAATCCCCACAGTTCTATCTTGGATTCTTTGTCCACTGCCCTTGGCCTCAATTTGCTGCCTCCCTAGGACCTCCCATCCCCTTGACTTATCAGTTTGCCCACTGACCCCAGTCCCTGACCCCACACCTGATCATGGGAGTAGGGGATTCCTAGGAAGCGGTGGAATCCCTGATGTGGGGGCAAGAAGGAGCCATTGGGCCCCACCCCCAGATGCCACTTGCCGGCCATCCCAGTGAGGTATCCCCTCTCAGCCAGGACCTCAGCCATGGTCACCTCATCCAGGGGGAGCCCACCCCGGGAGCCAGGGTACAGGACGCCTGGGTAGAGCCCTGAACGTACAGGGTACCGTCCAGTCAACAGTGCTGCTCTAGAAGGGATGAATAGGGATTAGAGAATCCTTGGGGGATCTGTGGAGCGAGATCTCCATAGGGAGAAGAATGGGTCAGAGAAAGTTGTGTGTGCAGGAGAGAGGGAGAAATAAGAAGGAATTGGGAGTTCTGGGGGAAGGGGGCTTGCTGGGAGGGGGGCACACAGACATTAGTGGAGGTGGAACTGAGGATGAATGGTGGGGAAAGCACAGTTGGTGCATCAGTTGTGGGTTGGGGAGGTAAGGTTCAAAGGGCAGGGTCCTGGGGTTCATCAGCCTCACCTAGATGGGGTACATAGTGGGACAGGCACATAGAAGTCAGTGAAGCGGAGGCCACTGGCTGCCATTCGGTCAAGGTTGGGTGTGGATGAGCTGGGGTGGCCATAGCTGCCCAGGTCCCCATAGCCCAGGTCATCCGCAAAGATCAGAATGATGTTGGGGGGACGGGCAATGGCTAGGCTGATGGCTAAGGCCAGGGTCAAGGGCCACAAAATGGCCATTGTGCCTTCTGCCTGCTGACCAGCAGTCCCTGGTCTGAAAGATCTGTCAGGAAAACCTCCACATGAGCCCTGAAGTTTTCTCAACACCCATTTGAGATCCTCCTCAAAACTCAGACCTGACCCCATTCCCACCCCAAAGTTCCAGGGGCCCTGGATCTAATAATTGCTAGATGACCTGGAAAGCTCTTGGGGTTTGTCATATCCAACCTCTTGATCTTACAACTTGGAAACTGAGGCCCAGAGAGGTTAATGATTTGCCCAGCGTTATACAGGTAACCAAAGCAGCAAAGTGGTACAAAAACCCAGGTCCCCTGACCAAATCTTCGTGGGCAAGAGAATTTAGACTTGATCTGCCTGATAACCCCCCATTCCCAGCCCAGGGCAGAATTGGAAGATAGTTCCCTGGAGGTAAACTTTGGGACACCAAGAGGAGGAAGAGAGCTGTCCAACAGCTAGGTGGGCTGACTCAGGGAATGGTCGGCTCTCCCAAGCATAAGTGGGCCTTTCACTTGTTGGGAATGTTGGAGGAGGGATTTTCGGGATTCTGCGGGTTGGAGCAGGAGACCTTTAGGTCCCGGGCACCCCAATAACTTGGACTGTCCCTCCCCCTCCCACCTTGCAGTGGGGCCCACACTGACCGAGAGGAGTCGTCCCGCGCCTGCAGTGACCAGTACGAGCCCTGGCGGCTGCGTGGCGCTGTCCGCTGTCCTGTTGTCTGTCTGACCCGGGGCTGGAGGGGAGTTGGGAGGTGGGGGAATGGGGCGAGGATGGTGAAAGTGGGAGGGAGGGCTCCTGGGAATACCCCAGCCTCAGTTGGGAAGGGAGGAGTCCCTTGCTGCCTCCACCTCGCCAGGGATACTTCCGCCTCACTCTGCGCCCACCCCCACCTCCAGCGCGAGATACCCGTGACTGAGCCGGGAGCGGAGCATCTTGGGAAGAGGAGGGGCAGCCTGTTGGGGTTGGGGCGACGGGTCCCACTGTAGGGGGACCGCCGGAACGCTGGGATGGGGCCAGGCGGGTACCGAGGGAGGAGCCGGGCAAGGCCGAGGCGTGATCATTTCTGCTTTGTGGAAGCGGGGGCCGGACACTCCCTCCAGGATGTCACGACGCACAGGACTCTGTCCTCCTTTTCCCCACCCCCAGTTACCCGGGCTTGTGCCCGCCTCTGCCTGTTCCTGTTCTGACTTGATTTGTCCCGCCTCGGACCTCTCACCCTGGTGCCCATCCCCACCCCACCCTGGGCTGACCGCGGAAAATGCCAGGAAGTGGCTACTGCAAGAGGCCGGAGCTGAGGCCCGGGAGGGGGGCGGGGCGGGGGAAGGGGGTGTACCGAGGGCCATTGGACATCCTGCAGAGATTCCCTTCCTGGTCATCCAGCAGCCTCCAGGAAACTTCTACAGTACAGGAAGCTCTGTACTTTCCGAGGCAGCCCATTCACTTCACTCAGGAGACAGCTCTTCTTTTTAAGACTTGTGGCCTAAAGCCGTATTTTTGCCGCATACCCCACCGCTCCTGGTTCAGCCCAACTGGGCCAAGCCAAACACGGCACCTCCCTGTTCCCGATGACTCCCCTCTCCTGTTGTCCCCGAGCCTTCTCCAGGCTAAATGTTCCTGTGCCCTTCCCCATCTGCTCACTCCTCCTGGTTGCCCTCTAGCAGACACGCTCCAGTTTGTCCATGTCCTTTCTAAAATGTCCTTAGAACTGAACAGCAGTGGCCTAGAACCTGAGAGTCTTAGAGATGGGAAAAGCCCGGGAGGTCATCTCCTCCAGTCCCCTGACTCACGCAGGGATTTTCTTCACAGCCTCCTCAGGAAGGTTATTTTATTCATCTCGACCTGATGATTGTCACCCAAGTGTCCCTGTCTTGCCCTACTGCAAACCTCTGGGGGCTGGTCTCCCAAAGTGTCCTCCCCACCTCTGACCAGCACCTTGGAGGACATGTGTCAACCCTTCAATTCTGTTCCTATGATTTATTTCCTAGGGTCCATCTTAGGGATTTCAACATGACCTGGTTCTTCCCTCCATGCCCTAGCTGGGGTCACTCACTGGGCCCTGCTATGCTTGTGTGAGCCTTTCTCTTCACCATAGTGGCTGCCCATTCACATCATTGAATCTACTGAACCCACCACATTCTCCTCCTGGGGCTTCTTGTCCCTGTGGGGCTTGGGGCCAACACTATCCTTGCTGTCAGTCCCCAGCTAAGCTCACCCTCTCCCCACCTGGCCTCCGTACCCAAGTCCACAATTGCTAAGGGCTAGAGAATTGATAGTTATTATTTGTGCTGTACTTGGCATACAGATTTTCCCTACTGGCTTCAGGTCTTGTCTCCTCCCTCTCTTGGCTTTCTCTGGAATTCGGAACCCAGAACTAGAAGGGCTATTGCCTTACTGCAAAGGTTCCCAAACTTATTTGGCCTACAGACCCCCTTAAAAATTACTCACCCCCCTGGAATCTGCTTTCTTTAACCCTTTAATGTTTTTTAAATTTTTTTCATCCTTTCAAAAATATAATTTAAAAAATGCATCTTAAATTTAATAATTTATTGTAAATTTGTGGGATTTTCCTGCATTGAGATTTTGATGACACAATATTTCGTCATGTAACCATATAGCATCATATTGTAAACATGTCATTTACATGCACATATTCCTGCCCATGAATGCTGGGCTTCCCACCTGCCAACACTTGCTTGTTAAGATCTGTCTGCCTGACTTGACCACTGACCAGTAGTTATAACTTGCATTTTGTGTGCTTATTTGGAAAATAATGTAGTCAATGTGACTTTAACTCCATCACACAACAGATGAAACATGTACAAATGGTTTTTCAAAATTTTCTTCTCTTTTTTTCCTGATATTTCTAACCACCCTTGTTTTTATTCAACACCCCCCAATTGCACCCAAGGCTGCTAGCACCCCCAGGGGGTGATATCATCCACTTTGGGAACCTCTGCCTGGGTCTCAGCTTCCCTCTCCTGGCCTCAGCACCCCCGCCCAGTGATCCTCACTGGACAGAAGTCCTACCATTGTTGTGTCAGCCTTTAATAGCTCTACAACTGAGTTGTCAGAACAATTTTTGTTGGTCTCAGAAAATCCTTGTGGCATTCTCCCCGGTTGCAAGCAGAGGCCCTTCCTAGATCTATCCTCTTCTGGTTGTATAAGTAAAATCTCAATTCAATCCAGTCCAACAAATACTTAAGCACCTATATGTGCAAGGTATTCTGACCCATTTCCACAGTCAGTTCTGTCTTGGGCAGTCTTACTTTATTCTCTGGCCTGTTCCTGTGATCAAGTCTGTCTTGGTTGGTTTATGGGCCAACTGTGGTCAGGCTTCCTTCTACATAGCTACCTCACCTTGTTTATTTAGGGTCCTAGCTAAGGTGTGTGCAGACTCTCTGGTTTTCCCACATGCTCTCTTAGCAACCCAAGAAGACTGAGCATTCTTTTGCTTTTCAGACTGGAAGCTCCCCTTGGTCCTCCTCTTGGTCACTCTTTTCCTGTCAGCTGACATGGTCTGTTCATCTTCCCAGTCCCGGCAGCTGCTCCACCTTTCCCCTCTTTTGTTCTCAGGGGAAGTTCTTTTGCTTCTCAGAAACCATCTGGAGAAGTGGCCACTCCTGGTGGGCCCCACCCACTAGCCTCACTCCTCCCCAGGCTTTTGGTGTCCAGGAGGACAATGGCCTCTTGGAATTTTGTTATCATCCAGAATTTCTTATCACCCATTGAGTCAGAAGTGTAATTAAATACCCTGAAGGAGGAGGGAGTCTGTCCCCACTTCATCAAATCTTTGAAATCTCATCTGGAGAGTCTCAGCAAACTTATGGCATGAACTGCATGCCTCCAAGGGCAATTTGTCAGAAATGACCACTGCTCTCTCCTTCCCTAACTGATCATAGAAAGCTGGTGGCACTTCCCTACTGGACCCTGTGAGCTCAGGTTGATACAGGATCTTGTACCAATGCCTAACTAGTTGGAACAAGAGGTAGAATTGAGTTCCCATCATGGTATTCTGATCACTGCTGGCTTGAGCTATGGCATTTCTGTATGTGATACCATTCTTCCCTAGGGCACCCAATTTCAGAAACATAATCTTTTCTCTGACCCCTCCCCTCACTGTTCATGTGCCACCTATTACCAAATCCTCTTAATTTTACTTTTGCAACATTTCTTACCTCCTCTCCTTCTCCCACAGCTATTTCATAATACAGTCACCTGGACTTTTGCAATACTCTTACAGCAGGTCTTTCTACCTCCGCTCTTTCTCTACCTCTAATTCAACCTTGCTTGATGAGTCTTTCTCATGTATAGAAAGGCAGCACAAGCTGGCCACAGAGTAGGGAAGACCCAGGTTCAAATCTTGCCTTTGATACATCTGGCTGGATAGTCCTCCTCTGGGCATCTCTTAACCTCTTAATCCCCCTAGACAAATCTGAGCATAAATTTCAAAAAAGCTGAAGATCTCCATTGGTAGAGAGTCCTTTTAAAGCAAAGGGAACTTTCTTCTCCCTATCTTGTGGGGTTGTCATAAGGATCAAATTAGACAATATTTGCAAAAAATGCTTATTCTCTTCCTTTTCCTCTTCCTCTCCTTTATTAGGAAACTTCCAGGGAACAAAAAGCATGTTTACTCTTCTTTCTGGGCCTCTGAATCAGGGAGAGGTGGAAGTGATCACCAGTGAAGAAGGTTGAAAGGTATGGACTGTCCTTATGTGAGAACCACATTTTTGTTAAAGCAAGTGGAAGGAAGGAAGAAATTACTTGGGTGTTCTCAGTGAGTCTGAATAACTAGGTACAGATCGAAAGGAATCCCCAGTCTCTGATGGGACCAATCAGCCATAATTGCTCAGTCACTTTCGGTGTTCTTTGAAATAACTTGGAGATTGGGAGAGTTACCACAGATATAAAGAAGGGATGTAATACAAATAGAGTATATTATTAAAGGGAAGGTTGTCCGCATTCTGAAAGGGAAGCAGTCATCAATAATAGCTCTCCTGGCTCCATCAAGGAAGGCCCATGAGGTTAAATAAAGGTTGAATTTACTGACAGAGTTACTACCCATAGATCAGAGGAATTCTCTAGACCAGGGAACCTGGTCTTAACCTGGGAACCAGAGTTCCCAGAACTTGGGAAAAAATACATCTTTATTTCATTATGATTGCTTTCCTTTGTGGCAAGTAGAATTGCAATAAAGGCAGGCTGAGACAGTTTTCTCCAGAGCAAGGTAACATTTTATTAACCATAATGCTGACCATCTTAGCCAAAAAGCCAAGGGGCCTTGAACATGATCAATTTATTAGTTAGACTAGCAATAATCAATGGCCTCTCTCAATGACCCAAGTGAAGACCAGTAGAGTCTTGTAACCAACCTAGGTGTGTTATCCTTCTGATTGGCCTAAAAGTACACCATTCAGATCTCCCCTGACAAAGGTAAGACAATCCTGATTGGTAGACATTTTGATGAAGAGTCACCTCAGCTCCTCCTTTTTGCTTCCTTGTTGGAAGATGGGAGTAATCCTCAGGTGACAAGATCAGTTTGCATCTGGGGCAAGTGAGCTGGCCTTCAGGTGAAATTGTTTGGTCTTTCATTGTGTCTGAATCTTTGTCACCCTGTTTGGGGTTTTCTTGGCAAAGATATTGGAGCGGTTTGCCATTTTCTTCTCCAGCTCTTTTTTTTATTTTTATTTTTATTTTTTACAGATGCAGAAATGGAAGCAGACAGGGTTAAGTGACTTGTCTAGGGCCAAACCTCTAGGTTCTGAGACCAGACTCTGACACTTAAGGAAACTAATTGCTTTATGACACTCAACTGCCTCTGGTAATCTTGGCTAGAAAAACAAAAACTATCTCAATCAGGTCCACCTCCACCCCAACCTTTCAGTCCTTTGGAGACCAAATTATTCCCAACTTTGATGAGGAAAAGCAAGGACAGGAGAGTCATCACCTAGAGAAGGCCTAGCCCAAGCTGGTTCTCTGTAAACAGAAGTAGAGGGTTGGAGGAAGGAGAGTTCCTACTTTGACAGCAGAGTCTGAGTGTGAGGAAGGCATTAGGAGTGATCCTCACCCATGCTTTAGTTTGGAATGAAAGAGGTCTCTTTTTGAGTTAGGCTAAGAGAGGTTTTTTTGTTTTTTGTTTTTGGTCAAAATGAGGAAGAAGATTCATTATCAAATGATACAGCATAATATTTCTTTTCCTTACTTCATAATCATCCATATTTTGTTTTGTCCTTTTAAAAACATGATTCTGGGAGTCTATAGGTATCACCAGACTGAATGCCAGCGGTGTCCCTGATATCAAAAAAAGATGAGGAACTCCTGATGTAGATCCAGTTTCTAGACTCAGACCTAGATTTCAACAACACTTTTTGACCTTTCATCCTATTCTTGTGGAAGAATTAGTGAAATGTGGATGGCATTATAATAGAGTTAGGTGGCTTTGGAGCTAGTGGCATGGCCCAAGGAGCACTCCCTACTGGCCCAAGGTAGCTGGGAGGGAAGTTCCTAGTGAATGGATTGTCTCATCCCCGCTAGCCGCTGTTTGACATTTATAAAAAATAAGATTTGTTATGAATTTAATTTTACTACATTGTTATTGAGCTGACTTCATTTCTTTTTGTATTTATATTATGAACTCCACTTTAGTTATCAATAAAACAAAATGAACATGCTTTATAATGATTTACATTTGAATAAATGAATTTCAACCCATGAAATGTCCCTAACAGCTTCTTATTCACTCTGAGTAGCCATCAGAATTCTTTCTTTTTCTGTTTACTCTTCCTCATTTTTGATTCGGGGCTGCCTTAGTCTTTCAATAGGTCTAGGCCTGACCTCAGCCACACACTCGCCTGCCATCTCCTCGCCAGCAGCCTCAATGACCTTTTCAGTTAGTGAAATCATATTTTCCATTGTGAAGTCAATTCTGCTCTTATTCCTGGGAAGGATATGGCAGGCGATTCTCTTATGAGTTTACTCCCCATCCCCTAACTTTCCAAATCGAGATACTCCTCCCTGGCTACCATTTCCTAGGTACATTGTCTTCCATTCAAATGGAAGTTACTTGAAGTCAAGAACTCAGTACAGTACACATAATGTTTTTGTTGAGTTGTCTTTAGTTATGCCTGACTCTTCATGACCCCATTTGGGGTTTTCTAGGCAGAGATACCAGAGTGGTTGACCATTTCCTTCTCCAGCTCATTTTATAGATGAGGAAATGGAGGCAAACAGGGTTAAGTCACTTGCTCAGGGTTACACAGCTAAGAAGTATCTTGAGGTCAAATTTGAACTCAGGAAAGGGATTCTTCTTGCCTCCAGGACTGGTACTCTATCCATTGTACCACCTAGTTGTCCATATAGGACATGCCTAATGAATGCTCTTCACTTTATTAATTTTTCCATTTTATGGTGTGCCTGCTGTTCTTCTGATTCTAATTCTTTCCCTTTGTATAATGCAATAGAGTTTCCATACATTTCTTTATATTCCTCATTTGTAATAATTCTAACTGCATCAGAACCTAACATCAGAACTGTACCCAGGTCTAAGTGGAGCTAAGATTCCATGCCCTTTCCCTTTCCTTCTTCACAAAGGTGCCCACTTGCTGGGGACCTATGTTAAGTCTTGGAGGAAGCTAACTGTCTAGAAGTCAGCCAACAACATTTATTAAGTACTTATTATGTGACTGAAGAGTCAGAATCCTTTTTCAAATTCCTGGGTTCATTAAACTCACACCCTGTTGCCTTGGAAAAGACTTAAAGCTTAGGTTTTACCCATGTCTATGGTCTTCCAAAAGGGTAGAGAACTCAGTGTACAGTGTGAATGAGGTAGAAGACAGGTATTCATCTCTGACATACAAAAGAAATGCTTAATACAAAAGGATCTCATAAGTGTACATTGTCAGAAAAGCATAAATACGTTTAAAATAGAAATAATACCTACTGGTATATTCTGTTGGGAGGTTGAGATTTAAAACCATCAAGATAAAAATCCTTTGCCAGGGCCCCCTGGTTCTGTTCTGTCTTCCTTATGGTAGATGTCTGCTCAGAAAACCAGCCCAGGGACTGGAATCATCTTCTACACAGTGGCTGTCATTTCAAAGACTGGCCATTCAAAGACTAAGAGTCACTAGGGACTCTTTTGAAGTGTAGTCAGTACTAACCAAGGACTCTAGATTTCTGGATCACTTTGATTTCCTAGGTGGATTCCTAGCTTAGACAAGTTAATCTCAGGATTAATGTTGGTTCAACTAGGATCAGGCAAAGCAACCCCAAGCAGAAAACACAGAGACCCAGGCTCTAGCTCCCCTAACTAAGCCTCCTTGCTGTAGCTACTATGTTGGGGATGCTTGACATGAAGCCAGGGTTGAGAGGGGCCACCCTTCCTGAGCATTCATGGGAAGTCTTAGAGTTACATGATGCCAGAGTCACACTCAGCTGGCCCAAAGAACCCAGGCAGCTCTTCATCCTCTAAGAGCTCAGGTGCTGAGGTAGCTGAACAGCTCTGTGCATGCCCTGTTACAATACTATTCCGTGACATAATGTGCCAGAAATTATTTAATCATTTCCCAAATGTTGGACTTTTCGGTTGTTTCCAGTTGTTTTTCTTTTAACGATCACACGTAATGCTGCTATAAATATCTTTGGGCAGAGTATTCCATATGTATTATCAACAATGGAATCATTAGGTCAAAGGGTAGGATTTATTTTTATAACATTGCAGAGAATTGCTAGATTACTTTCTATAAAGATTCCAGTGGTTTCCATTTCCACCAGTAACATATGAGTGTACCTGTTTTTTTTTCCACAGACCTACTGATAGTGTCATTACTTTTAATTATTTCTGCCAATTTGATAGGTACGAAGTGCTACCTCAAAGAAATTTTAGCTTTAAATGACTTGAATGAAAGCTTTGAGAAACTTTTCAATGCCATGTTAACTGTAACAGAATGTGAGTGATGTATTCATATCTACATCAAGATCTCTATGTATTTTTTTCTAATAAATTCTTTTGTGGTTTAAATTTAATCTGCTTGGGAGTCTGTTGGGACGCCCAACCAACCGTCTACACACATCTGTGCTATTAGCATCAATACCACAATCCTAAATGACAAGTAATGATCTGAGAAACCAACCTGCTAGTGATGAGCTTTTCCATTCATTGGCTAGGTTGGCCATCAAATAGCAGATCCAGTGTGTGACTGTGACTGTGTTCAAATTCTTTTCAGCTTGCAGAGCTAGAGCTCTGCTGATATAACCCATAAGAATCCAAAGTTGTTTGTTATTTTTGTTATTATTATTATTAAGCTGATTTAATAACCCTATAGAGTTGTTGCAAAGAAAATGCTTTGTAAACCTTAAAAGGTTTTTAAAATTTACTATAGAAACAGTAGTCATTATTATTATTACACTTATTACATTGGACCTCTGAATGTTGCTTTTTTTTTCTTTTTTCAGAAATCAATTTCAAATACTTTATTTCATGAACTTAAACATTAACAAAAGTTGAGCAGAATATAAATTAAAGATTGATGAATCTTTAATTTGAACAGAATATACTCAGAAAGTATAACTTTTTTCCCCCTAAACTAAGACATTTACAGTGTGACAAACAGCACAGAAGAGCAAATGACTTAAAAGTTGTGTAGTCCACTGAGCAATGACTTTTAAATTTATAAAGGTACATACGTATTCCTCCAACAATTCAGTGCTGGTCTGCAGAGGACTTCTGATGGCTTTGTGCCATATCAACACTAACTTTCTAATGCCGATATTTTATTTTGTGAACTCGGGTTGGTCAACTGCTCTGTTGAAGCTGAGAGGCACAAACATACACATTCCAGTTAAGTGAAGGTAACAAATCATACTTCTTCAGTTTCCTTTTTCATCATTTACTTCAGGAGCAAATCACTAATGTTCATTCTTATCCTTTGTAGGACTGACACATTCAGCAATCAGGTATCACTGGATCACTTCTTCCCTTTTCCTTTTTTACCGCCCTCACCTTGTTGAAGGCTTTGGTCACCACCTCCCGTTTTTGTGTCCTCGTTTTTAGTTTGGGTATCATTTCAGCTGCATACAACATTACTGAGTTACGTGATGGGAACTGTACAAGGCACAGGCTGCCATCTTCCTCTTTTAGCTGAACCCATACTCTGCCCCTATATTGTAAATCATGATTCCACTCTCTGGAGTACATTTTATTTTTCTCAATGTGCACATTAAGTCCAAATGCCAGGCATACATCTTGGATCTCTGTTGCTATAGGATTCTCAACAGCTTTGTCAATTGGGATCCGTCTTCCCTCTGCAATGGTCTTCTTGTTATTTAAATATGCAGGATAAATGCAAATGAACCGGTCCTTGTCTGCCAGAGACAAATCGAGGTACACCATTTTCCGAGGAACTCTAGATCCTCCAGTCCAGGTAGCAAGAAAATCAGTTACCCAGAGTCGATGCTGAGTTCACAGTTTGAGTGTTGCTTTCTTTATGCCCATAGAAAGGCTGTATGTAACTGTAGTAAGAATCCAACTAGGGAGCACAGTAATTGGCCACCAGTTAAAACTTTAATTGATCCACCAACTCAGCATTGTTGACTCTCTTTGGCAACATGATGATAGAATCATTGATTTAGAGCTGGAAAGGGCATTAGAGGTCATTGAATACAACTCTCAGAGAGGTTATGTGACTTGATCAAAGTCACACAGTTCATAAGTGGCAAAGCCAGGATTTGAACCTACGTCTTCAGACTCCAAGTCCATCCATAATACTTTTCATGGCACTGCAATGGCTCTCTCAAGAACAGTCTTCCTGAGAGGCTGTGGTATATCTACCCGATACCGGAAGAATAATCTGAAAACACTAAGGCTGCGTCTTGTCCTCCTTCCCTCTTGCTGCTTCACTCTGCCCAAGTCTATGGTTCTGGGACCTTTATTTTTATTTATTTATTTATTATTATTTATTTATTAAACCTTGCTGGCCAGTTGGAAATTAATTTAGGAGATGAAATGGAATACTTCCCAAAACATCAAGGGTATCCAAAGCAATCAATCAACAAGTTATTAAACACCTACTATAAGCCAATCACTGTGTTAGGTGAAGGGGATACAAGTACAAAGAGTAAAATAATCTCTAATCACAATGAATCTATGTCCTTTTAAAAAGATTATTGATATGTTTTGTTTTTATTTCACCAAAATTTTCCTAGTATTTCTTGTCCTCTCCCAGAGGGCTATCCCATATAACCTAACGGAGCCTAACCTTTTTTAAAAAGAAAAAGAGGAAGAAGGGTAAAAACAAAACACACTAAAAATTGATCAATATATTAAAAAGTTCCTCATTTGTGGGCTTCTAATCTCTGCAAAGGAAGGGGGCAGGAGTTTCTTTTCATATTTCTTTTTGCGGCCATGAGCTTATATTTTAATGGAGATACAGTATGTACAAATAAGAATATCTACAGTATGAGTTAACAAATCTCCACAAGGTAGTTAAATACAAGGGCATTGAGGAGGAAGGAAGAAAAGATCTCATGACTGAACTGGATCTTTACAAAAGAGATGTGGAGGTAAGCAGGGAGTGAACTCTAGGCATGAGAGATGGCCAGTGCTTACCACTTGGATGGGAGATGAGTGAGAAACAGAGGAAAGGACAGTTTGACAAGATGGTTGAGTGAAAAAGGGAGAATACTGTCCAATGGGGCTGGGAAGGCAGGTTCAGTTCAGGTTATATAGGACTATAAAAGCTAAACAAAGGACTTTCTATTTTATCCTAGAAGTAATAGGAAACCACTGGAGTTGGTCAAGTAGGGGAGTCAAATGTGAGATCATTGCTTGAGGAAGATGATTCTGGCAGTCATATGAATGATGGACTATGATGAGGAATGCCTAATTAGGAGGGGGTTGTAATAATCTAGGTGAAAGGTGAGGAGGCATGAACTAGAAGGTGGTGACTGTGAAGAGAGAGAAAGGGTCAGATACCAGGGATGCTGTGGGGTCAGAAATAGCAAGATTATTAATGATGAGTGTGGTGAAGGAGAGCAAGGAGTCCAGAATAAAACTGAAACTATGAACAGGAAGAGGGTGGAAGGATATGATGCCTCTAACAGAAACAGCAAAGTTTGGAAGAGGACACTCTTTTTTTTTTTTTGCTTTTTGCAGGGCAATTGGGGTTAAGTGACTTGCCCAAGGTCACACGGGCTAGTTTTTGTGTTAAGTGTCTGAGGCCGGATTTGAACTCAGGTCCTCCTGACTCCAGGGCCAGTGCTCTATTCACTGCACCATCTAGCTATCCCCGAGAGGGCACTCTTTATGGAGAAAGAAAATGAGCTGGATTTTAGACCTATGGACTTTAAGATGCCCCTGAGATCTACAATCTGAAATGCTATAAGTATGTAAGACTGAAACTCAGTGGAGACACTGGGGTTGGATAGAGATCATAATGAAGCCCATGGAGGGAGAGAGACTGACAGGGAGGGAAAGAGGGAAGGAGGGAGGGAGGGAGAGAGAGACAGAGACAGAGAGAGACAGAGAGAAACAGAGACAGAGACAGAGAGACAGACAGACAGAGAGACAGACAGACAGAGAGAGAGAGAGAGACAGAGAGGGAGGGACATACAGAGACATATACATAAAGACAAGACAGACACATACACAGACACACATAGAAACCAAAAAACAGAGACAAAGATGTGTGTGTGTGTGTGTATGAGAGAGAGAGAGAGAGAGAGAGAGAGAGAGAGAAAGAGAGAAAGAGAGAGAGAGAGAGAGAGAGAGAGATAGGGAGAGAGAGAAAGAGAGAGAGAGAGAGAGAGAGAGAGAGAGAGAGAGAAAGAGAAGAGGGAAGGAGAGACTAGAAAGGGAGAAAAGGGAGCCTTGGAAAGAGCTTTGTGGAATATCCACAGTTAGGGGCCATGATGTGTTTGATGACCCAGAAAAATGACTGTAGAAGTGAATTAGACAGGTAAATAAACCAGAAAAGAAAGCAGTGTCATGAAAACCCAGGAAAGATGAGTGGCCAAAATACAGCAGATAGATTGAGAAAGATGAGGCCTGAGAATAGACCATCAGATTTAGCAATTAAGAGAATGGTGGTATTTTTGGAGAGAATAATTTCAGTTGAGTGTGAGCTTGGAAGCCAGACTGCAAAGGGCTGAGGAATGAGTGAGAGGAGAGAAAGTGGAGGCAGTTAGCGTAGACAACTTTTTTCTTTCCTTTTCCTTTTAAAAAATATTTTTCTTTTATTTTCTTAATGATATAGTATTTAAAAAATTTTGAGTTCCAACCTCCCTCCTTGAGAAGGGAAGCACTTTCATATAGATTATACATGTGAAGTCATGTAAAACATATTTCCATATTAACCATGTTGTAAAAGAGAATACAGACAACAAAAAAGGAAAAAAAGAAAGAGAAAGAAAGTTTTTTTTTTTAAAGTCTGCTTCAATCTGCATTCAGATTCCATCGGTTCTCTCTCTGGAGGTGAATAGGATTTTTCATCATAGGTCCTTCAGAATTGTCTTGACTTTTATTGTATTGCTGAGAAAGGGTAAGTAATCATAGTTGATCATTACACAATGTTACCATTACTGTGTACAATGTTCTCCTGGTTCTATTCATTTCACTTTCTATCAGTTCATATAATAGACAACTTTTTTCAAGAGTTTGGCTGCAAAAGACATGAGAGATATCGAATGATAGCTTGAGAGGTCTAGTGAAGAAGTGAAGAGGGTTTTTTTTTTAAGCATAGAGGATATGGACAAGTTTGAAAGCAGTAGAGAGGGACCCAATCAATAGATACTGAAAATCTGAGAGAGAAGGAAAATGGGAGCATATGATCTTGGAGAAGATAGGACAGGATGGGATCAAGTACACATGTGTGCTTGCAGCTAGGTATCTCAGTGGATTGAATGCCGGGCTTGGAGGGAGGGAGACCTGAGTTTAAATCTAGCCTTAGATACATCCTAGCTGTGTGACCTTGGGCAAGGGGTTTAACCTGTTTCCTCAGCTATAAAATGTGGCTACTAATAGCACCTACTTCTCAGGGTTGTTTTGACGACCAAATGAGGTCATGTTTATAAAGTGCTTGGCATAGTGACTAGCACATAGAGGAGATGTACTGAAGGCAGTCTGTAGTAGGAGTTATATAAATACCAGCTATTATTATTATTATATGTAGAGGAGCTGGCCTTTGAAAGGAGAAAGGTCACTTATTGGTCAGAGACTGGGAGAAAGGAGGAGAGAGTATCAAGGGCTTTTGAGATGACAATAGGTGGACATGGAACTCATGTTTGAACAGTCTCAGTTTTTTCAGTCAGATAAGAGGCAATGTCCTCAGCTGAGAAAGAGGAGTTGGGGAAGATGTGCCAGATTTGAGAAGGAAAGAGAAATTTTAGAACTGTTTCTGTGGGAAGTGAGATAGGGCATCAATTAAAGAGGAATAAAAGGACTACCTGGCTGCAGCAAAGGCCCTGTTAAGGTTTGATAACAAGAATTTGTAAAGTACTCAGCTGGTATTGTTTGGAGATTTCCTACAGTTTTGTTCAGTGGCTAAGTTGGTAAATTGGAGTAGAGGAGGTAGATGGAGGCAGAGTAACCCAAGGCTTAGGTTTGAAAAGCAAAGAGCAGAGACAGGACAAGGGGAAGAGATTCAAGAGCAGAGGATGGTGTAGAGTTAAAATGGTTAGGTTTTGGATTGAGGTTAGAGAGGGATAGTGAAGTGAGAGCTGAGTTACTAGCTGAGGAAGTTCTGGTTCCTGAGGAGAGATAAGAACTTAGGTAGAAGAAGAGTGAATCATTAGGAGTGGTGGAAAGAAAGCAGCAACAGTCAGAGGAATGGCAGAGTTTCTATGGAGGGAAGTAGAATGTTTGTGGGTAATGACCAAATCTAATATGAAATCTGTCTATGTGTGGCTGAAAAAAAGAGAAGAAAAGAAAAAAAGAGAGTCACTGAAAAGAACAGAAGCCAGAAAGAGCCACAGACAAGCAGGACAGCTTTGAAAGTGACATATGGAATTGATTATACTGAAATGGAAAAGTATGCTATTACTTAAGATTCAATTTCATGTAGAATCCTCTTTTTTTGTTTTACTTTGAAAATATTTTATTTATTCTAAACAGAAAATGTTTGTTTAAATTCATAATTTAAAAATTAGAAAAATTTTAACAAGCTTATTAGTAGGGGTACCAAACCAGCCTCTCTGGGCAACACTTTGGGATGGCTTCAATTGTTGGGAAGTTTTTCCTTACAAGAAACCTAAATCTGCCTCTCTGAAACTATCTGTCCTAGTTCTTCCTCCTGGGACCAGACAAGTCCTCTTAACATGGGATACCCCTTTGAACACTTGAAAAGAATTATCATGTCTATTCCTTCCCCTCAATCAAGTCTTCCCTCTTTTAGACTAAACATCACCTGTTCCTCCAACTGATCCTTGTGTATGACATGGTCTCAAAATCTTGATTGTCCTGGTTAGCCTCCTCTGGCCACTCACTAACTTACCAATGCCTTCTCTAAAATGTGGCCTCTTGACCTAAACACAGGGCTCCAGATCCAATTGTCCTGATCTATATCTGGTCACTAGACCTAGGTGGATCCAAAGGAGAAAGTGAGGCTAGTGGCTATGCATAGTTTTCCTCACTTAAATCCAAGTCACTTGCATGTCCTGGCATCACCTTCCTCATGTCACAGTCCTCTTTGAGAATGAAGAACACACAATTGTCCCCTCAAACCTCTGGTTCTCTTTAGCCACACTTCTCCTCTCTTTTTGAACCCCCATGGAAGACTTTGCATTTCTCTCTATTAGACCTGATAAATTAGATTCAGCTCTCCAGTTCTTTTTGGATCTCAACTCTCCCACCCAACATGTTAACTATGGCTCTCAGCTTTATGTCATCTGCAAATCTGATAAGCATGCCATCTGTGCCTTTATCCAAGTCATTGATAAAAATTTTGGACCACCCTAGAGCTGGCGGCAGGCACTGATGTCTGAGTCACTTCATTGGCTATCTCCTTCTAAGCTTACTTCCAACAATTATGAATAATTCTTTGGGGCTGGCCCTTTAACTGGTTCGAAGTCCACTTAATGGTATAATCAGCTAGCCCACACCTCTATAGGCCTCCCCAGAAAGAATATGATCAGCTTTGCTAAACTCATTGCTAAAATCTATGGCATTTTCCTGATCTCCCGGCCTGGTAATCCTGTTAAAGAAGACTGAGGTCAGCCTGGCCTGACCTGTTCTTGATGAAGCCATGCTGGCTCTGATCACTGCCTGCTCTTCTCAACATTCACATCTCTTTAAAAATGTTATAGAATAATATGCTGCTGAATTTTGCCAGGAATTGAATGAAAGTGTCTCAGCTAATAGTTAACAGACTATCTGCTCTTTGCTTTAAAAAAAAAAAAACAACTTTGCTCTTCTCTAGTCCTATGGAATCTCTTCCATTTGCCATGGTCTTTCTGAGCATGAGGAGTGTGTTGAGGAGCAGTACTGCAGGACCACTAGATTCTTTAGCCCCACATGGTAGAAGCAAGAGCAATGGTGGATACTAGTGAGACAGATTACAGAGTCTTGAGGTTCAGGTTCCAGTTACATCCAGAAGACCCTTTGAGGTCCTACCAATTCTGAGACTCTAACTACCATCAGTTAGTCACTCGTCTACCTATCTATCTAGCCCTTATGCGAAAATCTCTCTTATAGTCCATCTCTCTACTAATCTTTCCACCCACCCATCCATGCATCCATTTTTCAACCAGCTAGGTTAGTGAGGGAAAATTCCTGATTGAGGACAGGGGAAGTAGGGTTGGGAGTTGCCTGGAATGGGGGTGGTGCAGGGAGTAACTGGCCTGAGGGGGGTGGGTGGGAAGGGCAATTTCCTTTCTAGGGCTAGGCCACAGGAAATTCAATCCTGGTCTTTCTGAAGGTGTTTCCTGCAGATAAGGCAGTGCAACCTTCCTCCATCCTGACCCCTCCCCTTTCCCTCACCCCTTCATGTCTTCTCCTCTCTGGTCACATATCCTGCTTTCCCTCCCCCTTTCCAGGACTGTCCACCCCCCTTTACATCTAGCCCAGCCCAACAGTCACTGGCCTTGAAAGGGACTGGTCATCCCAAAGCAGGAGTGGTAGTGGTGGTGGGGGGGTCTTCCTGCCCCTGGAGAGGAAAGATTCCAGGCTTCTAGGCAGCCTGAGGGACAGACACAATTTCCTTCATACACCCTGACTTTAAGGAGGAGGCAGGAGTCACAGAGAACAGAGGGGTCAGTGGGGACCCAGACTGCTCAGAGGCATGTGTAGGGGGTGGTGGAGAATGGGGGTGATGGGAATGATCTGGGGACAGGCCAGTGGCTGTTGGATCTGTGGGAGAAGGGTCAGGGGCATAAAAGCCTGATCTTTTGGGGGTAGTGGGGATAAATTTGGGGGAGAGGATGTTTTCTTTGGGTAATGAGGGGCTAATCTCTGCGGGGATGATTTTAGGGGCCATTCTCTTTGGGGGAGTATCAGGAGTGATCTAGAGTGACCTTTTGCAAGACTCAAAGGCCTTTGGCTGTACCCCCCTTGGGGGGTGGGGATCAGCTTGATTTCTCTGTGGGAGGAAGAAGCCGATGGGGGGTGGGTCTTACCTCTTTGGGTGGTGAGAAGCTGATTTTTGGAGGAAGGGTGGGGGTGGATGGGGTAGTTTTCTTGGTAACTAAAGACCAATTTCCCTAGAAGGGGCTGGGAAAAATTGAGGGTCAGAAGCTTATTTCTTTCAGGGTGGGGTAAGGTAAGGGGCTGATGGGAAGGGTAGAGGATGTCCTCTTTGGAAGCCAGGGACTGATTTCTCCGAAGGGTGTTAGGTGTTCTTTGGAGGGTCAGAGACTATTCTGGGGTGGGTGGGAGGGTGACACAAGTACTGTACTCCCCATAGAGGGGTCAGAGCATGGTTTCTCTGGGATGAAGCACTGTTTTATCTCTGGAGAAGGAGGAATTTCTCTGGGTAATAATCAGTGGCTATTCTCTCGGTGTGAGGTGGTCAAGGGCTGATGGGGTATGGAGGGAGGCGAATGAAGCTCTTTTGCTCGGTAGGTAGCCGGCTTGATCTGAACTAGTGGTTCAGTGACTGTTCTCTTTCGGGGATCAGTAGGTGTTTAGGGATTTCCTCAGCAGAGGCCAAGGGCTGATGGAGAGGGGGTAGAGAGGATTCTAGGGGGAGTCAGGTGTCGCTTCTTGGGAGGGGGTGCTGAACTGATCCATCTGGGAATAGGGAAGAGGCTTGTGGTCTCTTTTATCCAAGGCAGCGAGGATTGCGAGGTGGGAAGCTGACGGCAGGAATGGGGAGGAACCTTCTAGGAGTAGTGATCTATGGCCACTCTGCAGGGTTCGAGGCTGTTTCCTTTGGAGGAGAAAGGGACAGTGCAGGTTCTGGGTTGTTCTGGGGTGGATCAGGGGCTGTTCTCTAGGGCGGGGGCGGGGGTGGGGCGTCTGAGAGAGTTTCTAGTCTTCGCTCCTGGTCTCCCGCCCCCCTTCCACCCACTCGCCCCTCCCCCCACGTTGCTATGACAACGTGTAAAACTAAAAATCACTCCCGGGTAGCAGGAGGCTCTGAGCGCCCCCTCCTCTCCGCTCCCCCCTCCCCACGCAGCAACGCCCCCACCCAGTCGTTACTATGGTGATGGGGGGGCAGGTGTCAGTCCTGGATGGGGGGGTAGAGAGGGAAAAGGGGTGGGGGGGGGCAAAGAACAAACTCCCTGAACTAGGCTTC
>CM053597.1:228731477-228761006 GCA_028646575.1 Pseudocheirus occidentalis
CTCCCCCGCCGAGCCCCTGGCTCTGCCGGTCCCGGCCTCGGGCCCCGGGCCGGCCTCCCCCTCCCCATCTCCTTCCCCCTCCCCCTCCCCGGGCCCCGGCCCGGCCCCCTCCCCCCTCCCTCGCAGCGCAGCCCCGGCGGCGGCGGCGGCGGCGGCTGCGGGGGGGCCTGGGGGGGCGGGGCGGAGCGGGGAGTCCCCGCACGACTCGCTCCGGGCCCCGGGAGCGGCCAGCCCCGGCCCGGGCCCCGGCCCCGGCCCCGGCTCCGGCCCCGGCCCCGGAATGGATGGCCCCGGGGCTAACGCTGTGGTCGTCCGCATCGGCATCCCGGACCTGCAGCAGACGGTGAGTGAGCCTGGCCCACCCGCCCGCCCTGACATCGGGACCCCCCACTCCACCCCACCCCCATCCCCACCTTCAGATCGCTGCACTGGCCCCCAGACCTCTTTCCAGCCCGGTACATCCCCTCCTCCCAGCAGCCGACCCCCTTTTCCTCTAAGCCCTGGTTGTTTCTCCCCCCCACCTCCGCCCCAGCTCCGAAACCTCCTCCCAGCCGCAGGATCTCCACCCCCCAATCCCTGGACCTCCTCTCAGCCCCGGGACACCCTCCCTCTAGCCCCCGGACCTCCTCTTTCATCCCCGAGACCGCCTTTCCCTAGCCCTGGGATTGTCCCCCTCCTACCTTAGGACCCCCTTTCCTCAGTCCCTTGACCTCCTCCCAGCCCTGGGACCATCCCTTGTACTCCAGTCCCTGGAATCACTATCTCTTCCCTTTCCTCCCCTACCCCTCGCATCCCTGGGACTCTCTTACCCGTCCCCTCCCCCAATTCATGCCCGGTGATACTGAGACCACTAACTCCTATTTGCAGACCTCCTCCCATTTCCTAGATCACCCCAGCTCTTCCTTTCCCTCCTCAAGGATCCCCCAATAATATCCCTGCCCAGACTCCCTCTCAGTCCTGGGGTCCTTTCTCACACCCAGACCAAGTGCAGCCCGGGCATCCCTCCGGAGCCTTTTCCTCCTCCCACTGGACCCTTGCCCAAGTTCGCCCCTGAAACCTCCGCCTGGAGCCCCCTTCTCTCTGAGTGTTCCTTTTTGCCCCGGAGCCCTCCCCCGCCCCCAGCCCCTTCTAAGGCCGGGATTCCTCGCCCTGCCCCCATTCTAGGTCTTCCCCCCCCCCAGGCGGGGCGGTCCTAAGCCCCGCCCCCACGGGGGTCCTCCCCCAGAGTGGTTCATCGGTGGCCAGCAGAGGGCGTGCCTAAAATGGGAGCTCTAGAATCCCCCCACCCCCAGGATCTGCGAGGGTTAAGGGGCATGTTCTGGCTCTCCTGAGTCACCCCTTCCCTTTCTTCCCCAGAAATGTTTGCGGCTGAACCCCGACGCACCCGTATGGGTGTCCAAGCAGCGGGTGCTCTGCGCCCTCAACCACAGTCTGCAGGATGTGCTCAACTATGGCCTCTTCCAGCCCCCCTCCCAGGGCCGGGCAGGCAAGTTCCTGGACGAGGAACGTCTGCTGCGGGACTACCCGCCCAACATGGACACGCCCCTGCCCTACCTGGAGGTGGGGCTTCGGGAGGGGCGGGGCTAGGGTGGAGCCAGGAATCCTGGGCCTGAGAGATTGACAGCTGTTCCCGACTGGGGGGTGTGAGGGGTACCATATAGAGGTAGATGTGTTGATGGTGTGTATATGGCTTTGTATGTATATATGTGAGTGTGAGTCTGTGTGTGCAGAGAGATATATGCAGGTACTGTGGAGTGTGTGTGTGTGTGTGTGTGTAGAGATGTATGCAGGTACTGTGGAGTATATGTTGAAAGTATAGTGGATGTGTGTGGGTATGTGTGCAGAGAAAGATGCACGTAGGTACTTGTGGGAGGATATCTGTACAGTGGGTGGGTGTGCCTAATGAAAGATGTGTGCATGGGAGGGTGTGTCCAGGGAGGTGAGTATGTGTCCAATGAAGATGTATAGGGGGTGTTGCCTATGTCCAGTGAGGGGGCTGTATACACAGAGCTTTGTGTGTCTTGTGTGTGTAGAAGGGCTGATATGGCCAGCGAAGGAAAGGCTATGTGTCCACCTTGAGGGGTGTATATATACAAGGGAATCTGCTCCCAGTGAGGGCTGCCTGGGTACCCAATGAAGGCCCTAGCAGGGGACAGCCATCTCCTGTTCTCTGCAATCCCTGAAGCCTGAGGGGATGGTCATTGGGTATGGGGAGGTGAGTGACTGGGCTGAAACGCTGCCTCTCCCTCTTTTTCCCCCCCTCCCCTGCTCCCTGGCAGTTCCGCTACAAACGCCGGGTTTACACCCAGAGCCTGCTGGACGATAAGCAATTTGCAAAGTTACATACCAAGGTGATGTTGCCAAAGTTCTGGGAGTATCAGAAAACTTGAGATGAGGATTATGAGAGAGGGGCTCACTAGAGTTCATTCTTACCCAATCCCCTGGCTCTAGGCAGCTAGAGCCCCTAAGCTAGACAAGGGATCCATGGTTTCAAAAAAACATCCAAGAATGTGGCCTTCACCAGTACCTTCCTCCTTCCTTCTCCTTAGCGTCCATCTCTTCCCACTGGAGTATGAGATTAGGCTATTGGGTTTAGAAGGCCCGGATCCAGTGTTGGGGAGGGGAGAGTCAGATGGGGTGGTGGGCTCCGCATGCCACCAGGGCCTCGGGGAAGCACTGAGGTCACAGGGCTCAACTGACAAACCAGAGCTCATGCTCTTTGGTATCCTAGGCAAACCTGAAGAAGTTCATGGAGTATGTCCAGCTTCACAGCACAGACAAGGTGGCCCGGCTTCTGGACAAGGGGCTGGACCCCAACTTCCATGATCCTGACACAGGAGGTGAGCAGCCAAGGATGGGGACCTTCACTGGGACCTTATTTGAGTTCCAGACTGGGGCCAGACCTCACTCTGTCTTCTGATCTACTGATTCCCAGAGTGCCCCTTGACCCTGGCTGCCCAGATGGATAGTGCCACCGATTTACTAAAGGTCCTGAGAAATGGCGGGGCCCATCTGGACTTCCGTACTCGGGAAGGGCTGACAGCTTTGCACATCGCCACACGCTGCCGGAACCCCAGTGCCCTGACGGTCAGTGTGTGAAAGGATGCTGGGGAGGAGGCAGGGGAAAGAGAGAGGGAGCCCAAGGCTTTGGTGACCCTGGCCCTGGACTCCCCATAGACCCTGCTGGACCTTGGGGCTTCCCCAGACTACAAGGACAGCCGTGGCCTGACCCCCCTGTACCATAGTGCCCTGGGTGGTGGGGACCCCCTGTGCTGTGAGCTTCTGCTCCATGACCACGCACAGATCGGGACAGCTGATGAGAATGGATGGCAAGAGATTCACCAGGTGAGGGGCCAGGAATGCTGCTGGGGGGAGGTGGTGCTGGGGAAAGTGGCAAATTCTCCGAGGAGGAATCAGAGTGGGGGGATTGGAGAGCAACAAGGGTCATCCTCCAGCCTCTTCTCTGCCCCTCTCCCCTTCAGGCCTGTCGTTTTGGGCATGTCCAACACCTAGAACATTTGCTGTTCTATGGGGCTGACATGAGAGCCCAGAATGCATCAGGAAACACAGCCCTGCATATCTGTGCCCTGTACAATCAGGTGGGACCAGTGTGTGTGTGTGTGTGTGTGTGTGTGTGTGTGTGTGTGTGTGTGTGTGTGTATGTGTGTGGGTGTATTTGTATGCCAGTTCTCTGCTTCTACTTCCTGGGACCAGTCCTACTTCTGAGTCTGACCTTAGGATTCTCTTCTCTCCTCATCCTCCCAACCAGGAGAGCTGTGCTCGGGTACTCCTCTTCCGGGGAGCAAATAAGGATGTTCGGAATTACAACAGCCAAACAGCTTTTCAGGTATGGGGCATGGTGGGAGGTGTGGGTGCTCAGAGGTTAAGGTAATGGGGATGGTGGCTCCCAGGCACATTTAGGATGAGGTCAGGAAGCTGGAGTGAGTGTGGAAGGGCCAGCTGAGAGAAGCCAGGGGCCTCATTTCCCCTTCTTTTGGTCCCAAGGTGGCTATCATTGCTGGGAACTTCGAACTTGCTGAGGTTATCAAGACCCATAAGGATTCTGATGTTGGTGAGTCCCATCCTCCCCATGCATTAGGGTTCTGGGGGCTGTGAGTTTGATGGCAGACAGCAAGGGTCCCTGGTTAAGGTGGGGGGAATTTTCAATGGAATCAGCAAAGGTCAGAGACATTGAGATCAGAGGACTCCATGCTGGTCATCAGCGTATTAACAGAAGCCTTTGGAGGTCAGAGAGGAAGAAGGGGGTGTCAGTGAGGGATAATGGAGGCAAGAGAAGGCCACTGATGATCCAAAGGGGTTGGACACATCCACCAGCTGCAAGCCACTCCTCTGGCTAGAGTTCTTTATTCTTTTCTTGGTCTGGTCCCAGTGTGTTTGAAATAGGCCTTGTTTTTGACTGGTCCCATGGAATGGTTTAAGCGTTTGGGCTGGCATGGGACCAGGGTTTGTTTGGGTATCTCCTGGGTTAGCATTGGGGTGACATTAATGTTGAGTTTGGATTGTGGCTAGCTTAGAGTTCAGGTTCAAGTTTGAAGGAGGATCAGTGTTTATAAATATCTTTGGGGCCTCCTTAGTTAGTTTGTTTGGGGCCATGGTTAGTTCTCCATTTGAGGACCCAGGTATTGGCAGTTTTTTTTTTTCTTGGAGAACATTTCATTTGAGGACAGAAAGTCATGCCTTCACGATTTTCCTGTTTGGGGTGTGCTCCCCAGTCCTGACATGGTTTAGGAGGGTAGCACGTTTCTGTGCGTAAACCCTGAGTGTCTATATTTGAGTTAAAAACATTAAGGTTAGTTAGACTCACTGCAGGATAGGCCCTGGAGGCCTTGGCTTTGGGGTTAGGATTAGGCCTCGAATCACTATTGGATTTGGTTTCTATCTGGGGTCAGGTTAGGTTGGAGTTTGAATTAAAGTTAAGGTTGAATTCCATTTAATGTCATGGTCATTGAAAGGCCAGTGCAGGGTCAGCACTAGTGATGGCCAGCCTTCCTGGTGGGAAAGCCTAGGGAGCCTCCATGAGGAACACTTTTGAACATTTTAAAAAATAAATTCATTTATTTTTAAAGGACAGCCCTGAGTGGCTCAGAGGTCCCTACCCTATGGGGAGTGGAGCTGCATGTGTTAGGGGGATGTCTATAGTTGTGGATGCCAGCTCCTGTCCTGGCTCTGGGTCAGGAGTCAGTGTGGGGTTGTGGGAAGGCCCCTGGCCAGGGAGACAGGCTTTACTCCAAACTCTAGCACTAGACTTGTAACCCTGGGCAGGTCAGAGACCACCTGGAACCTTCAGTTTCTCCAAAGATATCAAATGAGACGTGGGGTAGACCTTTTGGGGTTTCTCCCAGTCATGGCACATTCTCTGATTCTGTGTGATGGTAGAGTGGAGGCCAGGTCTGAGGAATGCATCAGGGGATACAGACGGCTACTTTTTATCAAGTTCATGCATGCATGTGTGTGCGTGTGTGTGTGCACACGTGCACGCATGTACTCACACTCAAGATAAAGCTGACAGATGTGCAAGGGAAGGGTTGGGATCAAAGTATACCTCAGGAGATGCCCACTGAGGATCCTTGGTGGTGTTTGGGTGTGAGGGAGCTCCCTTGGCAGCCAAAGCCTCCCTGAGGACATTCTGCCTCTTAAACAGGAAATCACCCAGCCTCCTTGTGGGTGTCTAGGGTGGGGTGGGGGGTGGGGCAGTCTGCTATCTGATCTCACTCCAAGTTTTCAGGATTGTAATGAAGGTGTGACCCTGTGAGTCCCCAGGCCCTGGGCTCTTATTTGTCCCCCAGAGGAGTCTGAGCAGCCCTCTCCCTTGCAGGTGTGGTCATTTGGCTTTGTGTTCCCCCTCTCCCCCCCCAAACATTCTCTCAGTGGGCTCTGTTTCGTGTCTCAGTCACTATTCTCCCGTGTGGCCTGCTGACCAATGCTCTCTTTGTCTCCCCATATGGTCTGCATTCCTTCACAGAATTGGACCAGCACATTGGCCTTTGCTTTCTTCCTCATTCTCTCCTGTGACCTGTAGACTCTTCTTAGTCACTCTCCTTGACTAGGGTGCAGTTATGTGTCTTGATCCCCATTCTCTTAGGCACTCGAGTTGAGCTGTGCTCTCTCATGTAACAAGCACTTACACCAGCCAGGCTCGCTATGTGGCTTGACATCCTTATCTCCCATGGCCTAATCAGCCTTCTTGAATGTGGCCTGGGCATGGATCCCTCAGAAGCTTGACTAGTGTCTTCTTATGGGTTCTTTGGGTTCTAGTGAGCACTAGAAGACAGCCTAGAATGCCCTGTTTTGAGACTGGGGCATGGGACCTTCCCACCTCTTAAAAGTTTCTTCTTTTAGAGTGGAAATTTGGGGAAACTGTAATTTGGGATTAGGGAGATGGTGGCCACAGAAAGTTTCTCAACACTCAGGGCTTTATCTTCCTGAATCCTGAGGGATTCTTTCTTCCCTTCCAAGCCCCCTGCTTCTTCTTGGGCCAATAAACTACCTCTCAGAGTTTTCGACCGTGGAGGATGCATAGAAGTGCCCCTGTTCAGAATGCCCCAACACAGCCCATATACAAGGACAGGCTCTTAGAAGTTTGGTGCTAAGTTCTGGTCCCTGTTTTCCTTTGTAAGGCAGCATCATGTAGTGGATAGAACCCTGGAGGCAGAAAATCCTGGGTTCAAATCCCCCCTTAGATACTTACTAGCTATATGGGTCAGGGAGAGTCACTTAACTGTGCCTCAGGGTCCACATCCATAAAATAAGGGGTTTGGATTTGGTGGCCTCAGGCCTCCTAGCTCAAGAGCTGTGTTCCTATGGTCTTATGGCCCCTCTTCCCCACGATGAGCCTCTGTCCTGTGTATGTATTTTGACCTCACACAGGGAAGGCATTTGAGTCCTGTGTTAGAGACAATTCCAGGGTTCTACAGGATTGCTTGTAGGTGTGGCTGGGTGCTTGGGGGTGAAGTCGGGATCCCCTGCACTCTTAGGTAATGCTGGGTATTTAGGGATTCATGGGTCACACCATGAATTATGGGTACTGATGGGGAAGGAGAAATGCTTACATGCATTCATGGACAACAGCTGAGCTTACATATGCTGAAGGTTAATATCTGAGCTTACCTAGAGTGGTGGATAAGGTCTGAGCTTCTGTGCACTAATGAGGGATATTGAACTTTGTATTGACAGGGCCACCATGCTCTGTTGGGAGACTTCGTAGTTGATATTAATTAATGAGGAGATAGGGAAACTTGGATGTAGTGATGGGCAGTATCAGCACACACTCACATCCACACATGTGAGCAAATGCTTACACACGAGCACACACAACACACACATGTGAACGCACATGTGTGAGCACACTCTCATGTGCACATACATGTAAGCACACTCACACACACTCATGCACACACACACGTAATGTTAGAGCTATCTGCCTATGGGTAAAGTCAGCATTTGTTTGTCTTGCTGGGTAATATTGGAGATTATGGTCATGTCAGGCTGGTTGGAATCAGTGGACAGCATTGGCATTTGTATATACTGGCATCTGATGGTGCTGTTTACATGTGCTGATGAATAATTTCAGAATTTGTATGCAGCAATGGGAAATGTCTGAGTACAACATCTGGGCTGCTGTGCATTCATGAGTAGTATTGGTGTGGCCTGATGATAGTGCTGATGGACAGTATCAGAGGGGGAAAATCCCAAGGGGCCACAGACCTCCCCTCACCTCATGCCCCTTCCTTTAGTGCCATTCCGGGAGACTCCCAGCTACACCAAGAGGCGACGCCTGGCAGGTCCTGGGGGCCTGGCTTCCCCAAGGCCATTGCAGCGCTCAGCGAGTGATAATGATCTGAAGGCTGAAGCTCGGTCTGGTCCCTCCCCCGGACCCTCGCTCAGAAGTCTCCCCCACCAGTTACTGCTCCAGATGCAAGAAGCAGGCATGGGGCCTGTGGCAGGGATTCGAGGACCCCAAAGTCGATCCCCATCCCTTCAGCGTCTGCAGGAGGATAAGGAGAGGGACAAGGACCCCAGTGGTCACACTCTGGTCAGAGGAGGTCGAAGCAAGAGCAGGTAGGCCATGGGGCAGGAGATGAGGGGACTTGGAGCAGGGGAAATGAGGGTGAGGGCTAAGGGGTTTGGCAAGGCCAAAGAATGGAGAGGGCTGAGATGGGTGAGGAGGGGAGGAAGGGGGAATGGTGGCTGTGGGGAGAGCTGTTTGGGGTCAGGGGAGGAAGGAAGGAGAATGGGCTCCTGGTGGCTCCAGAGTAGCCTCAGACTCCATGGCTATATCTGTTGGGTCCTCTGTTAGGGGGCCCATGATTGGGCAGCCCCAAGTTAGGGTCCTTCCTCTCTGCTCTTTGGGCACCTCCCTCAGTTGTGCTGGCTCATCACTAGGACCATCTCAGCAAGTGTAGGATAGTGGAAGAAGGTGGGCAAGCCCAGGATGGCAGCAACTTAAAGGAGGTGGGGGCATGCGTAGACTTGGGCCAGGGTTGTTTCTGGTGGTGGTAGTGGGAGGTTATATAGGGTCTCTGTAAGCTTGGCTGTTCAGCTTGATAGTGTCAGTGCAGTGTAATCAGAAAGCAGCGGGTGGGAGGCAGGACACTGGTATACCAGGTTCAGATATGTCACTAATTAGCCCTTTGACTGGTAACCCAGGTCACCTCTCTCTGGGCATCAGGTCCTTCCTCTTCATAATGAAGGGGTTCTAGTGGATAACCTCAGTGTGACATCCTAGGAGAGCATCTGAGAGGTATTAGGTGGGTGACCTTAGGCAAGTCCCTTAACTTTCCTAGGCCTCAGTTTCTTCATCTGTAAAATGGAAGGGGGTGTGTGGATTCAACAGGACCTTTCCTGCTCCTAAGTCATTTATTCTGTTGTTCTTGCCTTCTCTATACTCAACTTTGTTCTCAGTTACTGTAGGGGAGTCAAAAGGAGAAAAGCTAAGACCTGCCTGCCTTCAGGAGTTGGTTAGGGATCTGACCTAGACACTTTCCTAGGGAGATTCAGAGACTGGGGAGACAGCCCCAAGTCCTGCCATTTGGGAAACCCTCATTCTGGGGCAGGCTGAGGCAGAGGAGGCCTAGTCCTTGGCCCTACCTAATGGAACTCAAAGGCTGAGGAGGAGGAGGGAGGGGTCCTGCCTTCTGGTACCTTCCAGTCTAGAGGACAAAGGAGAAACTGACCTTTGGAAGCTTAGTCTAGGAAATAAGATTGAATCCAAGCCTGTTTTCCCCTAGGTTGTATATGCTAGAGATGACTGGGTTGGTTCCTCAGGAAAGACTAGTTAAGGCTACAGATGGTCATGCTCTGGCCAGACCCCCAAGAGAAGGAAGGAAGGTGGCAACGAGAGTGAGGTTGGTAGAATGTATGAAGGGGCTGGGGCCAGACTGACTGGAGGAGGACTGGAAGTGCTGGGCTGGCCAGGCAGTGAAGCCATTCACTTTTTTTTTAGGCAGGGAAGTATTATGGCTTTTAGGTTGTAGGAAGATTCCTGAGGCAGATAAAGCAGTTTTAGAGGCTTGATTGAGGTAGGAGGCTGCTGGATGGAGAAGAGAAGGGGCAGAAGGGAGCATGAGTCCATGGTCCATGTGCTCTAGAAGCCTCCTAGCTCTAGGAACAAGAATGGTGGAGTTGTCTTGGAGAGAAACAGAGGAGCCGAGCAAAGGGAAGGGCTCTGCTGGGAAGATGACCACTTCAAGTTTGGACATGGCAAGTTTGAAGTGACAGTGAAATAGTCAGATGCCTAGTAGACTGTTGGAAGGGCTTAGCTGTGGCTGGTGACAGACTCACTGACTGAAGCCTAAAAGGATCTAAGTCTGCCTAGAGCTGCCTCCTACCCAAGTATCCTGAGTCCCATTGGGACTGGAGGGGCCCTTCAAGGACCCCTCCTTAACAGATGAAGAGATTCATAAACTGTCAGGGACTTGGCCAGGGTCACCCAGAGGTGGAACCTTAGTGTCCTTGCCTCCACCTTTATGCCTTAATTCACCCAGGTCAGAAGTGCACCAGCTTTTCTTAAGGTCTTCCGGGTCATGTTTGATTCCCATTGAACTTGCGGTCCATTTAAGACTACCAGATCTGTTTCACCTGCACTCTGTCCTTATCTAGCCTTGCGTTTTCCCATCTAACTGGTCCTTGTGAGGCTGATTTTTTAGAACCGAAGTGCAAGACTTGGGAGTCGAGTGTAGGGAGGTGCTGGGGAGTCATCTGAGGCCCCTAGGGTGAATGAGGACTTTCAGTGAGGGACCGGAGAGGGCAAAGGGCTATCCAGCAGAGCATGGGAAAGGCAATATTCGGGGCAAGAGACCACGGGAGGCAGCACGGGGGACAGGGAAGAGATAACAGTACAGGAAAGGGGGGGTGGAACGGAGGGACGACTCAGGTTCCTCGTCTTGTCTCTTGGCCTTGTGCTCCTGGGGTCTAGGGATCTCCCGAGAGCTCCGACCGAGGGTCTCGCCTACCGGATCCTGGTCGGGGAGGCTGGAGCCTAACCAACGGCCAGTGTTGGCTGGCTTTGGGCTCCTGAGGCCCGAATGAGCAGGGCAGAGCTGTCTGGCGCCTCCTCCTTCACAAAGGAAGGTCCGGAGTCCTGCAGCCCCCCTATCCCTTGTATCCCCTGCAGCCCCCACTAAGGCCCGGGGGAGTTCCGCGGTCTCGGTAGTCCGCGGGTGCATCTCTGCTCTTGCGCCTCAGGCTTCCCCACCCCCCAGCCCTAAATCCTGGATCCCTCCCCCCTTTTCTGGGGCCCTGAATGCTGCCCTCTGGGGGAGGGGCCAGGGGCCAGAGGGTGGCTGCCCCCTGCCGCTGTCCCGCAGAGGGGAGGAGTCCCCCCCTTGCCCGGCCGCCGCAGCGGGCAGGGAGCGAAATATGGGCACGGAGAGGGGCGAGCTGGGCGCTCCCGGGAGCGCAGCCCCGTGGTAGCTGCCGGTCCGTGCGTCCAGAGCCGGCGCTGACAGGAGGGAATCGGGGGGCGGCGGAGAGGGCGGGGGAGCAGCGAGGGGAGGGGAGGAGAGCAGAGGGGCGGGGCGGCCGGCGGCCGTGCGCTGGTGGCGGCGGCGGCGGCGGCGGCGCGGGCCGGGGGGCGGGCGGGCAGGCAGGCGGGCGCAGCGGCCAGGCGCGGGGCGCCGAGGAGCGGGGAGCGGGGAGCCGAGCCCGGCGCATGGAGCGGCGGCGGCCGCGGGCCCGGCCCCCGGCGGGCGGGCGGCAGCGGCAGCAGGAGGCCCAGGAGGCGGCGGCAGCGGCTGGGGCGGCCCCGGGCGGCAGCCCCGGGCGGCGGACACAGCGGCTGCGGCTGCGGCTGCGGTGAGGCCGGCGGGGCCGGAGGAGCGGGGGGCCGGGCCCAGGCCGAGGCCGAGGCCGAGGCCAGGGCGCCATGGCCATGACCGAGGCCCCGGGCGCCGGCTTCGCCTGCGAGCTGCCCGCGGGCATCGCCTCCGTCACCTACGTGTTTGTCTACAGCCCGAGCGGCCCCGGCGGCGGCCCCGGAGGAGGAGGAGGAGGAGGAGCCGGTGGCGGCCCGGGAGCCCTGGGCCCCGCTGCGGCCACCAGCCCTGCGCCCGCGCCCGCACCTTCGCCCGCGCCGCCCCGGGGCCCAAAGCGCAAACTTTACAGCGCGGTCCCTGGCCGCAAGTTCATCGTGGTGAATGCGCACAGCCCGCGGGGCGAGGGGGAGATCCCGCTGCACCGCGGCGAGGCTGTCAAGGGTGAGCCAGCCGGGCCGAGGTGGGGAAGAGAGAGGGGCTGGGTGACTGGCAGGGCCCCCAGGGCGGGTGGGGACGGCCAGGCGGTCAGGGAGACAGACGGACTGACGGAAGGGCCCACGGAGAGCCCAGGCGGGAGGGAGGGATGGGGCTCCGATCGTGGCTGCATCCGACCAAGGTGAGTGGGGGAGGGGGACTAGGGACCAGAGAGCTGGAAGAGGGGGGTGTGTCACTGGGGGAGTAGGAGGGGCCACTAGGATGGGTATTTGCTACTATGGAAATTCCTTTGGTCACTCTGGAGGGTCTGGACTCCGCCGGAGTTTCTGGATCACAATGAGGGGTTCCCTTTGTCACTATTTAGGGGTCTCTGTGTCCCTATTTGGAGGTCACTAGGTTGGAATATCTAGGTCCGTATGTGGGTGTCCCCCTGCCACTGTAAAGGCAATGTCACTCCAGAAGGGGTTTCCTGGGTCACTCTAAGAGGGTGACCTTCTGTTATTAGAGGGTGTGTCTGTGACACTCTGAGGGGCTCTCTATATCTCTATAGGGGGATTCTTCAACCAGGGGCCCTTTTATTTTTGAATGGTTCCTCTGGCACTATCAGTATATCCCTGTCAGTGTGAGGAGATCTTCTGGTACTCTGAGTGGTCTGATAGGGGCCCCTCTATCCTTAAGGGGGCTTCTGTCACTATGAGGGATAATCCTGTCAGTATCATGTCTATATCAGACAGGGTCACTCTGGGGAATCTGTGTAATTATAGGGGGCTTTCACTGTCCTTCTCAATACTGTGAGGAGGTCCCTGTTTCACTGTTGATCTGGGCTTCTGAACCTGGGGTCTGTGATTGTATATGTTCTATATATTTTCCTAGCTGTATTTCAGTATAATTGTTTTTCTCTGTAATCATACACATTTCATCTTATTAATTTAAAGCCATGATTTTGAGAACAGGTTCCCCATAGGCTTCACTAGCCTGCCCAAGGCTGTGCCCCAGAGACATCAAAGGCTGAGGACCCCTGCTGAAGCATGCCTCTGTGTCCCTGGGGTTGGAGGAGTTAGTAGAAGATGGTCCCTGGGTCACTGTAGGAAGTCCCTTTGTCACTATGGGAAGCCCTGTGTCACTTCAGGGTGTTCTTGGGTCACTTTGTTAGGGAATATTTGTCAGTAGGGGGTTCTTTGTAAATACAGTAGGTCCTTCTGTCAGTGGGTTCCCTCAGTTACTGTAGATTGGCTTCTGTGTCACTCTGGGGGAACCTATGTTTATATACTATATCTCTATTGGATGTGCCTTTCTTCCCAAGGAGACCATTTGGTCAATTTCAAGAATCCCTGTGTCACTGCTAAGGGGGGAGGGTCCTTATTTTTACTAAAGGGGCTTTCCTGTATCCTTTTCAAGGGAAGTAGCCTTGACTCACTCTGTATGTTTATATTTCATACATATATATGGGACCCCTCTGTCATGGGGGTTCCCTGTTACAATAAGGGGTTCCAGTGTCACTTTGAGTTGTCTCAAGTCTTTAGTTCTGTCTCAGAGAACTGACTTGGACTCTGTCCCATCCTACCTTCTGGGGCATCTAGGCCTTGGGCCTCTGGGTCAATTAGAAAGTCTGAGCCTCTGGCCCCTTCCAGGTGCTGCTATGTTCCTGGCTCACTCCCTTGGGGGATGGGGGTGGGATTGATGAAAAGGATACTTTGGGAGGAAGATGGGGAGAGGGAATAGGAAGGGGATAGAGAAGGAAGGGGAAGAATGAGGGACTTGGCAAGGTGTCTTTTACTCTTTCCCCTGTTCTCCCTCCTTCCCTCCCCCATCCCCCTAGCCCCTCTATTTGGTCTGGTTCTCTCTTATTTTCTTTCCATGTGTCTTTCTGTTTCCTTTTCTCTGTTTCTCCATTTCAGTCTTTGCCTTTTCCTGTTTTTTTTTTAAAGCTCCTTTCCCTTCCTTTTGTGGTCCAGAATTGCCTTCCCCTCCTTCTTTACATCTTTCTCTGTCTCTCCTTCCTCCCTTCCCTTCCCCCCCCCCCCAGTTGTTCATTCTGTTTGGTTTCCATCTGCTCTTTTCTCTTTTCCCAGTGTCTGGTCCCAAATTGTCCAAGGGACAGAGCTGACGGAGGGGGAGGGGAGGGGACATTGGGAAAGAAGGGATCCAGAGAAGGGGGGGGGTTCTGTGTGATGCATCTGTCTGTCTGTCCTCCCAGTGCTCAGCATCGGGGAGGGCGGTTTCTGGGAGGGAACGGTGAAAGGCCGAACGGGCTGGTTCCCAGCTGACTGCGTGGAGGAGGTCCAGATGCGCCAATATGACACACGGCATGGTGAGTGACCTTTACCTGCCCTCCCACAGGGACCCCTTGCCTCCACATGGACTTTGCCCATTGCTCATCTCCATGGGAAGCACATACCAAGATTCTCAGAGACTGAGAGGAGCAAATACACACCTGTAACATGTGCCTCAATGCACAGATCATATGAACACACACTCATCCACACACACACATTCAGCCCACAGTGTGCTATATACATGTGTGTTCATATGACATGAGTGCCATATGGACATGCATACAGCACGTGGCATGAGTATTGTACTCACGTGTGCACGTACAGGTGCTTGGGGGAGAAGTTCCTGCCCAGGCAAGTGCCAGGGGAAGGGAAGGAGGGAAGGAGGAGGTCACTGTAGGACAAAAGGCGCCTTTCCAAATGGACAGATTGCCCAAGCGAGCAGAGCAGGGAAGCCCACAGAGCACGGCCAGTTGGGGCAGAGGAGAAATTAGGCCAGAGCCTGGGAGGAGCAGCCTGTGGGCGGCCTTCAAGCCGGAGAGTAGTCCTGGCACCTTGGAGAGGGAGGGGCCTGATAGATGAAGGAATGAGGAGGAGAGAGCAGCAGGGGCAAAGGGGCTGGAGGGCTGGCCTGATAGATGGAAGGATGAGGAGAGAGCAGTAGGGATGAAGGAGCCTTTCCCACTGTTTCTGGAGACAGCTGATGCTGGGTGGCATGCCAGTATGTAAATACATATGATCTCTTCTACCCAAATGGACATAGAGGGTATAAAAGACAGACTGGTGCAAGAAGAAATGGACTGGACCTGGCCAGCATGAGAGGCCCCAACAATTAAGCCTGGCTTTATCCCTTCCTATGTGTGTGACCTTGGGCAAGTCACTGAAACTCTGGCCTCAGTTTCCTCAACTGTAAAAAGTTAAAGGTGGATTCAGTGACTTCTGAAGATCCTTCTAGCTTTAAATCCTATGATACCCTGGAAAAATTGTGGGCTCAGTAGGGTTGGCATCTCCAGCTGTGAAGGATCACCAGGGGGAAATTGGATCTGGTTGCTGGAATGTGTGCTTGGTCCTTACTGGTGGCCCTTGGGCCAGAGGACTGGCCAGCTATCCATAGGATTCCCGTCTGTCTGAAGGCCTCCAGAGGGGGTCCTCCAGAGGAACTCCAGGTTCGTGAGTCAGAGGCAAACAGATCTCATTGGAATCTTAAGTAGTCATAGTGGGCTGAAGGATTGGCTGCCTGGGTCTGGTAGGGGTCTAGATCTTTGGGGTTCTGGGAGGGGGTATATGAGCATATAGACCAGGAAGACCAGGGAGCAGGATCTAGTCACGCCTAGGACAGCTGAGTTACTGTGGGCCTGGTAACTTTTCAAATTGTGCATAAGGAAGCAATTTAGAGACAGGGAGCTCAGTGCCTTTCTTGCCTTTCTGATTGTGACTGGCCTCTTGGAGTCTGTGCTACTGCTGGTCTGTCTTGGAATGTTTTCATAGCTGAGATGGTCAAGGTGGCCTGGGGCCTCAAGCAAGCAGAGGTATGGAGCAGCATTTACCAAGGCCCTACTGGGTCCTTGGCTCTGTGCTAAGTCAGAGAAACCTAAAGACAAAAACAAGCATCCCTGTCCTCATGGAACTGACCCTTCACTCCTGAGATCATGTGGATGACTGAGGAGTGGCCTACAAACTCTGCTATGGGGAAGGGTGTGGTAAAGCATGGAGGGAAAGGATGCCAAGGTACTTCCAGGTTGTTGGCATTGCTACAGCCAAAAGTCTGTGCCACCCAGGAAATCTGGGCATTGCTAGCATGGAGCTTGGAGACCATTTCCTGACCCTGGGCTGTCTGAGGCCTGTGGACATCTAGATGGTATATCAGCCTGGAAGTGTGCTGGGATTGACTGTAATGGTGAGGGTTTGGTCTGAAAAGGTAGAGGTCTTGGAGGGACAGCACGAAAACTGAGAAAGTCACCAATGGGATGGTGCCAGGGTCCAGGGGCACAAGTGTGCTACCCAAACCCCAGTAAAACTTGGCTTCCTGGGCCTAGTAGAGGCATTTCCTAGCCTTTCTCACAGTGAGGAAGGATATGTTAGAGGAGGCCCCAACGGGTCACATGGAGGATACTGTTAGTGTCTGAGGCCTGGCACAAAGAGGGTGCTTTTAGCATCTGTGGGGCTGTCTGGCTAAGCAGAAAGGGTCAGGACCAGATCAGATTCTGGTTGCTCAGCTAAGGTAGAAAGGAATGAAGAGGTACCACAGGGTTAAATCCCATTTATGTTCTAGGGGTGTCACTGTGGGAAGGAAGCCATAACCCATGGGCTTAACACTTGGGGGGGGGATTGTGGACACCCTTGAATCCAGGTCCCTTCGTTTTATTTATTTTATATTGCTTTTTGGATGGAAGGCTGGGCAATTGGGGTTAAGTGACTTGCCCAAGGTCACATGGCTAGTAAGTGTCCTCCTGACTCCAAGGCCGGTGCTCTATTTACTGTACCACCTAGCCACCCAAACCCCCTTCATTTTACAAAGGAGGAAACTGAGGCCAGGTCCAGGGAGGGGAGAGTGGCATGTAGGCCTGAGTCTGAAGCCCAGAGGTTCTGAACCTAAGGCTAGTACTCTTTCAGCTACAAGCTAGATGAGTGAGGTCCAGAAGGAGGGCAAGCAGACCAGGGAGACAGATAAGGGAACTTGGAGAGATTCAGCAGCGGTGGGATGCACATGGCTTAGTTCAACTCAAAGACCATTTATTAATCGCTTATGGTATACAAGGCTCTGCCCTCCCAGGGAGCTTGGGAGCAGTTGATAATTACTTGAATAACTCAGATATAAAAAGACTAAGTATCAGGAAGGGTCACCTAGAAGAGAGGTGGCAAATGAGAAGGAAACATGGTCTCTGGGAGAGGCGTCATGTTCTGGTGGAGATGGCTGAGTTTTGAGAGAAGAGAGTCATGACAGGCAGATATGGAAGGAGAAGGGGCCATTCCAGGCATGCACATGCAAGAAGGCAGGATAAGACGGGGAGGCCGGTGTGACTGGGGATGTACGCAGTTGGACACCAAAAAATGAGGCTGGAGAGTTCAAATAGTGCAGTCAGCCAAGCAATAAGCATTTAAGCACCTACTATGCGGCAACCTGTGTGCTAGGCCCTGAGGATACAAGGCAAAGAATGAACGATTTCCTTATATTCTAATGGAGAAAGCCTGGAACATGGAGCTAAGGAATACGAGCCGTAAAGGGTTTTAAGCACAGGACTGACAGGGTGAGACGTGGGCATTTAGAGGACCACGGCAGCTTGTGAGAGGCTGATTGGAGAGGAGACTGGGGGCAGAGGCTGCTACAGTATTAAGAAGAGGTGGAAAATACAGGGCCTGGCACCTGATTGCATTGGGAGTGTGGCGCAGGGAAGGCACCGAGGCCTGTGTGCCAGAAGCATGAGCATGTCAGCCCTTGCTCTCATGTAGCTTACTTTCTGTGGTCACGACCAGGCCTGAGGGAGGCAACTGCTGCTGCTGCCAGGGGGGAGAGGGGTGCTGGGCCTGCAGAGTTAATGGTGCTTGGAAGGATGCCAAAAGCTGGCGCCGTGGGGAGTGAGTAAGAATTCTTGCACAGTAAGAACGCATTACCTGAGCGGCTCCTGAGCTTCCTGGACAGCTGCCAGGTACCTCTGGGGCTTGTGATGCCTTGGTATTGGTGAGGTTTGGGAAGAGCTGAGATGAGGGAGCTGCAGCTCCTGCCCACAGGGAGCTGACTGTCTGCTGGGGGAACTAAGGCTGACAGAGAGGTGAGAGAGCTCATTGAAACCAAGCTCCTCATTTCAGAGGAGCTAACAGAGACTCAGAGGAGCCAAAGCTTGCTTCAGGTCACACAGGGAGCAAACAATAGGTCTGGGAGGCTCCATACTTGGGTCTTTCTCCATCCTGCTAATATGGCAGTTCAGATATAAGACCCATGCAGAGCTCAGTGTGCACAGTTAGCATGCACACACAAACACATGCATGTGCACACATGTATACATGCACACACATGTGTGTACACACAGACACACACATACACGTACTCCTCAGCCTCCTCAGCCTCTCTGTCTGTGTCTGCCTTCAGTTGCTCTGATTGCTCTTGGAGGCTGGTTTTCTTTTGCTTGGTCCTGGGACCGGGGGAGGCCCAGCTCCTGCAGCTCTTTGGTGTCCTGAAGATTCAAGGCCTTGCCTAATTCACTCCTAGCCCCTTCCTTCTGACCTCCCCTAGTTCTGGGTGCCTCCATGACAATAGAATCTTGCTTCCTCTGTTCTCTGAATTCTGCCTTTTGGTCAATGGGCTGAAATAAAGGTTCCTGGGAGCAAATTCTGGTTGGGGAGGAGAGGCTGGGGGAGGGAAGGAGACTCCCTTCAGTCCCTGAAAGTCCCCCCTTCCCCAGAAACACGTGAGGACCGAACCAAGCGCCTTTTCCGACATTATACTGTGGGCTCTTACGACAGTCTCACCTCACACAGGTATGGAGCTGGGATAGAGGGGAGGGTTAGAAGGGATGAGGAAGGGGAGGTAGAAGACTGGGGATAATAGGGTTGGCATTTGGGGGTTGGGGGCTAAGGTACTGATTCCCCTCCCCCATACTTTTGACCACCCTCTCCACCTTTCTACTCCCCATGAGATACACCTGGATGGACAGACATCTTCCATAAGACAGTCACACCAAGGTCTCTCTCCCACATTGTCCACTGGGGGCAGTCACAAGTTGGGGGGGGAGTTAGGGCCTGGGAGGGCCTGAGCTGAAAAAGCTCCCCCTTCTCCCTTTCCTCCCCTCCCCCAGTGACTACGTCATTGAGGACAAGGTGGCTGTCCTGCAGAAGCGGGAGCAGGAGGGTTTTGGCTTCGTCCTTCGGGGAGCCAAAGGTAACTAAGTGGGATGGGGGAGCCATGGAAACAGTGGAGGGGGGGCACTAATAGGGAAATAGGGTACTCTTATGGAGGCCAGAGCTACAGGATATAGGGTAGGACAGGAGGAGTGGGGAGCACACAGAACAGGGGATGTTCAGAAGGGAAATAAGGGGCACACATGTGGTGTGGAGGTGGGCAGAAGATAGATTTTTAAAGAAGGGGAGTACAGATGGGGAATAGGGGACATATATAAAAGGTAGTGGCCCCATATAGGGAGGGAGTAGGAGACTAGATGTAGAAGAGGTTTGGGGATTGGTGGTAGGTAGTGCTGGGACACCATTATGTGGGTTCTATGCCCAGACAGGTGACTCTGGGCCTTGAGGTATTTTCTCATAGGCAGACCCCAGGAACAGTGATACTCTCTCATGTCCCAAAAATTACCTTCAAAGCGACCACTTAGAAAGAAGCTTCCTAGTCCAGTTTGGAGCTAGTCCCTAGTACTGGTCTCTTCCTTTCCCTCAGCAACTTCTGACAGAAGCAGGAAACTCTGGGGTTTTCTAGAGATTTTTATTCCTAGTGAAGAGGGGAGATGCCTGCTTGTTGGGGATGTGGTGATGGTGTGTGTGGGAAGGAGGTCCTTGTTCACATGGGGTAGGACCAGAGGCCCCCAAGGCCCTTTCCAGCTAGGGGCCCATGGGGTGAAAGCACCAGATGGAGACTGGAACCAACAGATAGAACAGAGACAACTCAGAACACAGGCTGTCAGGGCCACATACCCAGCTTTGCTTGGGTCTCCTGTCCTCTGCCCTTTCTGGGCTGTAGACCTACCTACCATAATTACAGCTCTGCTCTAAGCTTTCTTAGCTATTCTCATGCAGATATGGAAGGCCTGGGATGGTGATGAGATCCCTGGGCCAGGATTGTGGGTTTCAGGATCTCCTTTCCAGCATTCCATTTATCCCTAACAATAAGGGGGGTTGATACTGTGGTGGTGGTGGTGGTGGTGGGGTAGAGAGTTCTCTGGCAAAGGTTGGATGCCCACTTGGTTAGGGGAGGTTTTGTCCAGGTAAGGACCTTAGAGGGAAAGCTGGCTGGAAAGGGCCCTGGAGGCTAAGTCCTGCCCCTTGGTTTTACAGAAGAGAAAACCAAGTAATAGTGACTTCTAAGATCATGGGATCATAGATTTAGGATTGGGACAAACCTGATGACCATCAAGTCCATCCCCTCACTTTGCAGATGAAAAAACTAAGGCCCAGAGAAATAAAGTGTCTCAGAGTGACATAGTTAATAATTATCAGGTAGGATTCAAACTCAGAACAGCTAAGTGGTGCAGTGGATAGAGGCCTGGGCTGGGAGGCAGGAAGATCTGAGTTCAAATCCAGCTTCAGATATTTACTATCTGTATGCCCCTGGGCAAGTCACTTTACCCCTATTTACCTCAGTTCCTCATCTGTAAAATCTTTGCCAAGAAAATCCTATGGATGGAAGTCCATGGGATCACGTTGAGTGAAACATGACTGAATGATGAGAATTCCAACTCAGGCCCTCCTAACCTAGGCTCAGCCCTCTGTCCACTGTGCTACTCACACCATGGACCAGGACCACCGCCAGGGTCCCTTCCGACTCTGGGATTCTCCCTTTGAACTCATACCAGCCCTGGGCTGGTGTCACTCGAGAGGACACTCCCTTTTCTCCTACCTAGGCCAGGAAAGTGCTTCCTCTCTAAAGATCCCCATGTAGCTGGAGAGAAATGGACATGAGCTACAGAGTTCTGGAAAGGGGGCAGGCACACTGACCCTGGAGTGGAAGACCTGTGTTCAAATCCAGCCTTCAGTGCTTATTAGCCTGGAGACCCTGACCTTGATGGGGCCTGGGTTTTGTTATCTGTGAAGGGAAAGAGCCCTTCCTTGTAAAGTGAAGGGATTGGAGCCCCTGGCCTTGGATGTCACTTATGGTCCCAGCTCGGGGATTCTGGGATCTTCCATTTCCTGGGCTAAGCCCATCCTTTGGCAGCTGCCACAGGGGGGCGCTTGTCCTCTCTTGGGATGTCTTCTTTCCCTTTTCCCTATTCCTTTTACTGGAAACTTCAGAGAATGGTTGGCTACAGTGTAGGGTCATTGACTACATTGTAACCAACTGGAACTTCCTGTGCTTCAGTCCCAGTGGAAAGGATGGTGGGATGGTCTTTTCCTGTTCAGGAAACCCTTCCCCCCATCATTGTGAGGAGCTGGGAAGGGGGTAAGGCACACTCTGGGGGTAGGGGCTAGGGCTGCCTGTCATTGCCTGATCTATCCCCAGCTCAGATCCCTGATTCAGAATCCCTGTGCCCCAAACCCCTGACTCACACTTGCAGGATTTCCCTTTCCACCTCTACTTATAAGGCCCTGTCTTTCTTCAACCATTTCCTTTCCTCCAACCCCATGTTGTCCCTTCCCCTCACATGTTTCTTTCCTCTCACCTAGCACCTTTCTGAGCTCTCTTCCTCAACAGCACTCCTCCTCCCCTCCCCAGTCTTTCTCCCAGAGCCCTTTCTTCCTCCTGTCTTTCTTGCGTACTTCTCTCACTGACCCACAGAATGGCAGTTTCTTAAGGATGGGCCTGTTTCTCTTTTGCCTTAGTGTCTCTAGCACCTCTGGGTAGGCAGACAGTAGGCACTTATTACATGGATTGAATGGTTGACTTATCCACTGATTCTTTGATTCTTACCTCTCTCCATCTTGGTCCATTTGTGTCTCCCTCTGACCCACACATCTCTTCTTTGCATCTCTCAACAGCAGAGACCCCCATTGAAGAATTCACACCAACCCCAGCCTTCCCTGCTCTCCAGTATTTAGAATCTGTGGATTATGAGGGTGTGGCCTGGAGGGCAGGACTTCGAACAGGAGATTTCCTTATTGAGGTGAGTCTTTGTGCCCCCTCCCTCAAGCCCTAACCCCCTCTCCCCTTGACTGAACAATCCAACATGTATTTGTTGCCTTCTTTGTGCAAAGCCCCAGGCTGGGGGTGAGGGAGAGACCAAGATGCGAGAAGACATGGTTCTTACTCTCAAGAAACTCACAGCCCATCAGGGGACATGTGCATATCATTGTAGAACCCAGGGCCCAGCCCTGGGACATTTGGTGACTTGAACTGGGAGCTGGATTTGGAATAAGAGGCCTTGGAGGTTCCATCTCAGTGTTGTTACTTCCTGCCTGGTGACACTGGACAGGTCTAGACCTTTCCCCTTCTGGGTGGCCTTAGCCTCTTCCTCTGCAGATGTCCCCAGTCTCTTGCTTGAGATCTTGTGATCTGATGAATCAAATTGAGCACAAAATGGAGCAATTGAAGGATAAAAGAGACTCCAAAACAGGGCTCTGGGATCTTAGAGGAAGGAGGGACTGTTTCCTCTCTGGTCATTCTCATTCCCTGAAATTTCCATTCCCCCCAAAACCATCACCTGTGTCTTCCCTCCCTCCCCCTCTTCTGCTGTCCCCCTGGGCTTCACCTAGGGTTTAGTTTTCCCTCTGACCCGACCAGCTCCTTCTACCACCATCCAAGCCATCTCTAAGTGCTGGGTACAGAAGAATAAACAGTAGGCTTGGAATCAGGAAGACCCGAGTTCAAATCTTGCCTCAGATACTTCCTAGCTGTGTGACCCTGGGCAAGTCACTTAACTCTGTGAAATGGGTATAATAAGAGCATCTACCTTATGGGGTCATTGTGGGACTCATAGCAGATATTTTTAAAGCACTTTGCTTATGTAAATGCAAGCTATCACTGCTATTAAATCACTCATCAGCCCTCCTTTCCTTGGCTTGCCCAGCCCTCCTCATGCCCTCCCCATTCCTAGACTAGCTTTCCCTAGGTTTACAGCCCAGCCCATCTCCCTTCCCCATAACATCCTTGTGTCACACAGGTGATGGTGTCACCCTCTCAACTTACCCCTTCCACCATCACCTTGGTCCTTTTCCAGTCCTTGTACCACTGCTGCCCTCAGCCCTCCTAGACCAGCAGACTTGTCTTTCTCCAGCCCAAGCCCTTCTGCCGTGGCTACATCTAGTTTTTATTCAGCCCAGCCCCCTATTCTATTACAACCCTAGTCAACCTTCCCTATTTCAGTCCTTCCCAGCCCCTCCCATCATCACCCTAGCCTTCCTCCCAGCTCCAGTAAGTGGGTCATTTGAGACTGTCCTCCTTCCCTCCCCTCCTCTGTCCTCAACCCTTCTGAGACCTTCTTTGTGGCATAGTGGACAGACTGAGTATTGGATCTGGAATCTGAAAGGCCTGGTTTCAAATTTTGCCTTTGACATGTTCTAGCTGTGTGACTCTGGGCAAGTCACTTAACCTTTCTGAGCCTTTGTTTCCTCATTTGTCAAAAAAGCAAAGCAAAGCTTTGACTAGATATCCTTTAAGGCCTTTTCCTGCTTGAAATCTACGATCCTATAATTCCCTTCCCAGCTCTTCCTTTTCCCAACCCCCTTCCTGCCATGACCCCAGACCTCCTCCTGCTGCCCTTCTATCCCTAGATCCCAAGCCCATGACCCTCTCCACATTCCCATCTATGGTTCCCCTAGTCTTCCCCTCCCCCTAGTTCTCCTGTGGTTCTCCTCCCCTTCAACCCTTGCCCCTCCTAGCTCCCCTCTGCCATCACCTTACTTCTCTCCCCACCCCCAAGCCCTCACAACCCAAGCAGATTCCTGGGAGGAGGAAGGAGGTGTTGAGGATCGATTCCAAGCTCCGCCTCCCCTCCCCCAGGAATAACAGGCCCCGGCTGGGAACTCCCCTGGGGTCAAATACGCCCCTGAGGGACGGCTTTCTAACCTCACAGAGCAGTGCCAGGGTGAGTGCTGAAGGCCTCTCCCCAGTTGGCCCTAAGCTTCTTGTCAGAGATAGGATCGGGGACACTCAGCAGGCTGGGAAGGCTAATAGCAGAGGACTGAGCACCAGGGTCAGAAAGGTCACCCTTCCCTCTCCTCTCCTCTTTGGGGTGAATCCGTCCACAGGTGAATGGAGTGAACGTGGTGAAGGTTGGACACAAGCAGGTTGTGGCCTTGATCCGCCAGGGTGGGAACCGCCTGCTCATGAAGGTCGTGTCAGTGACAAGGAAACCGGAGGAAGAGGGGGCACGGCGGAGAGGTGAGGGGGGCCTTGATAAAAAGTGTGGGGGGGTCTAGCAGCCTGCCAGAGAAGTAGGGAAGTCTAGAGGGCTGAAAGTAAAGGAGGGAGGTCAGGGGACTGGGAGAGCAGACAGGGGAAGGGGAACTTAGGGGCATACTCAGCAGAGTAGGGGGTGAGGGAGGCTGAGAGAGCAGGGGGGAGGGGAGCCCAGGGGACTAAGCAGAGAAGAGAGAGATTAGGAGGTGTGGAGGGGATCCTGGGGGGCTGAGAATAGAGGAGGGACACCAGGAGATTGAGGGAACAGAGAACACTGGGAGCTTGGGGTACTAAAAGCAAATGAGGGGGCTGAGGTGGTCTGGGTGGCTCTCTGGAAAGGTGAGAAAGGAAAGCAAGAAGAAAAGGGGGCTGGGACTCTGTGTCCCCCCAGTTTCTTTTCCTACATGCCCTCCTCTTGTGTCCCCCCTTTTGGCGTCAGGCTCCCCGCCCTGGGGCGGAGGAATGGGGGGGGTAGGGAGTCTCAGGCAGTGGTGGCAGCTGCCTGGAGGCCTGCGTTGCCGTAGCAACAGTGAGCGTTGAAGCCACCGTATTGTTGGGGGGGGAGAAGGGGAGGAGGCGGTACCTGAAGGGAAGAGGAGAGGCATTTGTTTAGCATCGCGCCGCAGCTCAGGGCCTGGAAGGCTTTTGTAAGGGCCCCTTGGCCGAGCTGGGCATCCCCAAGTCCTGCGGAATTCCCCAGCCCTGGGCTCCTTGCCCCACCCTTCCTCCGAAGCTCCTGGTGGGCTGGGCCTGTGGCAGGCCGAAGGGAGGAGCCCTGGCCTCCTCCAGGGACAGGTATAGGCCCTGCAGGATCTGTGAGCTGGGCCCTGCCCTCCACTTCAACCTCTGACCTCATGGTACTGGTGTGCCCTCTTCCCTGAACACCCAACCTGTTCCAGCTCCCTCAGCCACTATCAGGCCAAGGGAATCAAGCTGTCAGTGATCCCAGATGCTCAGATCCTCCTGAGCCCCCTTGACTCCCCTGAACTCCAATGCTCACCTCTTGGGCCCTTGACCCCTCTGGGCTTCTCTAGGCTTCAGGGCCCCCTCTGGACCCCTCAGAAGAGCCAGGAGTCCCTCTCCCCACTCCCTCTTGGACCCCAATCCCTCCCAACATCATGAAGAAGTTCGCCTCCAGCCGCAGCCTGAACAAGATCCTGGCTCAGTGTGACTCGTCCTCCCGCGAGTACGAGGAGATTCAGGCTGTGGAGCGGAAGTGGCATCTGCACCTGGCCACCCCTCGGCTCCTACTGCTGGACAGGAAGTCCAAGTCGTCCCTCTTCCTTCCAGCCCCTCCGCCCCCCAAGAGGGCTCCCAGTACCACGCTGACTCTGCGCTCCAAGTCCATGACTGCTGAGCTGGAGGAGCTGGGTGAGTGGTGGTGGGGGTGGCCTGGGGCGGGGATGGGGGCCTTGGGACCCCTGAGGGGAGAGGGTTTGGAGATGGAGGTGGGAATGGACAGATAGGCTAGGGAAGAGGGGAGGGGGCAGACCAGGGGAAGGGGCTGCTGATTGGGGACAGGGATAGATGTCTGCCTGTCAGGACAGCTTGGGTATAGGGACAGAGAAGAAATGGGACTGGGATAGGCTTGGGAAAGAGGGTGAATATGGAGACAAGGTCAGACCAGGGCATATGGATTTATGCAGAGAAAGACCCAGAGGATGAGAGTGAATCTGAGGACAGGGATGGATCCAGGGATGGGGGTAGCTACTGGGCAGGGACAGACAGGGGAGTTGGGAATGGATATCAGGGTATGGGGATATCTGGGGGGAATAGATGTAGGGACTGGGGTAGATCAAGAGGTGCTGGTAAATATGTGTATAGGGATAACCCATAGGATGGGAATGGACTGGTGGGTGGGGTGGTTGGAACAACCACCTAGTGCTGGTATATTGGAGGGTTGGAGTCAGAGCACAGGAGTGGAGGCAATGTGAGAAGTCAGACCCTGAGGAATGAGGACGAATGTGGGAAAAGGGCCAGAATGAGAGATGGGAATGGTTAATAGAACAAGAGAGGAGAAGCTTCCCCAAAGCTGCTTGAGCAAGAAAATTAGGGTGGAGGTCAGAGGACAGGGATGACTGGAAGAGATAGGATGACTGGAGAATGAGAATGGAGGTGGATATGCTTTGTTTGGCAGAACAAGATGGCTTGGGAGCTTTCTCAGCTCAGTGGAAGGACAACTTCCTAACCCTTGGAGCTGTCCAGCACCAGATGGGCTGCCTTAGGAGGTGGCCAGTGCATTTTTCTATGAACTCATCCCCTATGAAGTTGTCATAGGATCATAGTTTTAGAGGTGGAGGGAACTTTAAAGGTCATCAAGTTCAACCCCTTCATTTTATAGATGAGGAAACTGAGGCCCAGGGAGAAGCTTGCCCAAAGCTGCCTGGGCACTCAATGAGAAGCCAGGAGGCTATGCTTTGTATGGGAGCTTTGGACTAGTGGAGGTCTGAGGTTCTGAGGCTTAGGGAGGAGAAGCTTGCCCAAAGCTGCCTAGGCACTCAATCAGACTCCAGGAGGCTATGCTTTGGATGGGAGCTTTGGACTAGTGGAGATCTGAGGCCCTAGCTGCCAGTTCTGAGGCTCTGGGAGGTGGCATATGGGGGCAGACAGGGGAGGATTCATGTAGACTTGGCCTACTCAAAGTGAACCATCTGAAGCCCAGGTCCAAGGTGGGATAGGGAGGAATGCAACAGGAGTGTGAGCACTGAGTCTGGTCTCAGCCTCAGTGGGAGCTAGGGCTCAACTGGAGACTTCCAGCTGGATATCTGGGAGAACAGGCCACATACATGAGTGAGTGGTGTCTGTGGGTGCTGAGCGTCTGCGTCCCTGTCTCGTTGTCTCTGCCTTTGTATCTCCATCTCTTTGTGTCTCTTCGTCTCCCTTTTTATCTCTTTATTGGAATCCTTCCTTCATCCTTGGGTCAGTGGCCACTAAGAGCATGAGGTGGATGTGACAGAGGTTTGCGGTCTGAGATGAAGACAGTGTGATTTAGTCACAAGGGGGCCTTGAACTTTGGAGGGAGCTTAGTATGAACTCCAGCTCTACCACTAACTAGCTTGTGACCGTGGTCAAGTCCCTAAACTTCTCTGGGCCTCTATTTCCTGATCTATAAAATGGAAATAGAAGGCCTCTGAGGTCTCTAATCTGTAATCCTGTGATGCTATAGTTTCTGTGAAGGCCAAAGAGCTCCATCCATCAATCTTTCACCACATCCTGGGTGTCTTTCACTGTTGCTGTTAAATGAGGGGGGAGGTAGCAGCTGGGGTCCCAAGGGGCTGTCCTGGTCCAGAGTCTAGGTCATTTTTAGCTCTGCAACATGCCCCAGGGGGCTTGGACTCTGGGGACTGAACCACCTTGACCAGATCAATCCATGGGCCACTGGCCAGTTAGTTCACTTTCATTAAGGGCTAAATCCAGGGTCACTTGACAGACTGTACCATGGTACAGGCACCCTTCTGGGTTGTTCTAAGGCTGGGTAACCTGGGGAATTTCCCCTCATCACTCCAGAGCTGTTTCTGTTTAAAGAGCCTGGCAGGACCCTAGAAATGGAACCACAGTTAGCCTAGCCCAGGTTCTTGGTACCTTAGGAGGAAGGGTTCCTACCCTATACCACAGGATGGATGTCATAGCCCACTTCTCTGAAGAGAATAAAGGTGGAGCTGGAAGTATTTTCAGTGACGAGCTAGTCTAATCATTGTCCAAAGTGTGGTTCTTCTCCAGCATTCCCAAGTGCCCTTCTGGCTGACTGAAAGATGTCTAGGCATGGATCTCCCTCCTTCTCAAGGCAGTTCATTCCACTTGGAGACACCTATGATTGTTAGCATGATTTTTATTGCTCAAAGCCCAAGTCAGTCCTTCTGTCACTCTCTGCCCCTGGTCTTACCCTCTGCGGCCACATGGAATAAGCCCTGTTCCTCTTCACATTCCAGCCCCTCAGATGCTTGGAGACAGTTCCCCCTGAATTTTCTCTTTTTGAAGTTGAATACCTTTAGTTCCTTCATTCATTAATTAGCACCCAGGGTTAAGAGTCCCTTCAGCATCCGGATAGGCAGCCACACCCACAAGGCTTTCCAGCCTCCCTTCTAAATCCCTTCTAAAAGATGGTGCCCAGAACTGAGGCTAATATTCCAGCTCTGGCCTGAGGGAGGCAGCCATTGCCTTTGCTTTGGATGACGATTTTCTGTTAATGAGTGAATGAAAGAATTTATTAAGCACTTCCTGTGTGCCAAGCAAATAGAAAAGTATTTTTGTATTTTCTATACAAATAGAAAAGGCCAAAGAGTCCAGTTCCTTTGCACAGGGAGCTCCCATTCTAAGGGAGGAGGTAGCCACCACATAGATGGATTTCAGATTCAGGCAGATGGAAAGGCCTCAGGAGCCTTAGGGTGCAGTGGCACAACTGTTAATGTACTTTGAGAGCACATGGGAGTTTCTTGGCTGCTCTTGACCTCTTCTGATATTCCCAACTCTAATCCTTTCCCTAGGAACCATCTGTCTAGTAAACCTCCTTCCTTCATTTGGTATTTTGGAAGTTGATTTTTTGAACCCAAGTACAGGACTTTACATTGATCCCTATCAAATTTCTTTGGAGTGGCCTTAGGTCGGTGACCCTTGTCTTCTCTGGGTCTCATCTGTAAAATGAGGGGGCTGGACTCCATCTCCCTTTTAACTTTAGGTCTTGTGAACTTGTTTAGCATTAACCTCAGGTTCCATCCTGTCAAAATATCCTGGGATCATGACTCCTCCATCTGTATTATATTAGTGATCCCACCCAACTTTCTGCCATCTACAAATAATAGCCTATCTAGGCTATCATGTAAGTAACTAGTTTAAAATGTCAGACAGAACAGGGCCAAAGCCAGAGACTCTTGGTCTTCTACTGCAGATTACTGCCCAGACACTAGTACTTTCCGTCTGGTAGCTTAATGGAGTCCAAGGTTTGCAAAGCGTTTTGATCATGGTAGCTTGAAGAGGCAGGGCATGTGAGAAGTATTCCCATGTTACAGATGAGGAAACCAAGGCATTGAGAAGGAGCAAGTCTTGTCCTTGGCTATGCAGCTCATAAGCTTGAAATTGAGTCATGAATTCCAGCCTCCTAACTCCAAGTTCATGTGCTTTTTATTACACTCTGCTGCCTCATCCTCCTAGCCAGTTCTGTCTTTTGATCAGAATGAGGTATGGAATAACCTTCCTCCTGAAAGATGAAATGATGAATTGGGAGAGTCAAGAATTCATCTGTTTGAGAGAGGAGGGAAAGGGGAGGGGAGAAGAAGAGAGGTAAAGAGAAGAGAAGGTGAGGAGAAGGCTCTGGGAGACCCCTTGGTGGTTGGAGCCTCTCATCACTCTTGTTGTCTTGGCTATGTCAGCTTTGTGGTCTTTGCCAAAAACTTGTCATCCATTTCCTCCAGTTGGCCTGGTGACTTGGAATTTGACTTGACAACTCTCTCCTCTTTTCCTTCTCCCTCTCCCTTTTCCTTTCCTCTCCTTTCTCTCTCTCTCCCTCTCTCTTCCTCCCTCCTTCCCTCTCTCTCTCTCTCTCTCTCTCTCTCTCTCT
>CM053597.1:228761506-228784006 GCA_028646575.1 Pseudocheirus occidentalis
GGGAGATGAGGACTAAAAGAAGGGGGACAAGAGAGGGTTGGGAGTCTGGGGGGTGGGAGTACAAGAAGAGGGGAATGGGGAATTGGGGAGAACCTTAAGGATGGGGAATAGTGGGCTGGGGTCCCAAGGGACTGAGGGAAGAAGATTGCCTCTCACCCCCTGTACTGTTTCTTGATTCCAAGCCTCAATTCGGAGGAGGAAAGGGGGTGAGTCACCTGCTTGTAAGGAACCCGTGGCCCTCCAGGGCTTGCAGCTATCCCTACCCAGATTCCCACTCCCATCTTTCCCCCATCCTTGCATCATCCCCACACTGTTCCCCCACTCCCTGCCCCTTGGGTCCATATTTCCACCTACCCTTCTCCCATTCCCTCTATGGAAAACTCGGATTTTTTCTTTCTTCTTTTGGAAGCAGCCTTAGACTGGTATCTAGACATTCCTGCCCCCCAGTGGTCCTTTTATCCTGCCTCTCCTGCTCTCCCCTGGGGAGAGGAGACAACTGTCTTCAGTCCATTTGAGGCTTAAGCCAAAGCCTCTCCCACAGCCCAATGACAAATACTTACACTACAACCAGAGAGCTTGAGGAAGGATGATAGGAAAGGCTCCTGGGACTGGACCTTATCTGCTTAGCAGAAACAAAGGAGGCAGCCTTTGAAAGGTGAAAGGAAGCTTAGAGGTTATCAGGTCAAGCCCCTTCATTCTACAGATGAGGAAAATGAGGCCCAGAGAAGAGAAGGAACTTGCCTTAGGCAACACAGTTTATCACAGAACTGAGACTAGAATGGAATTCCAGACCCAGTGGTCTTTGTACTGTACAGTGAGTTAGAGAGGACAGCTTCTGGAAGGACCAAAGATGTGAAAGGACCCTCTAGCCTCTGTTTGAATACTGTTCATGACAGGGGGTTCACTGCCTACAAGATAAAACCCTGAGCTATGATTGGGCAGCTTCAGTTTTACTTATATTGAGCCCAAATCTGTTCTTCATCCTCCTGTTCCTGGCTCTTCGTTTTGGGGCCAAGAGCAACTTGGTTAATCTCATGAACACATGATGACCCTTTAAATATTTGGAAACAGCTGTCATTTCCCTGCTTGGTCATTTCTTCTCTAGGCTAAATGTCTCTAGTTCCTTTAGCCAACAGAGTGGTTTCTAGTGCTTCTACCATTTTGATGAACTCCTTTGAATGTGCTTGCCTAGAACTGAGCATAATGCTCCTCTGGGCTGGTCTGGCCAGAACCTGTGGGACCAATGTGGTGTTTGTCGTTGTTGTTGTTGATGAGGCATAAGGTCAAGTCAGCTTTGGGATTTGTTGATTTGCTTGGCTGCTCTGTTGCACTGATGACAGGGAATTCTCTAGCCTTCTGTTGTTGTTCAGTTATGTTTGACTCTTTGTGACCCCATGATCCATACTGTCTCGACGAGGGTCTTCTTGGCAAAGATATAGGCGTGATTTGCCTTTTCTTTCTCTGTCTCATTTTACAGATGAGGAAACTAAGGCAAACTGAGTTAAGTGACTTGACCAGGGTCACACAGTTAGTAGGTGTCTGAAGCCATTTTGGAACCCAGGTTTTCCTGATTTCAGGCCCAATGCTCTGGCCACTGAGCCACCTAGCTGCCTCCATTACCTATGGACTTTCTTCTAGTCACATTTCCATTTTGTATTTGTGTGATTGAATTTTTGGGACCAAAATGTAGATCTTTGCATTTATCTCAGTTACATTTCACTTTGTTGCTTCTGTCTGGGTCTTTTCATTGGGAATGGGAACTCTTCCATTCTACTTTGTGCTGCCATTTTAAAATTTGAGAAGTATGGCACCGGTACCTTCCTGTGAGCCACTGAGAAACATTTGAAATAACAGACAGTTAAGAGCACTTCACTGGAACTTGCCTGACATCTAGTCATTAATTATCACCCTTGGGATTTGGCCATTCCACGAGTTCAGAACCCACCTAATCGGACAATCGTTCAGCCTGCATTTTTCATCTTGTTCACATGGCTATCATGAGAGGCTCTGTCAGATGCTTTGCAGAAACGCAAGCAACCTCTATTTACACAGCTCCCCAGATTGTGTAATACTGTCAAAAGAGGGGGTGCTGTTAGGGAGACACGACCAGATGGTTTTCAGATGACCCCGTGCTACCTTTGCTCATGGTCCATCCTTCTAATGCTGTAATACTTCTAACATTTTGCCAGGGATGGGTGTAAAGCTCTGTGACAAGCCTCTAGTTAACATCTTCCTTTCCCATTTGAAGATCTGGTTAACATCAGACCCTGTTAAGCCTGTGGCACCTGTCTCCTTTTCTTTCTTCACCAGAGGTTCCTGACCCTGTGTTCATAATCCCTTCTGCAAAGTCTCTGAGGCCCCTGAGCCTGGGGTGTGTTCAGAGCAGTTGAATCCTGGGCCCCTCCTCCCTAGAAGGAGCAAGCCTGTGACTCAGCCTCCCTCCCTGTGTGTGTCTTGCTGTAATTTTGTGCTTCTCTTCCATAGCTCCTGCTGCCACAAGGGAGGCTGGTGCCTCCATCTCTGCACTCTGATGAATGGTCACCAAATGGTGGGAGGGGGGGGCATGACCTCGGCCCCTGCAAGGTCACTCCTCAAGGCTCTTTTGCTCATTCACTGCCATTCATTCCAGTTGTCTTTATTAAGCATTGCTTGAGGCACTGAGGGAGATGCAAAGCCAGATATGTGAGCCCTGGGTCCTGCCCAATAGCCCAAGGCTTCCATGTAGCTCAGTAACAGGCCAGATTGTAATATAGGCTGAACTAAGGATCAGGACTGGAGGGGGGGGAGGGGGGAGCACAGAGGGAGAGGGATGGCAGTGTGGGCTATCTGCCAGATAGGCAGGATTTGAGCATGCCCCCCATCTCTTGTGGCCCCTCATGCTGCCCATCCTCCTGGAGACTGCCTTCTCCTCCAGTAGCCAGGCATCCTCTTGCCTCCCACACCCCCTGATGGGACTTAGGTTTCCCCAGAGAAGGTGTGCAGAGGAAGTCTGGGTTTTCAGAGCACCATCTGTTGACAAACATAAAAGATGCCTAGGAAAGCTATGGAAGCAGCAGTCAGAAGGCTCACTGCTGGCCTCCCCACTCTGCCTGTCTTCTCTCTCTCTTTTTTTTTAGATGGAAGGCAAGGCAATTTGGGTTGTGACTTGTCCAAAGTCACACAGCTAGTAAGTGTCAAGTGTCTGAGGCTGAATTTAAACTCAGGTCATCCTGACTCTAGGGCCAGTGCTCTATTCACTGCACCACTTAGCTGCCCCTGTCTTTTCTTCTTGTCTAGGCTTTTTGTGGCTGGCCTTTTTCCTGGAAGAGGACATAAGAATTGGCAGCTTCACTGCTCTCCCTGGGCTGTGATTATAAGGACTGAAATCATAGGCTTAGCATATGGGACTTTGGAGGAATCAGAATGCCAAGCTTGAAGCTGGGAGGGACCCCAGAGGTCATTGAATCCAACCCCCTTCATTTTACAGATGGGGAAACTGAGGTCCAGAGAGAGGGGATTTTCCTAAGGTCACATAACTAGTAAAGAGATATAAGGCACAACTCAAAAGCACGTCTTCGTGCCTCCAAGGTTAATGCTCAGGCCAATGTACCCACCCTTGCCTGAATAGCAACCTAGATTTCACAGATGAGGAAACCAAGGCTGGGGACAGTGAAGAGATATGCCCAGAGTCACACAGGTTTCATTACCTGGGCCCTGCTGGCAGAATTGTGGTAACAGGGATCCTAAGGCCACCCCATATCATTGGTCATTGCTAATATTTTTTGGTCTGCCAACCAGGTCAGATGAACATAATCCATTGTATAGATTTTATAAATATAGATTCTATCAAATCTATAGAACAGCTTTTAGAGACTATCAAGCCTGATTCCCTTACTTTCCAGTTGAGGAAACTGGGACCCCAAATGACTTGTTCATTGTCACAGAAAGGAAGGCAGATTTGAACACAGGTCTTCTGACTACACCTGGAATGCTCTCCATAACATTCATTCTAGACTCTGTAGGACTGGGGACTGAAAGGGTAATTCGGGTAATTCGTGACTCAGGAAGCACTAGCCTTTGGTGACATTCCCAAGACAGGCCCACCTTCACTGATGCTTCCTCTTCCACCAATAGGTCTTGGAGACAAAGGAACATTTTCACATGATCCAGCTTTCAGAGGTGGGAATGAATAGATTAGCTAGAGGGATCAGGATTGATCCAGTTTGGCAGGAGTGGAGGGTGTGAGTAGAGAGCTGGAGGTAATAGGTGCTGGATTGTAAAGAGCCTTGAATGTCTAACACAGGAATCTGGACTTTGTCCTGTAGACAGTGGGTAGCCTTGGGTTGTTCCTGAGGACTGAAGAAGGGGTTGGGCATGTGTGGTCGGAGCCCATGGGGCAGAGGGACGTGATCATTTTGTCTTTGTATCCCCAGAATCAATACCAAGTGCCTTGCATGTAAGAAAGACTTAATAAATGCTTGTTGAATGAATGAATGATAGCTGGGCCTATCCATAGAAACCAAAAAGTCAGAAGAGGCTAGTTTGCCGAGAAAGAGAAATCAGTTTTGAGTAGGTTGAGTTTGAGGTAATAGTGGGACCTCCAGGTGTAAGTGTCCAACAGGTAGCTGGAAATCTAGGTGAAGTAGGTGTTGTGACCTTCTCCTTCCCCTTGTGAATAGGGATGGCAGGACATGAGACTTGAGTGTTGGCCACCTGGAGGTGATAGTGGAAGCTGGGAGACGGCTTCCAGATGGCGGCTTTCTGCTCCAGCCCACTCACTGGTTTAATTCAATTAATAACTTCCACTATTTAGTTTGTGTTATTAAAAAGAAATCTTTTTTTAAAATTAAAAAATGTGACTTGAAATAGCATTGACCTTTACTGCCACCAATTCTCGGGCCAGATTTTAAAGGCAATGGGACCTGAGGTATAAGTTGGTACCTTTCTCCCCACTGCTGAAGTATTACAAGGTATTCTCCTGTAGCAGCCCCATTAGGATGCTCCTTTGTAACTCAGCCTGCTTACCTTAGCTCAGCACCAACCCCCTCCAGCCTGCCTCCCTCAGCTGCCTGCGTCTCTTACTTCTCTGAGGAGAGAATCCTTTCTGTGACTGCTTCCTGATCATCACAGGGATGGCCTTAGGTTGCCTTTCCAACCTCCCTGCCCTCAGAGCTCCTCTTCCTTTCTCCACATGAGGCAGAAGAGAAAAGAGAAAGCCACGCCTTCCTGGGGCGCCTTGCAGCCGAGAGCACCAAAGCCCCCACGCCAGCTTACCCCCAGTCTGCCCGAGGTAATTTTCCTCTCTCATTTCCCCCCCTCCAGGCTGCTGCCGGCTTGTTGCCTAACAAAGCTGCTTCTTTCTTTGGCCATTCCTCCTTTAGACTTCAGGGTCTTTAGCTAGCTGCAAAGAGCTAGTGCATAATGGAACTTTCTGAACAAAACTTGTTTCATTGCAACCAGTGTTGGACCTTGTCCCTGGTGGGGACCCTGAGGCTGGGAGCTTTCCCCCAAGGGGGAATTCCCTTCCTGTGTCCCACCTTTTCCAGGAAGTGGGGGTCCTGCTCCATGGTCCCCTCTGTCCTTGGTGGGGTGGGGGGAAGGAGAGCTTGGCCACTCCCCACCCCAGGATGCCCAGGACCAAAGTGGGGATGGGGGGGTCTTGCAGCATTACCAATGGGATACACATGTTCTTACAAGGGAGTGCCTGGTATAGAGCCCACCCTTAATAAAATGCTTGTTTGTTTGATTGGTTGATGGAATGAAGAGTTCAAGATGGGGGTACCCCTGATGTCATGAGGGTTTAGAGAAATTCCCTGGAGGAGGGATCTCTTAAGAGCCCTGATGGGAGTTAGGAGAATTTGGGAGAAGCTCTGATCTGTGGCAGCAGCTCTCACCAGGCTACTGCTCAGGGTCTCCAGCAGACCTGGGGGGCCAGGCAAAGGAGAGGCTGCCAGAGTTGGTCAGTCACCTTCCTACCTGACATGGGGGCATTTCTGGTGTTTACTGACCCCAGGGCTTGGGCTCCTGGAAAGACTGAGGGTGGGAGGGGGGAGGAGGCTGATTTGGGGAGTTGGACATATAGACAAGGGTTGGTGGTAGTGGGTGGGTGGGAAATGCAGGAAGTGATGCCAAGGTCAAGGTTAAAAGCCCTCTGGTGGGGTGCCTACCAAGCTAGATGAGGCATTCATACATCCAGGGAAAGGCTTGAAAATTATCCCCCTTCTCCTTGCATCATCCCAGGAGGCTTTGAGACTTCCCTCTAATGGGGGCAACTTAAAGTAAAATCAATGTTTTGTGGCAAAGTTGAATTATGACTAGGCAGGTGTTCCTGGCTGGTCACCTTGTGTGCTGAACCCTGGGAAACTGTCCACCTTGCCCACACCTGGGTCTAGTTCTGGTGTCTACTGAGCATTCTTGCTCCCCCTAGCTGGGGAAAGGGATCAAAGAGCAGAAGCCACTCAATCTCTGCTTCCTTTGGATTATGCAGAGAAGCTGGATGAGATCCTGGCGGCAGCTGCAGAACCCACATTGAGACCAGACATCGCCGATGCTGACTCCAGGGCGGCCACTGTCAAACAGCGGCCCACAAGTCGGCGTATCACTCCCGCGGAGATCAGTGTGAGTGGGGCTGTGGAGGCTGGTGGGAGTGGGACTGGGGTGGGGCAGGGGGGCCCTCTGGTAGTGGGGTCGCTGAGCGAGAGAGCATGGGTGATACTGTGAGTAGAGCCACAAAGGCCATCATCAGTAGGATGGTAGGACTCTGAAGGAATGGACTCGGTGACTGCAGCCCATGGGAGTGGGGCCAGGGAGTCAGTGTGAATGCAGCCATGAGGGTCAATGAGAGAAGAAGCCACAAGGCATAAGGGGATGTGAGCTACTGGGAAGGGGATCACAGGAGTCCTTACCAGTTGTACCCCAGGATTCACAGGGGCTAGTCAGAGCAAGAAGGGGGGGTTAGTATGAACAATGGGATCTATTGGGAATGGGGGGTATGAATCCCTAGGGATCTGTGTGAGCAGCTCACTGGGAGGGCCACAGGGACCAACTTTGAGGGGCAGTATTGGTGGGCCCACTGGGAGTAGGATTATGGAGGTTACTGTGAATGGAGCCACAAAGGCCCTGGAGAGAAGAGTCATAAGGGTCACAGGAATCAGTGTGAGTTGAGCTTAAGGTCATGGAATTCACAGGAAGGGCAATTAGAGATGCCACAGTAGGATCAATGAGGGTGTGATCGTACCCCTTATTGACTGGGGTCATAGGACATAATGGGGTCATTGAGGTGGGCACAGGGATTGTGGTGGGGGCAGGGGTAGTACAGCAGTATCTGGGGATGCTGGTAGATTGGTAAGGGCATCAGCGAGGGGGGCCTTGGGGGTGTTTGAGGAGATCAGTGTGGGGATGGGGGGATCAGCAGCTTCTGGTGCCTAGCCCCTGCCATCCATGTTTTTTTTTTCACTCTTCACAGTCTTTGTTTGAACGCCAGGGGCTCCCTGGCTCTGAGAAGCTTCCTGGATCCCTTCGAAAGGGCATCCCACGCACCAAGTCTGTAGGTACGGCCATGGTGGATTCTAGGGGATGGAGTTGGAGGGTGGTATTTCATGGATATGGAGGAATGAAGTTGATGCTGTGATAATGAGAATTATGGGGGCCTGGGGATAAGGGGAGTCAATTGTTGGAAAGATGAGGGGAGCTTTAGGAACAGGAGAGGACATGGGGTAGAGAAGGAAGGGATGTGAGGGTTAGAGCAGCACATGAGGCACTCATAGGAATGGGAAATAGGGCTATGGCAAGCCAAGGGCCCTGCCTATGATGCCGCCTTATCCTGGATCTTGGGGTTGGAAGGTGTCCATTGTCAGTTCTTCCTCCCCCAGCATTCCTCCTGTACTCCTCCCCCCACTGACCCCATCACTAATGACCTCTGCTGGTCTATATGTAGCTTCTAAAGGCCTTGGAAGTCACCTTGTCTAGTTTCCCTCCCAATGGAAGAAGTCTGTTGATAGCATCCCTGGTTCTGTGCAGGCTCATAGGACACTTGCAGTGATGAGAATGTCACTACCTTAACTGGATCTGCATGGCCTTCACAGGACCATCAGTGTTTGAGTAGCCCTAATGGCCAGGCCGTCCCCACCTCGAAATCTGCCTCTGCCCCACACTGGGGTCTGTCTTTTTGCATCAAATTGAGATGTCTGAGGCCTCTTTCCCTTGAAAGCCCATCACCTCCTTGAAGCAGCTGTCAGGTGGTGCTCAGGGTCTCAGGGTCTTTTCTGCTCCAGGCTAAAGGTCCCCAGCCCAAATAACCCAAGGCCTTCATCATCCTGGCTACCTTCTGCTGAAAGTGCTCTTTTGTTAATATCTAGCCTAAAAGTGGTGCTCAGATGTGGTTTGAGCAGGCAGAGGACAACGTCAGCTCCCTAGTCATGGACATGCTCTTTCTGCCTGTCTGTCTGTCTCTCCCTCTTCTCTCTTCTCTTCCTCTTTTTGTCTCTCTTTCTGTCATAGTCTTTCTATCTGTATGTCTTTCCCTCTTCTCTTCCTGTCTCAGTCTTTCTGTCTGTCTCCATCTCTGTCTTTTTGTCTCTTTCTCCCTCCCTCTCCTCTCTGCCTGTCTCCGCTTGTCTCTGTCTCTTTCGGTCTGTCCTTCCCTGTTCTCACCTCTCTCTCTGTCTTCGTCTCCATCTCTCTGTATTTTTCTATCTCTGTCTTTCTGTCTCTCCTTCCTTCTTCTCTCCTCACTCCCTATCTGTCTCTGTCTCTGCCTTTCTCTATCTCTGACTGTCTCAGTCTCTCTGTCTTTCCTTCCCTCTACTCTCCCCAGCCCCTCCCCTCTCCTGCCTCTGTCTCTTTCTCAGTGGAGAATAAGATGGTGGTAGGTTTTTTTTTTGGCCCATGTGTCTGGGCTCACTTTTGACCCATTGAGCTTGTCTGACAAGACTGAGATTCTTGCAAATAAGCTCCCCTATCTTGTGTTTGTGCAGTTGATTTGTTTTTAACCAACGGCTTAGCCTTTATCCTTTTTGCAATTGTCTTAATAGATTTAACCCACCACTCTAATATGACAAGATCTGGGGAGATCCTGCTGTCACCCTGGATATCAGTTATTCCTCCTGGCAAGGGTGAGGTTGCTGAGCAGGCAGCATCTACACCTTCATCCCAGGGTTTGATAACAAACAGAGAACAGAGCCCTCAGGGCTTCTCCCAGAGATCTCCCTCCCACTCATTGCATGGGATCATTCAGTCTGTTTTGAATATATCCACCTCTCTCTTGTGGAGGAAGGAAGCATGTGAGCCTTTGTCCAAAGCATCGCAGAAATCTCAGGATGTTATGCATAGACAAAGCTAGTTGGTCATGACTTATTCTCGAACTCACGTTGGCTCTTGGTGGTCACTCTTCGTCTTTCTAAGTGCTCAACACCTGCCTTCTTACTGATAATCACCTTTTTGGAAATCGGGGTGACCTTTGTCCTTCCCCAGTCCTCTCGTAGCTCCTCTCATTGCCACAACTTTTGAAGATCATGGTGACTTAACAAGCCCATCTGCCGGGCCATTCATCCCTCTGGTGTTATTCATCTGGTCAAGGCAACTTGACTTCCTGAAGGGAATTCTGCTGCCTTTTTCCTGGCCCCTGAGTTATCTTGAGTTTCACTATCATGTTCTATACTTTCAAGACTGAAGATTGTTCTCCTTGGGAGAGAAAACAGACCCAAATAAAATTGAGTCATTCAGCTTTTTGTCCGCTGGTGGTTATCACTGTCTGGTCCACTTTGAGCAGTGGCACTGTCCCTTCTTTTATTTCCTCCTTGTCCCTGATGTGGCAAAGAACGATGACAAAAAGAGCTTCCATTGCCAGCCCAGCCCAGGTCACTCTGTCAGAAGGTGAGGACTGAGCCAGTCTTGGTGTTCAGCTGCTGCTACCCAGCCTTGTGACCATCTTTTCCCTCATCCTCCAGGTATCCTCAGTCAGCCCTTCTAACTTTATGGATATGTTGCATATATTCCAAGGCAGGTCTGGCACTTGCTTTTCTTTGATTCACTTCAACTCAAGCCCACAAATGTTTATTAGACACCTACTGACTTCAGAGCCCTGTGCTGGGGTTGAGGGGTGGGGAGAATACAGAAATGTGATCCAACAGTCTCTGCCTCCAGGGAGCTTGCAGCCTGATATGGTGATATGAGCCATCCACAAACCTCTTTGACATGTTGGTGGATCTGGGTGAGGGCAGCCCTTCTCAGTTTTGGGCCCCCCAAGTTTGTCCACACCTTCTCATTCTGTCTGACTCTTGTCCACATTCTCCCATTCATTCTTTGTAGAGCAACTCCTTAATGTTGCGGGGGAGAGGAGGAGGAAAGTGGGGGAACCTTCTTCTGCTGGCTCTCCTGGAAGCTCTCTCACAGTACTCTGTGCACCTGACATAATCCCACCCGCCGTCTGCCTTTCAGGTCATTGCCTGAAGTTTTGACTCTTCAGTGACTGTGGTATATCATGATGCATTACTATTTAGCATCATAGGAAGGATACTAGTGAGGAGGATGTTTTTTTTTTTTTCAGAAAGGTTAGGGTTATTGAGTTCAAGGCATAGCTTCCCAAAGGCAGTCTAGCTTCCTTCCTTCTATCCAATTCAGGGCCCCCATCATCTAGCTGGATGGCCTGCATGAGATAACCTTGAACCCAATATAACTCTGACCACCAGAAAAGTCATTTATAACTGGCATTTATATAGCAATGTGCTTTACCTACATGTCATCTGGGAGCCCAACAACCTTGTGCAGAAGATGCTAGAGAGCCTTGTCACTTGCCCATGGTGGAGCAACTGGTCCACTCAACTGCAAGTTAGAGTCTGAACCAGAGGCATTCTTCATCCACTTGGTTTCCTGTGTGAGTGGTCAGGTCACATTCTTTTGAGTAGTTGTGATTTTTCATTTAGGAGGCTCTGGCCCCTGTCTCCCCTTAACACCACTGACATGTTGCTATCCACAAGGAAGGGTCTCTGGAAGACTCCACCATTTCTAGGAAAGCCCTCTTCCTTCTGGACTTGCCTGGGATAGGCTTCCATTGTTATGGCCAAGACCTCTGGCAGACAGATACTAGCTCCTTGGTTCATGCTGGACTTGGGTAATTAATACCCAAGACAGAAAACTCTGTTGTTGCATCTTTCAAGGAATGTTTAATAAACTCAGTACATGCAGGGGAGACACCTGGCCGGAGGATGGTTTGTAAAACTCATAGGATTCTTCTAGCTAAGTCATGGGCTTCTTGGAACTCAAGAGGCAGCATCTTTTACACTTTGGTTTTTGTGACCCTGGGCAAATTATAGCATTTCTTTGTGCCTCTGTTTCCCCATCTGTAAAATGAGGAGGTTCAACTACATGGATTCTGAGGTCCCTTAGAGCTCTATATCTGTGATCCTGTGACTTTCATGGACCTCAGTTTCCTCATCTGGAAAATGAGAGTAATATTTCTTTTCTACTAAATCCTTTGTGGGATTAGTGTGAGGAGGTATTTTTATAAACCTTAAGGGGCTCCTTGTCCCTCCCACCCCCACCCCAGACTGAGACAGCAATGGTGGTTCCTGCCTGGTGAGCTCCTGAAGGCTTCCTGCCTAACAGACAACTGTATCCCAGCATCCCTGGTCTCCTCAATGAGCTCCACTTACTTACCTTCAGTCTCTTACCTGGGTCTTCATCTTGCTCCCTCAGTTTCTCTGCCCCTCCCCCAATCTCTGAGGCAGATCCCCTCCCCCTTCTCCTTTTTCTGTGGCCCCAGCCATTCCTCTGGGCTTTGCCAGTGACGCCTCCTCTGCCATGTTCTCTCAGGCCTGCGTGATGTCTCTCTACATTTGCGACAGCTTGATACATGCTTCCTCTAAGAAGTCTGTGTCTCCCTGGCTCAGATCAGCTGCCTCTCCGGCTCAGTTGCACTGGTTACTTTAGCAATGTGTCTCTTCTGGTCCCCACCTGAACTCCAGTGCTTTCTCAGGCCCCTTCCCTGGGGACCTGGGCTTCCCTTTGAGTCATTTTTCTTGTGGACCAGAGCCATATGACTTCTGGATAGAGAAGGCCAAAAGGCACCTCTTGCTCATGTGAAGAATCTCGGGCAGAAGATGCTTTACAGGTCCCTGAGGCCCCCTGGCCTTGAGCAGGGCCCCTTTGGTCAGTATCCCTGGTGAATGCTGATTCAGCCTCCACAGACTAGCCTCCGGTGAGGGCTGGTCTCCAGTGGGGGCTGGCCTCCAATGATGATGTGCTCAGCCCTGCTCACTAAGGAAGCTTTAATTGTTGGGAAGTTGGAGAGTTTACATTTTGCTTTTGCATTTCCACGAATCTTTCTGTTCTGCTTTTCCATTTATCTGGTGGAATCTCTTCTTTCACTTGGCCCTACGTTCTTGCCTGCAGAGATATTTTTGGCTCCTGATTGTGTAACCCGAAGTGTTAAGTTCTTCTTCTCAGCTTTGTCATCTGCCTATTTAATAAGCTTGCCATCTATGCCTCTAGCCCAGTCATTGATAAAAATGTTAAATAAAATGGGGCTGAAAGTAGAGCCCTGGGGCAACCTATCAGAGACCTGTCTAGGCTGACTTTGAGGCTTGACCAGAGAAGTTCTGGTTCCTGCTAGCTCTACGTTGAATTGCCCCTAGGGGATCTTTGACCATAGGCTCTGGGGTCAGCTGTCAGGGCTGTCTTCTGAGCAGTGGGGACTGGTGCAGAGAGTAGGGAAGCTACCCCGTTGTAGTGGTCCCTCCTTCCTCCCTCCCATAACTTTCCTTCTCCCAGTCACATCTCCCAGGTGCTTCCAAGTCTCCACTGCTCCCCCACGCCCCCACCCCCTCTCCCTCCCCAGGCCTCACCCCAGGTCCCCGGGCCTGACTGCCGGTCCCTCCGTAGGGGAAGATGAGAAGCTGGCCTCTCTCCTGGAGGGGAAGTTCCCGAGGAGCTCGTCTATGCAGGATGCTGTCCGTGAGGGCCATGGGATCCCGCCCCCACCCCAGACCGCCCCACCCCCCCCACCCTCCCCTTACTACTTCGACACAGGACCACCTCCCTCCTTTTCACCGCCACCCCCGCCAGGCCGTGCCTACGACACCGTGAGATCCAGCTTCAAACCGGGGTTGGAGGCCCGGCTGGGAGGGGCGGGCCCCCCTGGGCTCTATGCCCCTGGCCTAGGCGCCCATGGGCCTCTCCCGTACCCTGAGCGCCAGAAGCGGGCTCGGTCCATGATCATATTGCAGGACTCACCCCACGAACCAGCGGTGGCAGAAAGCAGCCGGCCTCCTCCTGCAGCCACGCCCCCTGAGCGACTGAGGCGGAAGGCACGAGTACCCGGCAGTCAAGACAGCCCGTACGCCAACCTGGGCGCCTTCAGTGCCAGTCTCTTTGCCCCATCCAAGCCACAGCGCAGGAAGAGCCCCCTGGTGAAGCAGCTGCAGGTGGAGGAAGCACAGGACCGGGCTGCTTTGGCTGTGGGGGGCAGCGGCAGCAGTTTCCCCCGGGAGCCCTCACCTACTCGCCGCGGGCACCGGCTCGGGGGACTCGACTACCCCCCTGGGGAACCACCTGGCCTCCCATTTGCTGGTGCCGGCCCTGGCAAGGAACGAGACCGTCGGCTGGATGAGAGGCGCCGCTCCACCGTCTTCCTTTCCGTGGGGGCCATCGAGGGCAGCTCTCCCAGTGCTGAGATGCCATCCCTGCAGCCTTCCCGATCCATCGACGAGCGCCTCCTGGGCAGCGGCCGGGACCTGCTCTTACCCTCTCCCGTCTCCGCTCTCAAGCCATTGGTCAGCAGCCCCAGCTCCCCGGTGGGCTCCACCTTCATCCACCCACTCACCGGCAAGCCCCTGGACCCCAGCTCACCCTTAGCCCTCGCCTTGGCCGCCCGGGAGCGGGCCCTGGCTTCCCAGGTGCCCTCAAGATCCCCAACCCCGGTTCACAGCCCAGACACGGATCGGCCAGCCCCTCTCTTTGTGGACATTCAGAGCAGAGAGTCAGAGCGCAGCAGCTTGGCTTCCCCCACCCCAGCCTTTTCCCCCCGGGGCCCCGCATGGGGCCCTCTCCCTGCCCGCCGAGAGGTAGAGAAGGCCCCACGGGAGGAGAGGAAGACACCAGAGGACAAGAAGTCCATGATCCTCAGCGTTCTGGACACATCGCTACAGCGTCCCGCTGGCCTCATTGTAGTCCACGCCACGGGCAATGGGCAGGGCCCTGGGGAGCTGGAGGCAGAGGAGAGTACACCAGACACCCCCGAGCTGAGCCAGGCCCCTCCTCCGGCCGTTGCCCCTGTGGCAGCACCTGTGGCCCTGCCCAGTCCCCGGGCCCAGCCCCCTAGCAGCCCCCCCGCCGCCGACACGGTGCTGGGCCAGGGCAGCTCCGAGGAAGAGCCAGACGTGGTGTTTGCGGTGGCCCTGCCCCCAGCCCAGCTGTCATCCAGTGACGAGGAGACGAGGGAAGAGCTGGCCAGAATCGGGCTGGTGCCGCCCCCGGACGAGTTTGCCAACGGCCTACTGGTGACCACGCCCCCCCCGGGCCCCGGGCCGGCCCCTTCGCCCATGGCCTCGCCCAGCCCAGCCTCAGGGAAGCCCAGCAGTGACGCGCCCCCTGCCCCGGAGTCAGCCGCGGATTCTGGCGTGGAGGAGGTGGACACGCGCAGCTCCAGCGACCCTCACCTGGAGACCACGAGTACCATCTCCACCGTGTCCAGCATGTCCACGCTGAGCTCGGAGAGCGGCGAGCCCACGGACACGCACACCTCCTTCGCTGACGGACACACTTTTGTACTCGAGAAGCCGCCTGTGCCTCCGAAACCGAAACTCAAGTCCCCGCTCGGGAAGGGGCCCGTGACCTTCAGGGACCCTCTGCTCAAGCAGTCCTCGGACAGCGAGCTCATCGCCGCCGCCTCCGCCGGGCTGGCCTCCGGAGCTGGGCCTGCCCGCCCTCGCTACCTCTTCCAGAGAAGGTCTAAGCTGTGGGGGGACCCGGTGGAGAGCCGGGGGCTCCCAGGCCCCGAAGACGACAAACCGACTGTGATCACCGAGCTGAGCTCCCGCCTGCAACAGCTCAACAAAGACACCCGTTCCCTAGGGGAGGAGCCTGTGGGAGGCCTGGGGGGCCTGCTTGACCCCCTCAAGAAATCACCTGCTGTGGCTGCAAGGTGAGTGGGGTGGGGCTGGGGTAGGTGGAGAGGGGGTGGTGGGCATGTCCAGGGCATGTGGATGCTATATACCCTCTACCCTCCCTCTCAACCATGCCTCTGTGTCCATCCTCTGTCCTCCTTTGGTCCATCCTCTATCCATCTAGTAAGAAAGAGTAAGGACTTTCCTGGCCCTAGCCTAATGAGGAGAAATCAGAAGCCCACTCCTGAGCCTTGGAGCTCCAGGTAGACAGAATGGATAGGGTCCTTGGTTCTCTTCTGACTACCCCTCTCACAGCTGAAGTGAGCTGCTCCATACTCTGTAGCAGTCCTAAGATGTATCCCTGGGCTTCCCCCAGCCCTCTAATGGCCCTCACACATGGCAGTGATTCCGGTTCCAGGTTTAGGCCACCCTAGGGGTTACAGCCCAAGATCCTGCTTGGAGACCTTGCCTTACTTCAGACCCACTCCCCATCTCTCTTGTATGCTTCTCCAATTTTGCCCAAGATGGCAAGCCTGCCCAGGGAAGTAGCTGCCGTTGATCCTTTTTCTCCACAGATTTTGGTAATGTAGTTCTAGCTTTCTTAGTGGTTCTGCCCCATCCCATGATATATTTTATAATGTTGCCATTGGAACTGTGGGAGCCCTTCAGAATGGCTCTGGATCATTGAAAATTAGACTGGGTTGGCTTGGCTTCAAAGGGCAGAATCAGGAGCACTTGATGAGTGTCTGTGGGGTGAAGTATAAAGGTTGGACTTGGGATCAGGGAAGATCTGGGCATAAACTTACTTAGTTGCTGTGTGACCTGGGGCAAGGTTCTTTCCCTCTCTGAGCCTCTGCTCCATTATCTGTAACACAGGCATTCTGATGCTGAAAGGGTGATTGTGGAAAAAAAAAAAAGAAGCTTTGCTAACCTGAAAACCTGATAGAAATGGGCCCTGACCTCATCTGTGGGCTGCAGGGAGGCAGCTTTCCACTCCTAGTAAGGGCTGTTCCGAAGAGGAGTGGATTGTTTTGATAGGAGTGAACTCCCAGTCATTGCAGTTCCTTTAGCAGTGACTGGACGGTCACTTATCAGGGCTACTACAGAGGGACTTCATGCTTAGGGCTTGGGTGGAGAAGGAGGTTAGAGTAGATGATCTCATAGGTGCCTTCATACTCTCCAATTGTTTGATTCTGTTAAAGGTCGGGAAGAAGCCTGGGGTAGGGTGGGTGTCACCAGTAATAAAAATGGGCATTGTCAGCAGCTATGACTTGGGTTTTCAGTCCCTAAGATAGGTCTGCCCTCACCCTGACCTCAGGATCCTGTCCTCATGTCCTTCACACAATCCAACTGCAGAGTCCTTCAGCCTCCACCTTCCCTGATCCCATCCTGTTGGGCGTGGTTGGAGGGGCTCTGTCCCCAGAGACTCTAACTCTGTTCTTGGGTAGAAGAAAAGCTCTGTACTCTTAGATTTTAGGCACACATCTGCCAAAGATAAATTTATTAATCAAATTATTCTAAGCATCTTTTCCACCCAGGCTATGCTTGAGTTACAATTCATAGTGTTCAAGAACAAAGACACATTCCATTAGTAAGATCACACGGGGGTGCAAAGTCCAAGTAACAGTTTTGATTCATCAAACGGCAGCTGTTGCCATTTTTGGCTGCATCTTGAGGAATCATTTCCCTAAAACCTCCAAATCCCTCTTTGACCACTCCTTCCCGGGAATCTTTCTTCAGCCTGGTCAAAGGTGAAACCAAACTTCCATCAATTGAATGTATGAAATATGTACTTTCTTCTGGTCATGACCTTAATTAATTTCAGAAGATTCCTTCCTGGGCTGGTTGGGTCTCTCCTTGAGAAGCTGATAGGATAGGAATGATGTAAAAGGTTCCAATGTAAGACATTTGGGAATTGATGATTAAAGAAAGATTGATAAGGATTTCAGACTAAATAGTAATAATAGTATTTTATAATATGTAGCCTGAAGAGGGAATGGTGTAGGGGGGAATTAGTCTCTCTAAGTCCTCCCTAAGGACTTTGTTCCTCCCTTTGGCTCAGGAGATGTGGACCCAAGGCTTTAGAGCATCTCATTGTGTCTTCTTTTATTAATTGAATGTTTAGGACCTTGAGCCCAGAGGAATCAAGGCTGTGACCCAGGCAACCCTGGGGGATTAGCACCTATATGGGGTCCTGGCACAGCTGGTGATGCCAGTGGTTCTTCTGGGCACAAAACTTTGACCTGCTCTGGATGGGAAATAAGGATGCCTGAAATCCCCAGTCTCTGCACAACAGCCTTGTGAGCTGGTGGATCATCCTTCTTGACCTTGATCTTGGGGGCTGCCTGCCTTTGCCTCTCTCTGGAGCCCACTTCCTTTCATATCCATGATTCAAGACTTGTTCTCTCATAGTGACCTTGGAGTCTGCTTCTAAATCTGGAATCAGGATCAGAGGTGGGAATGGACAAGACCATCTGGTATCACACAAATGTCTGTAAACTGAGGCACAAGCAATCCTACAAGAATCCTACATCAGTCTGTGCAAGACTGCCATCTCCCCAACTCCTAGAACTCTCTTTCCCCCTCTTTCTCTCTTTCCCCATCTCCCTCCCTTTCCTTCTCCCTCTCTTCCTCCCTTCCTCTCCCTCTCTCCCTCTCTCTCTCCCTCCCTCTCTCCCTCTCCCTCTCCCTCTCCCTCTCTCCCTCCCTCCCCCCCTCTCTTTCCTGCCCTCCCTCCACCTCTGATCCCTCATTTCTTCATGAACTGGTCTGTTGCTTTCACACAATCACTCTACCAACTCTAACTCCACCTTCTGCTTAACCAGAACCTGCTGTGTACTTTGTCACAAATCCCTAGGGCTTGACTCCCAAATATGTCTATTGTAACTAAATAATTAGTGGAGTTACTACATTTTTTACAAGGTGAAGGAGAGAGCAAATGAAGAATTGTAGAGCAGCCTCCCCTTGCCTCACTTCTCAACCCTAACAGCTGTTCACTTTATGCTCAGAAATAAGCAGCCAGCTCAGGTGTGCTTTACAGATGTACCTGTCTAGGAGGAACTACTTAGGATTAACCAAGCTTGCCAACAATGAAGAACCAAGTCAGACCTGCTTGCATCCTAATCACTATTTCTCTGAATGGGCAAATGCCTCCTTCACCCACATCCTGGGTTTTCCTGGCTGCTAATCCTGGCATTCCCACCCATGTGTTGGTTGACTTGTCTGAAGATTGCTCCTTTGGTGGAACTCAGTTCCAAACCCCTCCAAATCAGGTTCAAGATGCAGGTCCTTAACTGCTGGACCACTATCCCTTTCTAGAGCCTGGCCACTTGTAGTTCTGTCCCTCTGAAGTGCTTGGGGCCTGGCACTTAAGATTCTCTTCTTAAGCACACATGACGGATCCCATGGGCTCTTGACTAACCTGTAGAGTGGAGATGACCTGAATTACAGAAGGAGTTCTGTCTTGGTTCAGGCTTGCTGCCCTGCATAGATCTCCAGGGTCTTGCAAGTGTTCAGAGAGGACTAGAACATGTCCCCATTCATTACATTTTGACAAGATTGGATATTTTCAGTGTAGCAACATTACATGGGTTTAGTTTTTAGCAGTAGTAAGAGGGTTGTCTATCCCTTGTGTGACTGTCCATTCCTCCATTCTTTGCCTATCTGTCCCTAATGTTCACCCATCCATTCACCCATCCTTTTGTCTCCATGTCTGTCTCCTCTTCCATCCCTGGCTAGTCTTCTATTGCCTTCATCCATTCCACTTGACTAGTCCTCTCTGCTCACATCTGTCCATCCTTCCTGGGCAACCAACAGGCTTGGTCTTGAATCTCCACTGCTCTGGGTTAGATGGAATGGAAGATGCCATACTGTGGCCCTTAGAGAAAGGAAGCCATTATGGGTTTGTGGCTTGAGTATGAGAGGCTAAGGAAAGGGAGGACTGGGTTGGGGACCAGGGACCATGGTAGGAGAGGGCAGTTGTCTGTGTATGGGAATTCAGAGATGGTTTGTGGCCTTAACCTTGCATCAGTGCACTAGAGAAGATGTGTGTACCTTTGAGCTCAATTCTCCTAGAACCTAAGATTGGGGTAGGCTCTATCTTGTTCTGGGGGAACTTTTCCTTGGATTAGGCTATTGAACACAATTCCTGCCAACAGGCCTCCAGGAGGTATCTTCTCCTACTTCTTGTGCTGCTGAATGCTCTCCTGCTAACTGCCCTTCACTCTTTGACATGTTTGAAATGAGGGCTCAGCACTGATGTCTCTGGGAAGATTGGCTGCCTGTGTAAGACAAAGGTTTTATTTTATTTTTTCTTCTTTAAACAAACAAACAAACAAACAAACAACTCTCAGACCTGCTCCTACCCCCATTGGGAGAATTCTTTCTCTTGCCACGCCCCTTTTTGATGATGTAATGCCCTGGCTTCTCTCCTTTCCAGAAGCCTGAATGCCAACTCATCCACTCTCTAGCCTGAACAGAGTCTGTCATGAGGTGCCAGCCACTAGCCCTGCCTTCTTCCCTTCCATAGCCCTACTGTCATTTAGGCTTTTGTCTTTGAGCCTGTTTACTGACCCATTCTTCTCTTCCTTTAATGCCCTGTCCTGCTCATGTCCCAGGGCTTCTTTGTGGGGCTGGCCATGGAGCAAGCTCCTCTGCACTCAGGAGCATTTGATAACTTGAGGTGTCTGTCAGCTCTCCATACCTCTCATCTGTTTTGATATCTGCACGGTTTGGGGATCCCACTGTATCCCACCAATGGCACACTGTCTCCCAGAACCCACTGCCTTTTCTTTTAAAAATGGATTTTCTGTTTCTAGTTATATTCTTTCTTTCCCTTACCACCCCCAAGCTAAGGGAGGCTTCCAATGTAACAAAGAAAAGCAATTCAACAAAATCACTTGATAGAGCCCAAAGACCAACAGCATATATGACACTTCATATCCCTAGACCCTTGCTTCTAAAACAAAAGAAGGTGCATTTCCTCATGTCTTCTTTCAGAGCCTAGCTTGGGTATTATAATTACAATGTTAAGATTTATTTTTGTTATATTCTTTAAATTGTTATTGTCATTGGATACATGGTTTTCCCCATTTTCCTTACAGTACACTGCATCAGTTCATATAAATCTTTGTTTCCTTGAATTAATCATATTTATTATTCTTTATGGCACAATAATATTTTATTACATTCAAGTACCATTGGTTTTTTTTTTTTAGCCATTCCTGAATTAATTGATGGGCATGCACTTTGCTTTTAGTTATTTTTTTTTTCTGCCACAAAAAGTGCTGTGATGAACATTTTAAGTACATGGGATCTTTCTCTCTGGCTCACTTCCTGAGACTATGTGCCCAGCAAAAGGCTGAAGTCAATCAAAGCCTCAATGTCCTTATCTGTAAATTAGATCACCAGCCTTTCCAGATTAGATCTGTATGGCTTGAATCGGAAAATGAACTGTACGTACATCTTTGTAAACCTTGAAGTAGTATTATTATTCTTTTCCCCAAAGAATAGTATGGGATACTTAGCCAAAAGTTCACTGAGTCCAAGTATCCTGGACCCACAGCACCCCCTTTTATGTGCCCATCCAGCTCTGTCTACACCTAGTAAGAAGTCCAGGCTGGATCTTGGTAAATCACTCCTTTTTTTGCTAAATGTTCACCAACTACCTTTTCTATCCATTAGAGAATTTTGCCAGGAATGGCCTTTATGCTCTCTGGCATTTAATTCACAATCTACATTTTCTTTCCTTTTTTGACATTTGTCTTCCTTCAGTCTTTTGGTCTTCTCCTGTTCTGCATAGCCTTTGGAATATCATACCTCTACTGGCTCATCAATGCCAGTTGCAACACTCTTAGAACTGGTCTTATGGGACTGTGCCATGGGTTTCACTTTCATATTTTATTACCTCCCTTGATTCCATCTTTTGTTCATCTTTTATTCTTTAAAATAAATTGTGATAGATATCTTTTAGTTTCATATCACCTTCATTTCTCAGTACACCAGTACTCCAGCTCCTTCCTGGAGACAGAACGTCTCATACAACTCAAGAATAAAAAAAAGAAGGAAAACCTCAATTCATCAAGACTAACTAACTCATAGAAAAAAAAAACTTGATGCTATGAGCAGTGTTCCATACCGATATCCCTCTGCCTCTGTAATAAAAGGAGGGAGTTACTTATCATATCTCTTATTTGAGGCCAAGCTTGCTTAATTACACATCATTCAATGTCAACTGCTTTGTTTTTGTTGTCCCTGCTTTGTTCTTGACAACATTTGCATTGTTGTGGTCATTGTGTGGTTTGTTTCTCTGGTTCTTCTTACCTCACTATGCCTCCTTTCATATATACCTTCTCATGATTCTTGGTATTCATCATGCTCCTCATTTTTTTGATTATAACTATACTTTGTGACATTCCTGTATTGCATCTTGTTTAATCCTTCTCCAGTGGGGGGCATTTACATGGTTTCCAGTTCTTTGTGACTATAAATATTTTGGTTTTTATGGGAGTCTTTCTTTTTATCTTAATTTTCTTGGATAAGTGCTTATCAATAGGATTTCAGAGTCAAAGTAGATGGAAAAGTTAGTCACTTTCTATTCATAATTTCAAAGTACTACACTAAAAGGTTGAAACAATTCATAGCTAAACAAACAATGCAGAGACTTGTTTCTTCTTACCCTTTGCCTTTGGGGAATGGTGTCTGGGCTTCACAATTGGGTAGTTCACTACCTTTTCCCTTTGTTTTTAAATTGGAATTTTTATTCCATGTTTCCTGGTGAGTTCCCATTGCATACCCATCAGGCTCTTCAAACAATTCTTGTTTTTCTTGTTCATCAGAATTATTTCCCTTTGTGTCTTCATAATTTTATTCTTGGAAGTGCTCTCTTCTAACTGTGCTGACTTCCTCTGCAGAATTCTAGGCCATGGGATCCCTCCTCTCCTTTCAATCCTTTGGAATCTGCTCTCTTCAAATGTAATGTGCATGTCAGACTATACCTACCTTTCTTCTTCGCCAGAACAAATTCTAAGAGGAAGTGGCCACTTCTCCCTAAGATTACCACCATATCTACCCTAGCAACTAATTCCTCTTTGTTTATGAGAATCAGATTGAGAACAAAAGTTCCCTTCATTGGTTCCTTGAACTTTTAAAGGAAGAAATGATCATTCGGGTAAACAGAATTCTTCCATATTTGGGCTTTGAAGTTTTCCTCTCTGATGACTTGGCTACCTTAACCATTCTTGAAAACTTCACAAAATTACAGCATCACACATTTTGAGAGTTGGAAGGAACCCCAACAACCATCTAGTCAAATCTGAAACAGAAAAAGATTCCCCTTTTTGTGACACACCCAGATGTCCTCTAGCCTTTATTTGAAGACCTCAGAAGAGGGGGATCAGCTGCCTCCCTCAGGCCCATATCT
>CM053597.1:228789006-228801506 GCA_028646575.1 Pseudocheirus occidentalis
CCATTTGAACAATGAGATCAGAAGCCAGATTTCTGAGGTTTTGGAAGAGTAAGAAGTGAGGAAATGAGGGCCAAGAGTATACACAGCTTTGTCAAGGAATGTGGACCTGGAACATAGTAGGCACTTAGTAAATATTTATTGATTGAATTTAGTGGAGAGACAAGGAAAGATAGTGTGAGAGGTAACTACTTGCTTTCCAGGATCCAGCTTCTGTTCTATTATTAACCTTTCCTTTTTGCCTCTCCTCTTCCTCTTTCCCGGACTTCTCAGTTTCTTTTTGATCCACTGATGGTAGGAACCTGGAGACCACAATTTCCTAAGCTCTTTTTTAAGTCAGCCTTCAGAAGTAATGCCTTAACATCATGCCAATTACATGAGAGCCCCCTCCCCAGCACACATGGGCAAAGGGCAGGGGATGGTTAAGAAGGATATAGTTCCACCTGGCCCCTTGGTTGGTTGCCTTTCTTGGCCAAGTGCCTCATAGCCCAAGGAGACCATTTTTCTTGTTGACACCGTTTTCTGTCCTGTTTTACAGGATGTCTGTCTCACGGGTAAGTGGTAGAGATCAGGAATTCCAGTATGGAGCATGAAGATAGATTTAGAGCCAGAAGGGATTCCTAGAGGTCATCTAGTCTAACCCCCTTATTTTATTGTTGAGGAAACACACCTAAGGAGGTTAAGTGACTTGCAGATCATACAGGTGGCAAATATTCAAGTTGGTATTTGAACAAAAGTCCTCTGCCTCCAAATGGAAGATCAGGAAACTGACTTCTGGGAGCTTCATTTTCACCAATGATTTTTGTTTGCTAGATGCTAGCTCTTCATTCTATTTATTCCAGCTGATGGACTGAAAATGCTATCAATGCCCCTTTAGATCTCAGTGCCCTAGAACATGACCCCCAGTGGCCCTATCCTAGGTATAGCTGTAGTTTGGTTTTGATTCTGCTCCTTACTCCTCTCTGCACCAAGATTTGGGCAAGTTATTTTCATTCTGGGCCTCAGTTTTCTGGTCTGGAAAATGTAGGGGTTAAGCTAGATAGTTTCTGAGGTGCTTTACTGCTCTATATCTGATGATTTGGTGGTAAAAACAAAGAACAGTCAAAACTTTGGTGCTAGAAGTTTCTGGTGGATAGTGTGGAATGGCAGGGGCAGCTGGGTAGTTTGGAGGATAGAACGCAGAACCTGGAGTCAGAAACACCTGAGTTCACATCTGGCCTCAGACACTCACTAACTGTGTGGCCCTGGGCAAGCCACTTCACCCTGCTTGCCTCAGTTTCCTTATCAGTAAAATAAGCTGGAGAAGGAAATTACTTCTTTCCAGTGTTTTTGCCAAGAAAACCCCTAATGAGGTCACAGAGAGTTAGACGTGTCTGAATAACAACAGCATAGAATGACAGGAGACAGACAGCTAAAGTAGGTAGAGAAGGGATTTGAAGGGGCATCGTGGAAAAGAGAGCGCCAAGGTTGGGGCAGGTCCTTGCAAAGATTGTGGCAGGTCTGGGGCAGACTGTCCACAGAGATTATCCAGGGAGCAGATGTCTGGGAGCCAGAGCCCAGCCCCTCTTCTCCGAGTGTTGCTCCCCAGCGCAGAGCATCGGGGGATGGAGGGAGGTGCCAGCCCATTCTCAGTCCGCTGGGCTCAGATCCATGAATGCTGACCTCAAGCTCTCCCTGACTTTCAGGGCCCAGGCCACCCTCCTTGGGCTCATGTGTTGTCCGTCTGTCCGGGCATGTGCCGTGTCCAGGCATGGGCTGTGACTGGGCGGGTGAGGGGCTGGAGGGGGGCCATGTCTGGCCACCGGGCTAACACACTCTCTCATTGCTTTCTTCTTGCCCCATCTGCATGTGGCTGCTCTGTCTAGATGGGCGGTGGGTCCCGAGCGCCGGCTGTGTAAGTGAGCATGCCCCATCCCATGCCTCTCACCATTCCACGCGGGCCGGGCCGGGCCGGGCCGGGGGTGGCTGGGGGCCAGGCAGGCGAGTTTGGGATTGGTGGTGTAGGTGTAGCTGCATGAGGCTTTGGTCGCTGTGCTGTGTGTTGTGAGTGCTGCCTCACCTCTGGACCTTTGGCCCCTGCTGGCCGGTGGGAGGACGGGCGGGCGGGCGAGCAGGCAGGTGCTGGGGGCGGAGCCATCATTTGAAAAGGCCCGGAAGTGAGGCGGCCGCTGTCCAGTTTGCCCAGCCTGAGTACGTGTCTGGCATGAGCACTAATGCAGCCGCATTTGCTGTCTTTCTGTCTGTTGCACTCGAATCCCACTTGATACAACTCTCCTAAGTCCCCGCAGGAAGGCAGGTGGGGAGGTGGAGTGGTGGTGGTGGGTCACAGAGTTCCAGTGACTACCGTCCTGGGAGTGCCTAAGGGATTAGTGTCCATGGGGCTCCCTGGCCTGGGGGAAGGGAATCCAAGTGGATGAATGTAGGCGTCAAGGTCCATGGGGACTACTGGCCTTGGAGGGTCCGTCTGTCCCCGGGAAATCACGAGCAGGAGTGGAGAGAGGGGAGGGTCTAGTGTTTAGAGATCTGCCACGAAGTTGGGGTCCAGAAACCCGTCTTGAGATACTATTTATCCTTCCTGCCAAAGGCCACGGGGGAAGAGGGAGAGACGTGGAGTTCTCTGTTCTGCCCGGGCTCAGACATTCCCACACCGTTAGACCCGAGTAGCAGGGGGGACAGGGCCACAAGAGGAGCCAGGTGTCCCCCAGCCCATCAGCCTATGACTCTGGAGGCCCCCTCCTGTCTTCCTCCACCTTTTGCATCTCCAAGACCGTAGGTGTCTTGGTGTAGTCCCGCTTTCCCAGCTGCCCTGGCCCCTCGCCCTACCCCGGCCTAGCCTCCTCCTTGCCCTGACCTTCTCCCTCCCCGCAGGCTCTTCAGCAGCCTCGGCGAGCTGAGCTCCATCTCGCAGCAGCCGTCGCCCCAGCCCCAGCAGCAGCGCAGCGGAGTGGGGCCCCCGGGGCCCGGGGCCTCGTACACCGTCCGGCCCGGCAGCCGCTATCCCGTGGCCCGCCGGACGCCGAGCCCCGTGAAGCCGGCGTCCCTGGAGCGCGTCGAGGGGCTAAGCACAGGTCCCGGAGGCGGCGTGGGGAGGCCCTTCGGCCTCACTCCACCAACCATCCTCAAGTCGTCCAGCCTCTCCATCCCCCACGAGCCCAAAGAGGTGCGCTTCGTGGTGCGCAGCGTCAGTGCGCGGAGCCGCTCACCATCTCCTTCGCCCACGCCGGCTCCCGGTCCCCCAGGGCCTGGGCCCGGGCCCGGGCCGGGCCTGGGCGCCTCCCCGGGCCCTGCCCGACCCTTCCAGCAAAAGCCGCTGCAGCTCTGGACCAAGTTCGACGTAGGCGACTGGCTGGACAGTATCCACCTGGGCGAACATCGGGACCGCTTCGAGGACCACGAGATCGAGGGCGCGCACCTGCCCGCGCTCACCAAGGACGACTTCGTGGAGCTGGGCGTGACGCGCGTGGGCCATCGAATGAACATCGAGCGCGCTCTCAAGGCGCTGGCCGACAGCTGACCGCGCGCCCCCGGCCCCGCCCACCCCGCCGGGCGCCCTGCCGGCAGGGCCCCCGCCCGCCCCGCGCCGTGGGCCTACCCCTCCGCGTGACGGGAGCTGGGTCCCGCCCCCGCGGGGGCTCGTGGGCCGGCCTCTCCGCGGACAGGCCCACCTTGTCCCCGCCGCGCCACTCCACCAGACGTCGGTCAGGCCCCGCCCCTCTCCTCTTTTCCCAGACCCCCTCCCCATGCCCGCCCGCCTCTTCTCCCGGTCCCCACCCCGATATTCCCCTAGCCCGCGTCGCGGCCCCGGGGCCGGAATGTTGCATGAATCGTCCTGTTTGCTGTTGCTCGGAGAGTCGCCCTGTACATTGCTTATCGCCCCCGTCCCCCTGCCCTGCCCCCCCTACCCCAGCACGTGGTCCTGAAGGGCGGGGCGGGGCGGCCCGGCATGCGGGGGCCGGGCGGGGCTGAGCAGGCTCCCCCCTCCCCCCGGGTTTGCATATTTTTAATCTGCTCTATATTTGGAAGGAGAAAAGGAACAAGCGTCTCTGTCCCGCCCCCACCCCCGGCCCTGCCGGGCCCGGTTTGGGCCAGCGCAGCCCAGTTCAGCTCTACTCAGCTTAGCCGTGTCGGACCGAGCAGGGTCCGCCGGAACCGGGTGCGCCAGGTCCGCGGCCGCCACGTCTTCCACCTCCCAGCGCCTTGCGGGGCCCGGCCTCACTGCCACCCGCCCCCGCGGCCCCGGCCCGGCCCGGCCCGGCGCGGAGGAGAGGGGGCCGGGTCCGCTCCAGCTGGTCTGGGCTCCGCTATCGCCCCCCCGCCCCCCCGCTGAGCTGGTCCCGGCGCGCCGCCCCTCTCCCCCAAACCCCCTTCAGGTGCTGCAGGAAAGGACGAGTGAGGCCTCGCGCCCTCCGATCCTGCTCCGCCCCCAGCACACTAGGGGCCGCGGCTGGCTTGGGAGACAATAGCCAATAAGGGGGGCAGCGAGGACCCCCACCCTCTCCCGGCCCTATCTCGGGGTCCCCATTCCAAGCCCCGCCTCTCAGTCTCGTTTCACTGTCTCTGCTCCTGTTCCCCTCCCAGGGCCTCTCTTCCGGATTCAGCAGTCATCAGAGGAGGGGGTCTCCCCCGTCCCCCAATGCAGCTGCCAGTGTCTTGGATCCCCAAAGAGGCCCTCCCTACCCTCCCCCGATTCCACCCCTGCCTCGGTGAGACTGTCTGTGAAGCCGGGAGGCTGTGCGCAAGTGTTCTGGGGGGGCGGGGCTCGGCGTGCGTGGGCATGCAGTTGGCGATCAGGGGTTGAGACTGGGCACTGTGCCCCTCAACGATGGGCTAGACTGAGTGAGATTGTCCGGGAAACGTTGAGGCTGTGAAGGCATGTATGCGTGCGTGTGCATGTGAGAGAATGTACCTGTGTGAGAGACCAGCAAGCTGTTGGGACTGGGAGCGTGTGCCCGCAGGAAATCGGCTGGGGCAGTGGGGCTGAGCTGCTGACAGGCTGGGCCCAGGCCGCCGGGTCTATTTACTGCGCGTCTATGAGTGTGAGTGTGTGCGCACAGGTTTGGGCCCCCTAGCCAAGGACCTGTCGGGTTCCCCCGAAGCTCCGGGAGGAATCTAGGAGTGGGGAGGAGGGATGGTTTTGTTTACTGGATTCATCTTCCTCTGTTGGGGGAAGCCCAGCCCGAGGAGCTCTTGCACCGTGGGAAAGGTCTACGCCTGACCTCTCCCCTCGGAGCAACCCTCCTATCAGCTCCTAGCAGGGAGAGGAGGCAGCTCCGCTGGGCCCTAGGTCGGGGTGGAGGGGACCTTGGAGCCAGGAGCCCCCAGCCTTTTGCCTCGGCTCAGGGGAGGGTGCTGGGAATCTCTGGGGTTGTTTTCATCTTGAGATGCCCCTCCCCTCTCCTCTCCTCCCCTTCCCCTCCCCCCTCCCCCATGGCCCCTTTACTGTGACTTCTAATGCTCAGCAATGACCTTTGGGGTCTGTGGGGTGGGGGGCGCCCTCTTGGACCTGTTTTTAAATCTGGGGGTTGGGGTCTGGACTAAGCTCCGTCCATGTCACTCACAAGGTTCTGTTTGTATTTCTAACTTTTTTTTTTAATAAAAGAAAACAGAAAATTTCACACCCTAGGGGCCTGGCACGCAGGTCTGTGCTGAGGTTGTTCTGGGTGTATACACACGCACATACACACACACATACACACACACACTGTTCTGCCCTCCACTCACCCCACATTCCCTTCACTCTCACCAGCTCTCCCCACATGCCGTTCTGCCCTCCATTCACCCCCGACTCTCACCCCACCCCACAGTGATACAGCCACAAACAGTTACAATCATAGAACCAAGCAGTAATACAACCCAATGCCACATTAAGGCACATAGCCTCCTGCCCACGGAGTCACAAAAGTCTTACAGAGTCTCGCAGGGTCTCTCACACAGTCTCACCCAGTCTCTGTCCCCTCCATCCAGTCTCACACATGCATACACACCCCTACATACACATGCACATACATACACACGTGCACACACACACCTGTGGGTTTTTGGTTCCATTCCGTTTTGGGTTTTTAACTTGACAGGGTCAGTTCAGTTTCACCCCCGTCTTTTGTATGGAGTTCAGTGGGGAGATTTCTCCTCCCCTCTCCAGCCCTGGGGCCTCCTGACCCTGACGTTGTGATACACCCCACAGAGATCTATGTTTCTTATATTATTATTAATTATTATATTATTATTATGTAATAAATTTATAAGAAACGAATTGGTTTCAGTTGCTTTTCTAAAGGGAAATTGGGAGCCAAAGAGTCAATGGGTTTTTTCCTTTGTCTCTTAGCGTTAAACTGTTCACATTTCAGTGGGACCCAACCGAGCATTTACCGAGAACCTGCCCTGAACCAGGCACTGCCCTCCTAGAACATGCAGAAGCAAAGAAAGGGCATCTTCCTCTCCATCCTTTATATTAGGGAAGATGGTTCAGCACACACACTAAACACACATGAAGCACATGAAAACTGAAAAGGAAAGGGAAAAGGGAAAGCAGACTAAGAACACCTGCCAAGTTTGAGGGTTACAGACAGAAAAAAAGACAAGGTAGAATTACTGTCAAGATACTTTGAAGTGGCCAGGAGACAGAATCCTAGAAAGGGGCCAGCAGTAAAACCCATGGTCCCCAATGTCTAATCACAAATGCACAAACTATAGGCCACAAGCAAAGTTCATTAAAGGTTCTATTGCAAGGAGCCAGGATGGACCTTAGAGGCATCCCAGAAATATGGCATCCAAGGTGAGATGAGACCAAGACTGGTGGAAGAATAGAACTCATTCAACAGAGACAGGAGAGATGTACAGGTTATGACTACATCCTAAGAAATGATGAAAGGGATGGATTCAAAGAAACCTGGGAATACCTGTATGAACTGATGATACACATAACCAAGAGGACATTTCATTTGACTATAGTATCATAAAGGAAAATAACTGGGTAAGTTGACAGAATTCTGACCAGTTCCAATCCTAATCCCAGTTCCAGAGGACCAATGATAAATCAAGTTTCTCATGTTTGTCTTGGCAGAGAGGTCACAGACTGAGGTGCACATGTTCAGACGTAGTCAACCAGCATCTATAAAGTGCTAAGCCCTGGGGATACCTAGAAAGGTCAAAACAGAAGTGGGAGACGATGGGGAAGGAGAACTCTGGTAGTTGTTGGTCCTTTCGATGAAGCTATGCTCATGAAAAGATGCAGGGACTAGAGTGGGGATCTTTAGAGAGATCAGTGGAGGGACAGACCATTTTGTCACCTGAGTAGCTCACGAATGTAAGGAGCTTATATTCAATGGGAAAAAACCAACATTATATCTAGGCACTAACTAGATATAATAAATAAACAAGATATAGAGTAGATAGAAGATAATCTTAGAGGTAGAGGGAGGAGATGAATGGAGTGTTGGAGAAATAAGCCTAAGCAGGCCACTGTCTTGTGACCCCATTTGGGGTCCCAAAACTCAAGTTTAAGCAATGCTGATAGGGTCTCAAGTGGGAAAAGTTTAAGAAGCCCTGAGTGCTTGGAGGGGAATCACAGTGAAGAACAATGGGATTCTGCTTTTCTCACCTCTCACACCTCTGCTAGTCAGCAGGCAGGGTGTGATGAATGGTGTGAATCTTCTTGGGACATAAACAGAATTTGAAAGGCTCCAACTCCACCACCCCATATAGCTGGAGCATGGTTGTCTTTTAGGGAAAAGTTAGCCTAACCGAGGAGGGGGTCAGGTAGGGATAACCCTGGTCGTTTTCAATCAGATTTAGTACATATTACCCATAGTGAGAAGTTTCCAAGGCTCTTTAAGGCCAGTGGCATTAAACTCAAAAAGAAATGGAACCACTAAATCATATACAAGCATCTCTGGGAGTTGCATATTGACTTAGTTTTAAAATGTAATGTTATTTCTGTTTTATTGTATTTGTTTATTTTGTTAAATATTTCCCAATTATATTTTAATCAGGGTCTGGCTATACTGGGGCACTGTATTTGACACCTCTATTCTAGAGTACCTTTCACCATTTAAAGGCTTTCAGGGCATTTAGTCAGCTAGGTGACACGGTGGATAGAGTGGAGGCCTGGAGTCAGGAAGACTCATCTTCCTGAGTTCAAATCTGGTCTCAGACACTAACTACGTGACCCTGGGACTAGTCACTTGACCCTATTTGCCTCAGTTTCCTTATAACAGCAGTTCTCACTCAACCTGTGGGTTATGTTCAGTTTTGTAACAATGAAAATACATCCTGAATATCATATTTACATTATGATTCATAACAGTAGCAAAATTACACTTATGAAGTAGCAACGAAAATAATTTTATGGTTGGGGGTCACCACAACATGAGGAACTGTATTAAAGGATCATGGCATTAGGAAGGTTGAGAACCACTGCCTTATAAGCAGATGAGCTGGAGAAGGATGTGACAAACCAGGTATTTGCCAAGAAAGCCCCAAATGGTCACAAAGAGTTGAATGTGACTGAAAAATGGCTGAACAACAACAATAATGGGTATTTGTTGGACATTTCTCCCAGCATAAGCAATACTGAGGGGATAAAGAAAAAGAAAAAATTACAGGTACCACTCACTGCCTGCTGACAAAACTCTGGCACAATCAGATTAAAATGTAATTAGAAAATCTTTAATAAAATAAAGAAAAATACGATACAACGTAATGTGGATGTGTAGTTTTCTAGGTCAATATGGGATTCCAGTTTGACAGCATTGACCTGAAGGATCTTTCTTCCAAAGTAAATGCTCTTTCACCACAGGAAGAATTGCACTGCTCCTATACTGTTCCTCTAAACCTTTTCTGGGAAAGAGTTATCCAGACAATCTTAGAGGAAAAGAGGAGACCTTGTGTGATTTCTCCAGAGCTCCTGGAAGGGGCAAGGATCTTAAGACCTATGTCACTAACCCAAGGAATGGAGAAGCAAGGGCCACAGAGGGTCAATTAGACCTATATTAAAAAGCCACAAATTACATGTGATAGTTTGGAGAATTTTGAAGGTTTACAGTTATTTATTTGATCTTGAATCCACCTTGGATGACTTCCACCATCTGCTGTCTTTGCTCTTACACAGGTACTGCTAAACAAAGCTGGAGAAAACTGTGAAACTATGTTGACTGCATCCACTACAAACTTATGTTACATAACACCACTACTCCAGGGGCTCCCCCACTCTTTTAAGCTCCCTTTGTGTATTGTCTTCTTCCATTAGACAGTGAATTTCTTGAGCCAGGGACTATCTTCACCTTTCTTTGTATCCCTAGACCTTAGCACACAGTACCTGGCACATAGTAGGTCCTTAATAAATATTTATTGATTGATTAAACTATAAATAAATATTTGGGAGACTATGGAAAGATAATATAAGGATTTTTAGGGGGGTCATACCTGACAGAAAGATTGATTTTTTTTTCCACATCATAACTTGGAGATATGTCACTAAATAAGAGCCATAAAGGAGATGATCAGGAAAAAAAGAACTGAAGTAGGAGAAACTGAATGTGAGGACTTGGTGACAGAAGATACACAAGGTCAAATGTGGGAGAAGCTACTTGCAGAAGATAGAATATGGGAACTGGTAAGAGTTGAATTGTCAAGTTGATTCTGAAGCTATTTTGCTGAGAGCCATGATGATTGGAAGAGAGACATTGATTTGCTGAGAGCTAATTGGATGAAGAAAGTCTTTGTTTACTGAGAGAGGATTGGAACCAGAGCAGCTTTGTACCTTCTAGAAGCTGATTGGAGGAAATTAGGGCCCTGTTGAAGAGCTGTCTAGCCTTACTTCTCTTTATTATTTTCAACAGCCTGAGAGAAGGGAAACTTCTCTCCAGGTGACTGCATTACCTTTCATTACTCTCTCTAGTTGAAGAGAAGGTAAAGGCGAAAGATTAGCTTTGCACCTATTTTTAGCTATGCTGATATATTTTGCCAAAAGAGTGTAACACTTTCTCAGCACCCTACTAAGGGTGACTGTGTGTTAAAAGTGACTGTGCTTCAGAGGTCTGAGAGTAGACAAGAAATCACTTTGTTCAAAAAGTGATGTTTGGTGAAGACTATTCTATAAAAAGACTAAGGACATCAAGATCTGCCATCCAGGACCATCCCAGGCACATAGGTTGCCCTATCCATGTACCTTTCTGTTATGTTTCATAAATGTGTGCCCACTATCTCCTCTGGATACTGTGTGCATTGGTAAGAGAGTGTGATTCAGGTTTATGGATATACAATTATATTTTTATTCCTGCTTTTGCCTTCTATTGAATAAATATTATGATTATTCTTGATTTTACCTTATTAAGTAAATATTTTATGTTTAAGAGTCAATAGTGTCTCTCAGGGAAAGGAAGAGGGAGAAATGAAGTGGAAAATTTGGTCAATGTGAAAACAACAGATTACAATACAAATTTATTTTTAAAAAAGTCAGCAGTGTCATTGTTACTTATTTTGCCATTGCAAGCACAGGTGTTTTAGTGATGAGTGATAGAACTGATTTGTCCCCCTTGCTATGGTTACCTCTGAGTACCCTGAAGGTGTTGGATTGTAGCCACGTGGTGACTCTAGCGGAGCCCTCCACATTCCTTCCTTCCCTCCCCAACTCTTTTGGAGCTGCTAGTGAAGGCAAGTTGGAGGTGTGTGGATGCCGTGTTTGGTGGCATGCCTGGGATACGTGGACATCTTCCCTGAGACAACATAAATTCCTTGAGTACTGAGGTATTTTATTTCTGTCTTTGTATCCTCAGCACCTTGGACAATGCTTGGAATAACAAGCACTTGGTACACTTAGTAGGTTCTTGGTTTTTTTTTTTTTTGCTTTTTTTTTTTTTGGAGGGCAGTTGGGGTCAAGTGACTTGCCCAAGGTCCAACGGCTAGTTTTTTCTGTTAAGTGTCTGAGGCTGGATTTGAACTCAGGTACTCCTGACTCCAGGGCCGGTGCTCTATTCACTGTGCCACCTAGCCGCCCCTGGTTCTTGTTGATTATGAAACACAATGTATTGTGGTAGAGACTACTAGGGATTTGGAGAACACTTGGGTTTGAGTTGTAGCATTATCTTTCATCCTAGGGAACTCATTCCACCTCTAAGTTTTGAGTAGGTAATGAGTTCTCTGCCATTAGAGGTTTTCAAGAAAATACTACATGAAAGCATGTAGAAGAGATAACGCCTGATATGAGTGTTAGACCAGATTGTTTTAGAGGGTTCCTCCCCATCCATGAGTTTCTTTGATCCCTGGTTTCTTCATCTATTTAGAGCAGCAACTTACGGCATGCCACAATTTTCAGGCTTGGTTCTCTAGACCAGAGGCCATGGTTTTATAAATGTGAGTGCAGCCTGAACTGAAGGGAAGGGGGGATGATGCTGCCCTTGAGTTTACATGTCCCCCACACTCCTTCTATGCATCCCACTTAGATGCATTTCTCTGCCCCCACCAACATACTCTCTCAAAATCCTAGAGGAAATTTTAGTTTCCCATTTAAAATATAATTGGAAAATGTTTAACTAAATAAATATACAGTACAAGATACTGATGATTTGTCATTTTCTAGTCAATATGTGACTAGATCAGGGGTCTGATTCTATTTGAGTTGATACCACTGACCTAGACAACACCTACTGTATTAGGACTAGTACATACCAGGTACTCTATCCTCCCCATCCCATACATGGCACATGAGCCCCCACCCCAATGTTCACCTTTAAAAGCCATCCAAAGAACACAAACAGTTAAATGCAAAAGCATTTAATGGAATAGCACAGTAACAAAAGTAGCAACAAAACGTTTACCTATAAACCTGGAATGCACTTTTCCACAAATATATATCTATATCTATATCTACCTATATCTATATATCATCATCATCATCATCATCATCATCATCAACGGGAAGAATGTCTTCATAGGGAAGGTTTGTGCAAGCCTTTGGGGCTAGGGCACAAGCATGTAAAGGGCAAGTCATTCTGATACAGAAGGGTCATTGATGTTTTTTAGTGCTTTTTTTGGGTTGCCCTGATCAGGCCTGCTTCCTGCTGGTTTCTTAGTATCCCAGAGAGCTCATCAGCTGAATGTAGCCTTGCTAAGCACTGGTTGATTGGATACAAAATCTCTTTCTGTAGCTCACCATTTTCCTGTTTAGCTGAAGTCCTAGGTTAATCCTTCCTCAAGTGATGGTCAGGCATTTGTATATTCTTTTAGCTCAAAGCCTATATGCCTTTTCTTTCAGTAACTTTTAGGGAAAAAGCAGAAAAACTTGTTAGGGACCATCAAAAAAACCTTCTCTTGAGTTTCCCTGTTTTGTTCCCTCAATCTTGGCTTTTGGTTCTTCTGTGTCAATGGTGGAACTGGGAGAAGGCACAGAAATAAGACTGATTCCTTGGAGCAAAGTTTTAACTTGTTCATTTGCTCATCCTGCTACAAGGAGCTTGAGGTACACCTTGACATAATGACCCAGGAGGATATTCAACAATATCAAT
>CM053597.1:228805651-228823225 GCA_028646575.1 Pseudocheirus occidentalis
GCCTGTAGCAACAGATGTGCTTTCTGTCTTTTGGAGAGTTTTGGAGCTTGAAAATCTGTTTAGAGTCCCACTTTATGAGTTTTTAGCGTGTTTGTGTGGGAGCTGTGGTGCTTTGCTGCTTCTACGCCGCCATCTATTCTTCCCCTATTTTTACCCAGAATGTTGGGATAGGAACTGGGCTTGTGATTTTAATAGAGGAAAATCCTAGGTGAGGAAATACTTTTGATCAGTGCAAGTCAGTTCCATTTCTGAATGGAACCATCTTAGAGAGTAATCTAGAATGCTGAGAAGCTAAGTTGTTTGCCCAGTGTCAGGACCTGAACCCTGTCTTCCTGGCTTTTCTAGTCTTTTGTTTTCATATTACCTAGATTTTCCCTTCTAACCTTCCACATCCCCTTTCCCAGAAAAATATCCTTATAGCAAAGACATTTTATTTTTAGAGGAGAAAAAAATTCAGCAAAATTGATCAACACATAAAAAACAACTGACATTGTATGCACTCCTCCCACCTGTTTCTTTGGGGATAAGTTTAGTCATTATGGTTTTCCAGCCTTCAGTTTTGATTGTATCATCAATGAATGAACATTTATTATATGCCTACTATGTGCAAAGCTCTGTGCTAAGCTAAGCACTGAGGGCACAAATAGAAAAGCTGAGTGGTGCCTGCCTTCAGGGAACTCCCAGTCTTAGGGAGGAGTCACCCTACAGGGGAGATTTTGGCTACAGATTGAATGCTTTAAAGGCTGTAGTGGCAAAGCAGATGGTTATGCCCCTCCTTGAAGGTTATTTACATGATAAAAGCTCATCTGTTTCTGATGTGGAAACATCTTGTTGTGGTTGTTTACATCATATGGTTCTCTTGGCTCTGCTTACCTGTGTGCATCAGTTCACATACATCTTCTCATCCTTCTCCGTATTCCTAGCATTTGTTGTTTCTTAGGACACAGAGATCGGCTGTCTCTGTCATGTGCCACAATTTGTTACTTTACCCCCTTGAAGGTTTTAGCCCAGTTACTTTGTTACTTTAACCCAGTTGAAGGGTTTCTATTTTGTTTCCAATTCTCTACTACCAGGAAAACCTCCCTACAGTGTCTGGGGGCCTTTCCTTTGGTCAGTTGGCATAGAATAGAGAAAAAGCATCAGAAAGAATTGAACTCAATAACCCAATGTTCTATAAACCTGAAAACATAAATTCCTTTGGAAAAAAAACTTGTTATTTGATAAGAACTAGGGGGAAAATTGGAAAACAGTCTCTGGCATAAATTAGCCTGTGACCAACATCTTCTACCATATTCCACAGTAAATTCAAATGACCTGAATTTCAAAGATCACAGCATAAAAAATGAAAAGCAGATCACATAAAGGTCTTTTGTAGCAAAGGGTAGGGAATAAATTCCAAATCAAATAGAGATAGAAGCAGTTACAAAAGAGGAAATAGACAATTTTGATTATGTGAATTGAAAAGCTTTTGCACAAACAGAATTAATGCATCTAGGTAAGAAGGAAAGAAAGCAGGATGAACGAAAGAGTTTTAAAATTATCATGATCAATTTTCATTAAATTTATTAATTTATTTAAAGTAGCATTAGTTACATTATCATTAATACAATGGGTTATTAAAAGGATAAAATTAATTTTTATTAAGCTCCTATTGTGTGCCAGGTTGTGCCTCACTGATCTTCACAGTAACCCTGGGGCCCCCATTTTACAGTTAAGGAAATGGAGGCAGACAAAGGTTAAGTGACTTAAGTGACTTGCCCTCCACTGCCCATAGTGAGTGTCTGAGGTTGGATTTGAACTCAAGTTTTCCCAATTTCAGGGTCAGTGCTTTGTGTACTGAAGAAATCAAATGTCATTCAATGGAAAGGGCTCCAGCTCTGGAATAAGAGGATCTGGGTTCAAATCCTGGCTTTGGCACTAGCTAGACCGTGGCTCTGGTTCCTTGTCTATGTTTCACTTCTCAGCCTTAGTTTGTTTCTTGGAAAAGGAAGAGGTTGGAGCCTCAATGGCCTCTAAGGCCCCTTCTTGGGGGGTCACAGACCCTTGGGCACCCCAGAGAAGCCCATGGACCTCTTTCTTTTGACCCATGTTTTTAAATAATCAAAGGAAATGCTCCATCTCATTGAGAAGTTAGTAAAAATAAAGGTGTGCCCTTTTTTCCCATCCAGATTGATGGAGCCCCTGAAATCTCTCCTGGGAACCCTCAGGGCCTGTGGGACTCCCTGCTCCGTCCCATGGGGAAGTCTGCCAGTGGCCCATTTGGTCACTTCTCCCCTGCTCTTTATCAGGCCGTGCTGGCCATTCCAGCTTCCTGTGTCGTTTCCCCTTAGACTGCACCTCCCTCAGCCCAGGCAGAGAATATCACACACAGTCAGAGATGACCAAATTACTAAATGGATAGAAGTTTGGTGCAGTGGGAAGAGCCCAGGTTCCAGTGCTGACTGCTGACAATTAGTATGTGTATGCCTCCATTTCCTCTGCTGTTAAATGAGGGGCTCAGAGTCCTGAGCCTCTGAGGCATCTTCTAGCCCTAGGCCTCACATATTCTTGCATTAGCCCCTTAGCCAAGTATATTAAACTTGGTCAAAGTCAAGGTCAGCACCAAAGTTCCTGGCACGGGAAACAATAAGTGAGCATTTCCCTTCTAGGGAAGCGTGAAAGCCCTGGACCACTCTCTTGGAGTGTGCAAACCTGAGCTTTTATATTTAATTTTGAAAAAGATCAAATGAGTTTGACTCTCCAATCATTGAGGAACTTTGGGATCTGTACTCAGCTTGCTGATCAAGACAGAGGAGGCATAAGACAAGGACAGACTTTTGTAGGGCTTCAGACACACAGGAGACTCTCCTGACAAGGAGAGGTGGAGCTTCCCTGAGCCTGAGTTCCTGGGAAGGCCCAGCGCCTGGACCGGGAATTGGCAGAGGCCAGTAATGGAACCCACCTCTCTCCTCTGCTTTCCTGGTCTTTAGTGTCTCCTTGTCTTGAAAACGATCGGAAAATGCTCCCGAGGGGTGGTGAGGAATCTTAGAAACCTAAAACCGCTTTAGGAAAAGGAGTTACTGTTGGAATAACCAATTCCTTAGACTGTTTATTGAGGGTCTGCTCTTGGCACCACAAAGGACAAACAAAGGCGAGGGAGACCCAGGAGGGGACCTGGGGGGGGGGACCAGCCCATCCTCCACACTGTCCTACATGAGGTCCTCCCTGCTTGCCCCAGCCATCAGTCCCTACCTTCTCTCCCTCCCCCTCCCCACCCCATTCCCCGCTGCTCCAGAATACCTCGTGTGTATCATGAGTCTGTGTTATCTCACCAGTGGAGTGTTGGGAGAGCAAGGCCTGCTTCACTTCTGTCTTTGTGTCCACAGGGCCTCAAACGATACTTGGTGTGTATTAAATGGGAAGAGCAGGAAGAGAACAAGCATTTATATAGCACCTACTGCATACCAGGCACTGTGCTAGGCTCTTTATACAAGTATCCCCCCCTTTACTGTTACTGTTAAGGACACCCACATCCTCCCAGTCCCCCAGGTTCCCAACATAGGTTCCATCCTGGACGCCTCACTCTGTCTCCACTTCCATGTCAAAGCCATTCCCAGGTTCTGTTGCTTCTGCCTTCACAGAATGTGCCCACTTCTCTTCTCTGACACTCCTTTGACCCTGGTACAGGCCCTGGTCACCTCATGCTTAGACTGTTGCAGTAGCTGCTGGGAGGTCGAGGTCTTCTTACCCCACGCCTCCCCTTCCGGTCCATCCTCCATTCAGCTACTAAAGTCCTTCTCAGACCGTGGCACCCCTTTTCTCAGTAAACTCCAGTGACTCCCCATGGCCTCCAGGATCAAACACAAAATGCTCTGGCATTCAAAGCCCTTCAGAACTTGGCCCCCTCCCACCTCTCTGGTTTTCTCATATCTTGCACCTTACCAGTTACTCTTAAATCCTGGGATCCCGGCCTCCCACTTTGCCATAAACAAGCCCCTCCATCTCTCGGCCCCCCAGGCCTGGAATGTTTTCCCTCCTCCACTCTCCAGTCCCCATTCAAATCTCCCTTTCTGCAGGAAGCCTTTCCAGCTCCTCTTAACTCCAGTGTCTTCCCTCTGGTCATTATCTGTCCTGTAGATGGCTTGCTTTAAACACAACTGCATGTTGTCTCCCCCATTAGAGTGTAAGCTCCTTGAGGGCAGGGTCTGTCTTTTACCTCTTTTTGTATCTCCAGAGCTTAGTACAAGGCCTGGCATACTGTAGGTGCTCAATAAATGTTTAGTGATTGATTGATTCTCTTTGGGAGGGGGGGAGAGAGGAGGGCTTGGGCAGATCCTCTCAGTCTTTAGTCCTTCCTGCCAATTAATAGCTTAAAACTTCATCTTTCCAGATGCCCAGGGATTGAGGCCAAGGGGCTTCATGGGCATGTTTGTACTGGCATTGGCTAGACCCTTGCTGCTTCTCTGTGTCACTTGGCCATCCCACCTTGACTTCCTTGCCCTCTCTGCCCCTCCCACCCAGGAGAAGTCCTGTAATCTGGACGATCCATGGGAAACAGTGAAAAGAGTGGGATTTGGGGGGACCTCACTCCCTCTCCCCAGCATTGCTGCTCCTCTGTGACTTTAGGGTCACCAGAGGCAGCTGGGTAGGGAAATCCTAGATCAGACATTACCTGGTTGTGTGACTTTGGCCTGGCTCAGTTGCTTCATTTGTAAAAGGGGAAAATAATAAATTCCCCCCTTAGGAGGTTTTGGTTGGGGTGAAATGAGGCAGTATTTAGAAAGTTCTTTGCAGACCTCTCTCATTCCTTCCCTCTCTCAGGAGAGTCAGATGTTTTCTTCAAATATTTCCTGGCTTGATTCCTTCCTCTGTGGAAAGTCCCATCCCTTCTCTGAACCTCAGACGCGTCATCTCTAAAATGAGGAATTAGACAAGATGGCCTCTGTAGCTCTAGATTCCTGGTAGGGCCTCAGTTTCCCCGTTTGTTAAAATGAAGGCATCAGATAGTGATTTCTCAGGTTCTTTACATTTCTACATCCTATGACTTTGGACCTCCAGAAATCATATTCTCATGTCCTGGATAAATTAACTCACTCTGTTTCAGAACTGGTCTCCTGGCCTTGAGCAGTCCTGATTGGTGAGTGAGCAGATGCGGACTTTTTCTAGGTATCCCCAGACACGGCAAGTTTCTCATCCCATCTAGGCCTCTACCCAAGCCGTCTGGCCATCTGCTCTGCCACCAGGCCACCATAGGCTCCTCTGTCTCTCCCTATGACTCCAGGCTCAGAAGTCAAATCAACCCTCCCATCACTTCCAGAAAATATACACCAATCACTCAGTCGCCCTCCCTGTAACTTCTGGCCATCTCTCCCTCTCTTTCCCTTGTCTAGCCTTCTCCCTCTTTCCCACTCCCCCCCTCCCCTTTTCCTTCTCTCTCCCTTTATTCTTTCCTTCTTCCCTACATTCACCTAATCTCTAGAATGGGTCGGTGGATGCCATTCTGTGCCCCTCAGGCCATCGTGGACCCTCTTTCTAGGAGGGCCACCTGTCTGTAAATACACCAGCCAGTATCGTGCAGTATCTATCTTTAAACCCCCTTGGTCTCTCCACTTCCTTTTAGGTTTTCTCTTTTCGAATGTTTGATTTCTGAAGTCATGGAAACAGAGGGGTTTGGCACTTATGAAATGAGAAGTACTACGCACAGCAGATGTAGAGGGGTCTTGTTATTAGGCGTCTTCCATGTTGGGCACAAGGTGCCCACTTATTCGGCATCCTAGGGGTTCTTACTCTTCTCTACCTGCACCTTGGCTTTGAACATGCCAAGTAGAGGGTCAAGGTTTCCTCCAGGCCTCCAGAGCCTGCTTGGCTCTGCCTGAGGGCCCTGGTGTTTTTGAAGACATGCCAAAGGAGTGGACCCACCCTTCCTTCCTCATTTCCTTCTGTGTTATAGGCTTCCTTCTTTTCGGGGTGAGCAGGGAAAAGAGGATGTGTGTGGCCTGTGGGGTGGTTGCTGGTAGCCAAGATAAGGGTGCCATTTTGTATCATGAAACAACAGCCTTCGCCTCCCTTCTACGGGGTCAGGCTTTTTGTGGCCTTCCTTCCTCAAGGATTCCCAAAGAAGGCATTTCGAAATCCGCAAGTCATGGTGGAGGCGAAAGCTCTGCCCCTCCTGCCCCTTTGGGCATCACTGTGGGTTCTGAGCCTGACACAGCCTGTTCTCCACCAAGCACTGGGCTGCCGGGGGGCCTCTGACCATCAGCCTTCCTCATCACCAGTGAGTTCTTTTGTTTGTCCTTCTATTTGCCTTTCAGAGTCTGCTTGGAGCTGAGACCCTGCAGGGTCTGTCTCCTTAAAACATTGGGGGGATCTGCCGGCCCAGGTTGGCTTCTGGAAGGGATCTTGGGTCCCAGACCTGGAGCTGGAAGAGACCTCTCAGGCCATCTCTGTCTTCCCTCCATTTAATGGATGGGGAAACTGAGGCACAGAGCATTGGATTCTCAGTCTGGGGGGTGAAAGGACCTCCGAGGCCATCCAGTCCAGCTGCCTCATTTTTCATATGGGGAATCAATGATTTGCCCGTGGCTCCCTAGCTGTGGAGCTGGACTCTAACCTTGACCTTCTGAAAAACAGTCCTGACCCAGTTTGGGCCACCCAGGGACAGGGGCTCTCAGGTCCCTGGACACGGTCCTACCCTAACCCCTTTTGATAACAAAGACACATTCAATCCTATGTGCTGTGGTTACTTCATTTTACAAAGGAGGAAACTGAGTCCCAGAGAGGTTGCACATCCTACTTGTGAGGAACATGGCCAGGGCGCTTGAGTGAGTGGATAGATAGGAAGCATGCATGAAGCTCTTACTATATACAGAGCACTGTGCTGAATGCTGGAGGCTACAGAGAGAAGATTGTTCCTGCTCTGAAGGAGAGAAAGTCTCTAAAGTGCTTTGCAGACTTTTCTCCTGAGAGAGTGTGACAGTCATTCCTTCTCTCCTAAAACAGCCCTGATTCTGGCATCAGAGACGCTGGGTTTGAAATCTCACTTCTGACTCTTAGAATCTGGGTGACCTTGAGTAAGTCCCTTAACCTTCCTGTGCCTCAGTTTCTCCCTCTGTAAATCTAGGGGCTTGGACTGGCTGACCTCTGAGACCTCTTCCAGCCCATCATCTGGTCCTGGGTTGTTTTTGCCCAGCAGGCAAGAGGGCCTTTTTGACTGACTGACGGGTGGACAAACTTGCAGTTTTAGTTTTGGGGAATTCCTACATGAGGAGGAGTGGTCTCAAGGGCCAGGAAACTCCTGAAAAACCAACACAAATAGACAAATGAACCGTTAGACCAGAATGTGATTGAACTACACCTGAGTCTGTCCCCTGTTAGGCCAGAGTGTGATCAAGCCATGCCTGAGGTCCTCCAAGGACCCTGTCCAAAAGGAAGCCGCTTATTCCTAGTGAAAAGCTCCCTCCCTGGGAGCGAAGGCAATAACTGTCAGTCATGTGGGAGCTGGGAAAGAATCCCAGGGGCCCACATCATAAGGCCACACCTGCCAAAGCTCAGCAAGAAAGCAGAGAATCTTCCTGGGCTCCATTTCATTTGGGGAGAAAAATGAGTTAGTCAGGGAATTTATTAATCATCTGTGGTATATAGGGTCTACAGTGTGCTGGGGGAGGTAGAAGAATTTAAATAAGACAGAGGCCCTGTCCTCAGGGAGTTCAAAGGCCAGGAGCTAGAAAGAGGAAGTGCAGCCACAACACACATTTATGAAGCTCCTTCTGTATGCAGAACCCTGTTCTAGGTGCTAGGGGCAATGAAGAATTATCCTCACAGAGGATAATTTAGTAGGAGAATGAAACAATCATATGGTTGGTACCATGGTTCTCACTATCGATCAACTGATTAATAAGCATTTATTAAGCACCTACTATGTGCCAAGCACCACACTAAATACTGGCAGTACAAAGAAAGGCAAAGCCAGCCCTGGCTCTGAAGGGAGGTATAGGGAGGAAAAAAAAAGAACTATTTGTGGCATGTAAGGCCAAACCAAATCCAGGCTCATACAGGTAGACCTGGAAGGGGTCTCAGAGGCTGACCAGACCAGCCCCTTCATCTCACAGAGGAGGCAACTGAGACCCAGGGAATGTAAGTGAATTGCCCCAAGTCACACAGATAGTGTGAAAGGCAGGATTTGAATCCAGATCTCCTGACCAAGTTATTGGGAATGGAGTGACAGGAGATGGAACCATTGTGCCAAAAAGAGGGATTTTGGACAGAAGCAAAGCAGAGAATTAAATATGAAAAAGCAGAGTGTCACGGTCTCTTGGAAGTTAAGCCCTGGTCAGGATAATTCCCACTAAGCTGCTTTTACCAGGCATGCGATCCATCTGCCCTCCCGTGCTTCCTGGGCTCAAGCCAGGCCTGGGGCTCAGAGGACCCGCCTCAGAGCAGGCCCCTTCCCTTCCTTTCTTTCTGTCTCCTTTAGTGTGGGGGAGGCAGGCCCGGAGGGAGCAGGGCAAGGGTGACAGGAGCTGCCACAGCTGCCAAAGGCTAGCAATCCCTGGGGAGTTCAGCTGGACAGCTCCCTTGTGTTACCAGGGTAATGGAGAGGTGGGAGGCCAGAGGCCTGGACCCCGGGGAGCTGCTGCAGAGTAGCATCCAAAGTGAGGCCATGTCCCCGTTCGGTGGGCAGAGCAGGGGGGACCGACCCAGGCCCCTCACATCCTTGGGATGAAAGGAAGGCAGAGGGAATGGGAAGCTGGGAGATCTCAGTGTGAGGAAGTGCTTGGGGTCAGTTAGACCTCCAAGGGGCCACCTGGTCCTTTTCACAGAGAAGGAAGCTGTTGCTCATAGGATCCTGGGACTGTGGACTCACTTAGCCTACAAGTCCATTTCACAGAGTAGTAAACTGAGGACCATGAAGAAGTAACTTAGGATCCTCAATTTGAGACTTGGAAGGAACCTTAAAACCCACTGAATACTATAGATTTTTTACAGATGATTTTCTTTGTATTTTACAGATGAGGAAACTGAGGACCCACTAGGAGGCAGGCCTTTATCTTGGCTCTCTTTCTGCATTCAGTTTCTTAGGCCCATAAGAGCATAGCTTCAGAGGCGGAAGGGACCTTCTTGGCCGACCAACCCAACCCTCTCATGTTATAGCTGAGGAATCCAAGGCTTGTGAAGGTTGAGTGACTTGTTCGAGGTCACACATCAGAGGCAGGATTTCTGCTTCCTCCTCTGATCCCCTGGCTCTTCTCTCCTGCCCTGGTTTCCGTGCCCCAGGCTGGTATGAATTGCAGTTCTCTCTCATATCTCCAATACCCCTACCCCAACAAAAGGTAGAAATCTCGTTTGGGGCTTTGGAGTGATTTCTAGATTAGGGCAGATATGCTCAGGAATAAACGGATGGATAGAGAGATAACAAATACGTGTCTGGCCAGGAGGTCCCCACCCAGGAGGTGGGATGCCCACACAGACTGGCCGCAGCCCTGCTCAGCTGTGCATCCCTGGGACTTCCCTTGGCAGAGAACAGCCTCCAGGGGGCGCTGTGGTCCTGGCCTTGTTCAGCCCCAGGTCTTGCAATGATCTCACAGGCTCATCTGCTTCAGCTGCAGCAGGTTCCCTTCCAGTCAATTCCGTTTTTTAACATTTAATGTTTCCTCTTTTGATTTTCTCCTCTACCAGAGAGACAGGGTACTTCTGTAGGCGCCGTTAGACAGCATCAAATTGGTCCTCCTTCCCTGGGGCAGGAACACGGCCCCCTGAGCTTTGGGGATAGATTTTTTTCTGCTCTTTCTGCATTAATGCTGATCCCCAATGTTCTCTGCCTCTCGGTGGCTTCGTTAAAATGCATCTTTTGTTTGAAATGAGCAGCTGATTCTGTTATTGCAGGACTGCAAGAGTCCCCCTCACAGCTTGCTGTGACTCCCTGACTTACTTGGGGAGCAGTGAGCAGCATTGCCTCTGCTTTTACTTATTAGGAGTATTGGCACATCCTCTCTCCTGAAGCTTCTTTATTAAACTACCTTTTAGTTATGGATCCTTCATCAGTCTGGGCCTTGGTTTCCCCATCTATAAAATAAGGGGTCAGGCCCGGAGATGGCCTCTGAAGCATTACCATTTTCAGAATGAAGCAGTGGCCCTGTGTCACCTCGAAGGGCCCTCTCACCTTGTCATCAGTGGTTTTCCTAGCCAGATGAGGCATATTTTTGTGACCTTGGCATATCACTTAAATTCCTTGGGCCTCAGTTTCCCATTTGTAAAGAAAAAGCTATGTAGGGCAGTGGCTAGAATGCTGAGGCTTGGGTCAGGAGTACCTGAGTTTGAATCCACCTTCAGATACTTAACTAGCTGTGTGATCCAGGGCAAGTCATTTCATTCTGTTCACCTCAGTTTCCTCATTCCTAGAATGAGCTGGAGTATCTCTGCCAAGAAACCCCCAAAATGGACTGAAATGACTGAATAACGACAGCCCCAAAATTGGGCTGCTGGCCTGGATGCCATTAGAGGTCTCTTCCGGTTCTAGAGTCCACGTTCTGGTCTCTTCTGGCTCTAGAATACACGTTCTTGTCTCTTCCGGCTCTAGAGTTCACGTTCTGGTCTCTTCCAGCTCTAGAGTTCACGTTCCTGTCTCTTCCGGCTCTGGAGTTCACGCTTTTGGCTCTTCTGGTTCTAGAGCTCTTATTTTTTTCTCTTCTGGTTCTAGAGTTCTTATTTTTGTCCCTTCCGTCTCTAGAGGTCACCTTCTTGTCTCTTCAGCTCTAGAGTTCACATTCCTGGTTGGAATCGCTGGGTTACCCATCACTGAGCCTGTCTCCTCATCTGCAAATGCAGGGGTTGCAGCCACTGGCTCCGAGGGCTCTTGCTGCCATGTTGTTTTGGTGATTGCTCGAGATTCAGGAGATCCAGCAGCTCCCAGAGGCCCGGTGATGATTCTTGTGTCATTTCTCCCAAAGTTGCTTTTGCAGAGAAAGTAATTAGTGCCAGGTGAGGTGTGCTGCCTTCGGAGCAGGTTAGACATAATTGCCAATTTGTTATGATAGAAGCAGGCGTAATGCGGTGATTAATGGGTACTCAGAAGGATGGCAGCGGCTGCTTGTCCAAAGGGCCAGGGAGGAGCTGTTGGGTCAGGAAGAACAGTTTACATGAAATCACCTTCGTTTCTCTGTTCTCTCTGGGGGTGAGGAGCCGTGGGGAGCTTCTCAGTGACAGATTTATCAGACTGAATAAGTGGAAAGAACCAAGATTTTGATCTGAAGCAGTGGCAGAGTCTGGGAGACAAGTGAAGATAATCCAGGGCCTCTTCGAGGGGACATCCCTCGACTGTGTCAGCCCCAGTGACACCCCTGGGCGCTTTGGGGGCCCTGGATCCATGTGCCTTGAGAGATCCAAATAGACCTCAGCAGGATCCAAGGGGACCACCTTGTGGTGTTTAACTTGGACTCATAGGAGCTGAGATCAAATCTCAGCCTTTGATTTTGGTCAAGTTGCCAATCAGTCAGTGATCAACAAGTGTTCCTTAAGTATTTATCCTGTCCCAGGCACTGAGTTAGGTGCAGAGGATACAGGGATGGAACAGTCTCAACCCACAGGGAGTTTATAGTCTAATGAGGAAGACAATGGATACTTAAGAGTCTACACAGAATAAATATAAAGTGAATAAGTATAAAGATAAATTAGATAATGAGATAGAAATGTCTTGGCAGAGAAGCAGAAGAAGTGGCTTGGGTCAGTCTTGAATTAAGAGAGGGATTCTTTCAGGCAAAAATGACGAGGGAGGGCATTCCATGCATGAGGGACGGCCAGTGCAAAGGTGTGGAGGCAGGAGATGAGGAGTGGTGAGTACTAGAGAAGAGTTCAGTTTGGTTGAATCTCAGCGTGCAGGTTTGGGAGCAGTGTTTAGTAATGGGTCAAAAGATGGTTTGGGATCAGATTGTATAGGGCTTTCAAAGCTAAGCAGAGGCATTTATTTACATTTTATCCTGGAGGCAATAGGGCGTCCCTAAGATCACTGAGTAGGGGAGTGCCATGGTCAGGTCTTGGGCTAATGGGAATCACTTTGGCAGATGTGTGTAAGATGGATCAGAGGGTGGTACAATGTGGGGCTGGGTAACCCAGAAGGCAGCTGTTGTGATAAAAACAGGAAGAGGGAACGAGGGCCAGAACTGAGGTAGGAGGTACCCGAGTGGTAGGGAGTCTGGAGAGGTGCCGCAGAGATGAAAAAGGCTAGGGGGGTGTGGGGTGAGGCCAAGCCCCCACTTTCAGAGTCTTCCTTGTTACTGGCCTCCTCCCCATCGTTCCATTGGCCCAACAGATAAGGCCGGCAGATGCGGTTACAGTGTCATATCCCCTCCCTTAGGCCTCCTCTCCGAGCTAAACCAACCTCAGGTCCTTCGACCTCATGGTTGGGTGCGCTCAGGATGACAGCCCATCCACATTCACAAGTGGCTCTGAATGACCAGAGAACAGACAACCAACAGACATTATGGATGTTTTTTTTCTCCGTGCTCCCTGGTCTGTGATCTCAGCCATCCTGGAGTTCCCTGCCCCCTCAGTGCAGATTGCGGCCCATCTGTGCCTGCCCATCCTAGAAGGCCCTTGTTTGTGTCCTTCCCGGGCCCTGTCGCAGGGTGCCCACTCAGTGTGCCTCAGGCCTTGCTGACCTCTGGGGCCCCTTGGGCCTTCTCTCCGTTCACATGCACTGCCTTAGTTCTGGCCCCCATCACCTCTTTCCTCCTCACGGGTACCCCAAATCTCCTCATTCTCCAGCCCATTGTCTCTCACCCTGCTGTCCCATACTCTCTTCTTCTCATCACCCATTTCACCCATGGTGACTTTGACTCCTTCTCTAGAGTTCTTCATTCACCACCTGGTGCCACATGTTCTCTCTGACCCCAGGCCTCTCCTCTGTGCCATGTTCTTCCTTCTAGGGCAGCAGCACCCCACAGCACTCTGCCACATGGCGGCTCGGGCATATTCTTTTTAAAAAATTTAAATTTTGATTTGTTTTCAGTTTTGCATTCTTTCCCGTCTGCCTCTTGCCCGCACCTCCTCCTTCACTCCCCCACCTTGAGAAATCAAGAAAAACAAAACCCCCGTTACAGACAAATACAGACAAATTTGTGAAGCGCAAAACAAATGTCCACATTGGCCATGTCCAGAATATGTGTGTGCACACACATATGTGTGTACATACATATATATGCAAAGATACACACACACACACACACACCCTCATTCTGTAGCCTGAGTCAAGAGAATATAAGTTCCCATTGTTCTTATGGTTTATTGAGAACGGAAAAAGCATCTCGCTGGGCAGGACACAGCCCCGCACAGGCCTTTGACAGCAGTTACAGCCGGCAATGCTGTCTCCCATCTGTGCGTCAGAATCATGCAGGACACCAGAATAGAACTAAGCCTGAACAATGTCCAAGCCCACCCCCCGTCCCTGTCCTCACCTCTCCTCCCCGATGATAAACATCAGGAAAGGCAGAGAACAGTGACCAGGAGAAGGACTGGAGTTTTCTTGGCAGAATGGTGGATGAGGCTGACCTCAACATTTCTGTACCAGGCCCTAGGAGATGGCCAAACTTGGTTAACTCTTCTATATAACTGGCTTTATAACCTTGACTTAGCCCTCTGAGCTGAGGTTGTCCTCCACCCACCATTTATCCAAAAGGACCTGAAGGGTTGTCTTGAGGATGGTGCTTTGTAATCCTTAAAATGCTCTAGGAAAAGGGGAACTGTTATGCTGAGCTTTATTTTGCCTCTAAGGATAAATTGCTCGCTTTTTAGAGATTTACTTACCGTCCCATTTAGGCTGGCGGAGGAGATAAATTGGGCAGACTGACCTAGTTGGCAGTGAGGGAACAACTCCTGTGGCTGCTTCAGACCTCACTGGGGTCAGAGAAGAGGGCCGACCTTCAAAGGCCCATGATGGCTGCTGGTCAGTGCAAGCACAGAAGTATCCTTCTTTGCTCCCTCCCACGCACTCATTTTTTTCTGTGTTTTTAACATTTGTCTGTTTACCACAGAGACAAAGGGAAAAAAGTAGCCGTCTGTGTTCATGGCAGCCATAGGTAGCTCTCTGCCCGCACCCACTGCTTTTCCTGGGCTTCCTCTGATTTGGGGGGATGGAGCTGCTGGTATTCAACAGACCCAGCTCCCCCGGGGTAAGGGATCAGACCGACAGATCCCCAGGTACACAGAGCTGATGGCTGGGTGACTGCCAGACAGGAGTAGGTTCTTTCTGGTGATGTCGGGGGCTGGCAGCCCACCCAGCCCCTCTTCTGTGGCCTCTCTCCACATGTGGTTGTATCTGCAGCTAGTGGCCTTCTTGTCATCCCAGAGTCATCCCAGAGATGTGGCCTCTCCACTTGTCTCCTTCTAGTCCAGGGCAGCCTGGGCCTCCCTGAAGGAATGGGCTATTCCCAGACGTGCATGTTACCACAAGCCAATCTCACTTTGTAGTAGTGTTCTTGGCATGTTGTGAACACACCCGGTTTAAGTGGGAAGCAGTCCATCCCAGGGTCTGTTTTTCCTCAGGCATCAGCAGTCACAGATAGCCAGCCATCATCAGGAAGAGGGGAGATGTGACCTCTGGAAGGGAAAGGCTTGGCAGGAGATGTTTGGGGTGACAGAATTTTCCTGTACAAATGTCAAGGGTGAGGCCCAAAGGGCTTTTACCCACGTGGAAAGAGAATGCGGTCTGTCAAGAAGCTTTTGGATGCCAGGCACTGTGCTAGGCCTGCTCCCAAGGAGATTACATCTGAAGGGAGATTTTAGCTTTATAGAAGAACTTTCTAATGATGAAAGCTCTCTGAAAGTGGAAAGGCCTGCTTTGTGGGGTAGTGTGTCCCAAGGCCTTGGGAGGTATTCAAGCAAGTACCATGTGGGTCATAGCTAGGGGATGAAGTGAATATTTCAGAGCTCTGGACCTGGGGTCAGGAAGGCCTGGGTTCAAATTCTGCTTCAGACACTAATTGTGTGACCCTCAGTTCACTTCCACTCAGGTTCCTCATCTGTAAAAAGGAGATAGCACCTACCTCCCAGGGTTGTTGTGAGCCAGATGAGGTATTTGTAAAGGGCTTTGTGAGCCTTAAGAAAGTGTAGACTGGATGTGGGCGAATGAGGAAAGAGGCAGTGTGGCTTGGTGGGGAGAGCCCTGGGTTTGGAGTCGGGGGCTTTTGGTCACTGCCTGTGTGAACGCAAGCTTGTCTGGGGCTCTGGTCCCTGACCTGTCCCTTACCACCCTCGCTGAGCTGGGCCACATAGCTGATGCTTGGGCTGTATGTGTTGAATGACTGTGTAACAGGATTGTTTACTGAAAGTTTTCTGCCCCTGGGTCTGCTAGGTTTCTTTTTGCTAGTTTGTCCTTTGAAAAAGCCCAGGCATGGCTAGATATTCACTCTGAATCTTTGCCTCCCGCATGGATACCTACTGGAGGTCTTCACACCCTTCAGGGCCTAGCTCAGACAGCCTCCTCCATCCCTGACCTCCCTTTCCCCTTAGATTTTCAGCGATGACCAGAGGAGAAACAGAGATGACGAGGCCAGACTGTGACCAGGTCCAGAGTTCCTCAGTGGCCTGTAGGGGTTGGCCATTGATTCTTGACCTTGAACTTAGGGACATATTCAGGCTTAGCCTTCTTCCCTCCAGTGTATTTGGCCAGGATGTGGATGGACAGGAGTTTGTGGGATTTGCAGATGCTAGAAATCTGGGGAGGACCAGTGACTGATTCACCAGATGATAGAATCAGGACTCAGAAAGACCCACCAGGCTGGAGCCGTGGGCTGAATTTAATGAGCTGGAATCAGGGGCCATGGGGGCTAACCAGGACAAGTCTTGCATTGTGGACCAGATTATCTACCAGTCATCCAGGATGAGGCGGGGGAGAATGTGGCTAAGTGAAGTACACATGAGAAAGGCCAGGATTGGGCAGGGGAACAGGTAAGGGGATGGCTCTGAGGCCATATGGGGCATCCCAGTCTCTGTTGTGTGACCAGACCCAAATCAGTTCTACTTCTGCATTAAAAAAAAAAAATGTTTCAACATGTTACTGGGGCTTGTGCAAGGCAAGAACCACTGTCCAAGGGCCCAACTTGTAGGGAGGACATTCACTGAGCAGCTTCTTTAAGGGGCCCTTTTTATAAATGCGCCATTAAGTTCTCGTTCACCTGGGTCACGGTGACAGCTCAGAGAGCCTGGAAGTCAGGAGCACACAGGGGCTCAATCCCCACGTATGTGCTAAGGCCCACAATTCCATCATCCTGTCTCAGAGACTTTGAAAGCCACTGCCAGCTACAGAATGTTTGGTCCCACAGAAAAGGCATCAGTAGATGTGGTGGTTGTGCTTGCTTAATCACATGTGGCTGGTTATGTTTAATGACAGCCTCCCTAGAACAGTGGCCCAAGCCTAGGAAAACAAACCAGTCCAGTTTCCTCCATGAATCACATAGCCCAAGAGAAAAGGGCCAACAAGTTACAAGTTCTTTGAACTTGTGTCACCCCCGGTGTGGACCACGTGTGGTTCTGTGCAAGGTTGCCAGGTCCTGGAGACTGACAGAACATCAGATGTGACTCCAAGAACGTGGCCGTTTCCTGGCTCTGGGCTCTATGCAAATGGACCAGGGCCTTTAAACCAAAATATTCCCCAGACTTGAGTGGAAACCCATGGGTCTGACAGGCCATAAACTTGTGGGGAAAAGAAATGCAGGTTCCAAAGAATTGTCCTTTTCCAAAACCAAGCTGGTCTTTTGAAGGGAGAACATCCAATCTATAATCATGGACAAGGCCTGGGCTCTTTGAATGGTCAGTAGCGAGGCATGTCCCCTTCTCAGTCACCAACAGCTAATGTTTGTATAGGTTGGGAGAGTGCTTTCTATAGGCCATTCTCTTGATCCTCAATGGCCCTGGGAGACCAGTGCTGATATTTATTCTCATTTTACAGTTGAGGAAAAGAAATGGCCTCAGCTCGCCTCTGATGGCCTTTCTTTGAGGGGGGGACCTCATCCAGCCTGTGGCCCATGTCTTCTTTTTTAAAAGCTGCTGTGCCCTGCTTCCAATAGGAATTTAAAATGAGGCAATAAATCCAACAGTTTGATTTAATAAGTATATATTAAGTACCTACTGTTTACCAGGCACTTTGCTAGTTCCTGGAGATAGAAAGACAAAAATAAAGTGAGGATACATCTTGTACACAGATGTGTGGATAGAAAGGAATTTTTGAGTGTGGGGAGCCCTGGCATATGGGGGTATCAGGGAAGACCTTGGGTAGGCATTGCCGGGTCACAAGAGAGCTTGGGATTTCAACCTGTCAGAGCATTTATTAAGTGCCTGTTGTGTATAAGGCCTCAAGTTTGAGAGATTCAGAGCTAAAACAGAAAACAGTCCTGCCCACAAGGGGCCTGCATTCTACCCCAAGGAGGTGTGGCAGCAGGGGTGTGTGTATCTTTCCCCCATCCTCTCTTCTCTCTCCCTCCCTCCTTCACTCTTTCTCTCCCTCCCTCCTTCACTCTTTCTCTCCCTCACATCTCTCTCCCCTCTCCCCCCTGCTCCTTTCCCCTTTCCCTCTCCTCTTTCCACCTCTTCCTTGTCTCTTTCTCT
>CM053597.1:228823725-228842530 GCA_028646575.1 Pseudocheirus occidentalis
TCCCTCTCTTCTTTCCCCCTCTTCCTCTTCATTCTCTCTTCCCTTCCATCTCCTCTTCCTTCTTTCCTTCCCCCCTCTCCCATTCCCCATCTCTCCTCCTCCTTCCTCCTCTCCCCACCTCCCTTCTCCTCTCCCTCTTTCCCCTAGTTTCTTCCTCTTTTGGTGTCTCTCTCCATGTTTATTTGCGTCCCTGACCCAGCCTCGGGCCTGCCAGCATGCCGGGACTGCCCCCCAAGTTCACCCCAGATGTGTCTGTTCACTTGTCCTCACGAGAGCCTTTTGCCTCAGAAGAGCACTGACAAGTGGGCTCAGCGTTTATAATTCCCAGCTTCCTTTGTAGTTGCTTTTATGTTTGTAAATTAGGGATGGAAACGGGCTGGGACCTGCCAGTGAGGAAACTCCCTCCCTCCACCCTTGCCTCAGTTACACTCGGAGGGTGGCTGGAGGCCTGAGCGCTTACTGGCTTTCCCAGGTCCCCCAAGGCAGGATTTGAACCCAGAGCCTCCTGGCCATGAGGCTGACTCCGCAGTCCCCACCCACGTCTGCTGCCCTCTGTGCTTTACTGTCAGCTAATGTTGCTTATTTTTGAGTGCTGTGCGAATGGGGCCGGGCTCCGGAGTGCCTGCACCCACTTTCTTCTGCTATGCCCTTGTGGAAATGTTGGCTGCCGGGCTGACCTTCCCCCTGCGGTATTTCCTCAACCAGGCTTCTTGCTGGACTGCTTTCTGACTGTGCCTGTGAGAGGGCTTGGCCGGGTATCCACTATGTTGCCCTCTGGCTCACGGCTTCTTACTTTGGTCTTTCTCTCCTGACAGTGAGTGACCTCCAGGAAGAGGGCAAGAACGCCATCAACTCTCCCTTGACGCCTGCCACAGCGGACATCCACCCTGAGGACACCCTCCTTGGTACAGTCTGCACTTCCATCGCCCCTTTATTGACCAGCCTGGGCAGGGGGTGAGGGTGGGGGGCCAGACAGAGACTGGGCCCAGAGAAAGCACTGAGTTAGGGTTGTGAAGGGCCCTGTGCTGAGTGCTGGGGATAGAAAGACAAGCCAGCTGGACAGACCCTGCCTGCCCTCAGGGAGCTCTCCCTCCCTCCCCCTTCTTCTCCTCTCTCCCTTTCTCTCTTTCTTTCTCTCTCTCTCTCTCTCTCTCTCTCTCTCTCTCTCTCTCTCTCTCTCTCTCTCTCCCTCTCTCTCCTCACCCTCTCTTCCTCTTCTCTCCCTCCCCCTGATCTCTGTCCCTCTCTATTCTTCTTGATCTCTTTGTCTCCATTTCTCTTCTTCTTCCTCCTTCTTCTTCCTTCTCTCTCCCTCTCTGTCTCTGTCTCTCTCCAAGGACCCCACGAGGCCACATAGAGGCTCAGAGAGGCGACAGAAAGGAAATCATGACCAGCATTTATGCAGTACCTGCTGCCTGCTGGGTGCTTTACAGGTACTGTCTCATTTGATCCCCACCCCGGTCCTGGAAGGTTATTTATCCTCATTTTACAGATGAGGAAACTAAGTCAGGCAGAGGCGAAGTGACTTGCCCAGGGTAATGTAAGCATCTGAGGCGATATTCAAACTCAGGTTTTCCTGGAGCAAAGGCGGGGCTGGCTTTAACCGTGTTTCTCTTTTGTATCCTGGCAGAAGAGAATGAGGAGCGCACGATGATTGATCCCACCTCCAGGGAGGACCCCAAGTTCAAAGAACTGAGCAAGGTGGGTGGCAGCGTGGGCGTTGTTGGAGCTGTGGCCGGTGAGGGGGGCCGGAGGGTCAGCGGCATTGACACACGGCATCGACCCAGCCCCTCGAGGGGTTGCCCCTTCGTATCTGGGTGGGCTCCATGAAGCCCCTTAAATTCCTGGCCTCAGTTTCCCCCCTCATCTGTGAAGGTCTTTAAATCTGTGACCCCTTGGGCGAGGCTCTGGGCTTGGTGCCAGGGGTGCGAGAGGTGAGAACAGGAGAATCTCTACTTGAGAGCTTCCTGGAGCTCAGGGGGGTTGGGAGCCCTCTGCAAAGACAGGAATAACGTGAGGGAAAGAAACTTCGAGAGGCCGGAGATCCCACACCATGGACTAGAAGGGTGGAGGAGGCTGGCCAGCCCCATCTTGTGTCCTCTGAGAGGGTGTAAGCTCCTGGGGGGCAGGCCCTGGGCCTTGGCTTCCCCCTTAGCATCTGCACTGGGCTCCAGGAAGTCTGCCGGCTCCCTCTGAGAGGAGGGAGAGGGAGAGGCCATGAGCTGCCTTTACAGCAGGTGAAGGGGCCGCCTGCACACACACTGCACACTGGCTGTAGCATCTTATTCAAAATACTGATAACAATCATTAGCATTTCCATACAGCCAAGCGGGTTACAAATATAATCTTGCTTCAGCCCCACAACAGCCCTACTTGGGAGGTTGGTGCTGTCATCATTCTTCATCTCCATTTTACAGCTGACGAAAGGGAGGCAGTCCTAGGTGAAGTGACTTGCCCAGGATCACACAGCTAGTACACATCTGAGGCTGGATTTGAACTCAAGTCTCCCTGATTGCCAGTCCAGGGCTTTCCACTGTCTGTAGACACTTAGCTGTGTGACCCTGGGCAAGTCACTAGAAGTTCTTCCTCCCGACTTTCGTTTCTTATTCTATAAAATTGTCTGCCCTGCCCTGCCTCCCTCCTGGGGCCCCTGTCAGCTCTGCAGGCTGTGACACACGGTATATTGTCATTAGAGTGTCTTAGTTGTCAAGTCTGAAAGGCCCTTAGGGGCCTCCTGGTCCAAACCCCTTATCTTACACATGAAGGAACTGAGGCCATCAGGATTTGAACTCAAGCCCTGAGGCTTCGCTTGAGCACTTTGCACTGCAAGCCGCTCCCTCCTGGCACCCTTATCTTACAGATCGGGAAACTGAGGCCCAGAGAAAGCTTCCTGTGAATTCGAACGCAGATCCTCGGACTTTGAATCCCAATGTTCTTTTCCCCCAACAGCTCTGAGGGGAAAGCAGGATTTGTCCCCACTTTGTTGTTCTGAGTTGTTTATTTTTGTTTGTCAGCCTTCTGCGGCTGCTTTGTGGAGCCTTTAAGGACTGGTTGGAAGAGTGTCTTCACATCTGACGGTTGTTATTTATCTCTAAGAACAGGCGGGCCGAGACCATCAGTATGTGGGTGCCCTGCGGTGCGAGCATGTGCTGTGGGGACGGGCAGACACAAAGCCCTTTCTGTACACGCCCTTCAGGCCGTTTCCACAGACACCTCTTATGCGTCCATCCAGGGAGACAAGAAACTTAGGAAAGAGCGTCCAGTCTAGTGGGGCAGGGTGACTGCCCCCCCCCCCCCCCCGCAGGGTGGTGGGGTCTCCGCATTGACTGCAGCACACACACATTGTATTTATACTGAAGTTTCTTTCTGCATGTGTGAGTATTGTGAGATGTGTACATTTAGAGGCATCTCCCCTCCACATGTTCATGTGGCCTGTTTGGACCTGACCTGGGATGCTTTAATTCTCCCTCCTCATCAGGACTCCCCCCTGCCCCTTTCCTCTGCCCCTGCATCATCTTCCCCAGGGTGGGCTGGCATCTTGTTTCCCCGCAATAAAGGTAGAGTGACCCTGGTCTTTGGAAATGGGGATTATCAGAATTCTGTGTCATAAGGACAGAGAAAGCTCAACTTTTAGGTCCCCCTTTGATGATTTCTGCCTGTACCTCTGAGAGTCATCTAGGTCCGTAGAGGGGCCCTGGGTGGTTTGGTTAAAATGAAGAGAGTGGACATTTCTGTGGTTCTTGAGGGGGTGGGGCAGCTCTCAGTCTTCATATTTGATAAAATCAATGGTAAAAATGCCCTCCTACTTAATAAGCACTTGGACAGCAAGAATTGTAATTAGTGCCGTGATGGAGGGTCTTCTCCAAAGACAGGCTTCATGACATCTCCATTCCTCCGTTTGGGGTGCATGGAAAAGAAGCAGCCCCTCGGAGGAGCCATGACCTCTCGTCCCCGGGGGCCATGGGGATGCAAACTCGCTGGCTTTCCAGAAGGGATTGTTGAGGTGTCTCGCTTAACCGCCACGGGGCTCGTATCTGAGGATGCTTAGTGTGCATTTGGAAGTGATTAAAACACAGCTCTGCTGGCTCTGGGGGGAGGCAGGCTGTGGAACCCCAGCATAATGCAGAAGAGACTAATGGGAAAATCATGTTTTATTCTGGTTCAAGCGGTCCCAGGAGGCACTTAACGTATAGCACATGAAGACTTTGCCAAGGACGTGAGAAATAGAGGTGTAAGGCATTCTCCTTCATCCTTCAGATGGCTAAGAGGCCTGCCTGGAGAGGAGCAGGCTATCTAGAAATAGTCATTGGTGTCCTCTTTTCGAAAAGTAGTGTGTGAAATGAGTTACTGCAAGAATGGATGGCACCCAGAGCTGAAGGAGCTGCAGAGGGCATCCGGCCACACCCTCTGTCTTACAGGGGAGGCATCTGAGGGCCCGGGAGGGGAAGTGATGTGGGATATACGTGTAGACCCTGGAAGGGACAGTAGAGGCCATCTAGTCCAAGTTTGTTATTTTACAGATGAGAGAACTGAGACCCTCTTTCTCTATAATGAGGACTATTTCCTTTGAGTTTTCTGAAAGAATAAAGTTGTTCCAACGCAGCCAGAATATTCAGAAGATTCGGACTAATCCCTGCTTGTAGCCCCTGTTCTAATTGAGTTTGAAACTTTTATTAAGATTTACTAATATAATAATATTAATCCAAGTAATAATCCAAGGCTACTGTGATTGGAGGAAGGGGGAGTAGCCCGTCATTTGGACTCATTCCTCCTCTGCTCTTGGCCACTCTTCTCATAGGGCCCACCTTCTGTCCTCCAGCCCTTTTCCTCATTAACCTGAGGGCCCAGACGGCCAGACAGACCTTCAAGGAGGCTTGGCAGAGACGTCTACTTTTTTATTACTGAGAGACTACCTGCAGAGAAAAGTCAACTTTTAAACTCACCGTGTGTGTGTGTGTGTGTGTGTGTGTGTGTGTGTGTGTGTGTGTGTGTGTGTGTGTGTGTGTGTGTGTGTGTGTGTGTGTGTGTGTGCTGGGGAGCACACTGAAGACTTGGTGACCAAGAAGGTGAGCAGGGACGACACAACAAGCTCTGTCTATCTTCTTGGCCCTCCATCCCTCATTGTTCCTACTGTCCCTGTGCTGAGCTGGCCAGACTTTCTTCTGTCTTTATTCTAGTTTGATTTCATAATGTACTTGGGAGGTATATGTGATTTATTTCACAAAAATTTACTTTGTGGTTGATTTTGTGGAAATGAATCTGCTTTAGTTCTAGAGGCACACATACTCTCTCTCATTGTCTCAGTCTCTCTTTTTCTCTCCCTCCTTTTTTTGTCTTTTTTTCTTTGTTTTCCTCTTTTTTCTTTTTTTTTTTGGCTTTTTGGAGGGCAGTTGGGGTTAAGAGACTTGCCCAAGGTCACACAGCTAGTTTTTGTGTTAAGTGTCTGAAGCCAGATTTGAACTCAGGTCTTCTGACTCCAGGGCCAGTGCTCTATATTCATGCGCTACCTAGCTGCCCTCTGTCTTTTTTTCTCTATCTCTATTTCTGCTTCTTAAAAATTTCCTTGAATCCTAGGGTTTTATTTATTTCTTTTTCTTTTGAATCTAGAAGGGATATTAAACATCACTTGGTTCATCCTTCCTCTCCCTCCATTGTACACAGAAGGAAACAGATCTTGAGAAATCCAGTGACATCTACAGTGTGATTTGGTAATTAGTAATGAGACTGGCCCTTGAACTCAGGGTTCCTGACCCCTATTTCTCCCGTCTCCTTCCATTGTTCTGCACTGCCTCCCCTGAAATGGCTCTGCCCCAAATGGGGTGGTTGTAACTTACATAGTTTAGACAGTTCAGCTTGCATAACCCAGTCATTGTTGATGTTTTATACAGACATAGAGTGTTTTAGGGGATGCATGAATTCTAACACTGACTGACTGATTTCTATAAGAAGCTAATGCTCTTTTTTCACAGTTCCCATTAATAGACTGATGATGCTCTTTTTTCATGGACTCCGTTAACAGACTGGTGATGCTCTTATTCAGTCCCTGAAAACATTTATTAGGCACTTTTTGTTTTGCAAAGCATGTCCTGGACTAGAGAGGTGCCAGCCCTCAAGCTGTAAGGAGACAGACAAAAGAGCTTCTGCCTGGGCCCTTAGTAAACTGCTTTGAAATCTTTCAGCCGAGAAGGAATGTTTTAAGGATGCTGGAGCTTGAGTCAGAGAGTCTGAGTTTGAATGTTGGTTCTGTTGCTCATTCCCACAAGACTTTGGAGAAATCACATCTTCCTAGGGCCCAGTTCCTTAAAGTGTTGGGTTTCTAAAGTCTCTCCCACCTCTTTAATCCCACAAATACTGCTGTACCATAGGTTTGCAAGGCCTTCTGGTTACATATTGTGGATCTGTGACAACTTAACATTAATCTGGGATGGGTTTCCCTTAACTACTATAATTTTCCTCTGCTGTTTATCTTCCTTAACTTGACATATAAGAATAATAAAAAAATAATAATAACAATAAACTAACATTTATATAGAGTTTATATAAAGTGCTTTATATGAATTATCTCCATTTTATAGATGGGGAAATTGAAGCAGTGAACTGACTTGCCCAGGGTCACCCAGTAAGTGTCTAAGGCAGGATTTGAACTCAAGTTTTCCTGACCTCAGGTTGTTCTACAACTGAACCATAGAGATTTATTCAAACTCAGCTACCTAGGAAGTGTCTGAATCAGAATTCGAACCCAGATCTTCTTGATTCCAGGTCTGGGGCTGGAAGCTCCATCTTCTCTGGAGCCTCTGAGCTTCTAATTTCGTGAAAACCTTTCTCCGTCCCATTCTGCCCAATTAATCACTTGGAAACCAGGATGTCTTGCCGTCTTCTCTGTTAGTGGGGAGGGAATAACATATAATGAGGCTGGAGTGGGAAGAGGCCCATTGTTCAGGAATGCCAAGCAGAAGAATCGCTACTAGATTCTTGGGACTGCCTGGAGTTTATTGAAGAGGGAAGAGGACATGGTGAGATGGGTACTTTAGGAAAATAGTTCAGCTGCTGTGCAGAGAATGAAGGGTGGTGAGGAGACCCATCGGAGGCTAATTTGAGAGAGGCCTGAATGAAAGAGAATGAGGATTAGGGTCCAATGCCAGAGGTCTTTGGGACCTAGAAGTGGAAGACTGTGAGAAAGGGGAGGGGTAGAGGAGGATGCCAGGGTTACAGATCTGGGTGAGTGGGAGGATGGCAGTGTCCTCAAACACTGGGGCAATTTGGGGGAGGGGAGGGCAAGGGAGAGAGTTTTGGACATGTTGGGGCTGAGATGTCAGGTTTGAGACAGTCAGTGGGTAACCGGTGATCTGGGACTGAAATTCGGGGTAGAGATTGGGGAGTCATCGGCATAGAGATGATCATTAGACCCATGGCATTGTAGGGGAGAGGAGCTTAGGAGGTGCCTAAACCTAGGTTGGCGACCTAGCTCAGAGTCAGAGAAGGAGCGGTGGGACAGGGAGGGCCAAGACCCAGGAGAAGGAGGAAGGTTCAGGACTGGTCCGTTGTCAGGCAGCAGAGGGGTCAGGAAAGACGAAGACAAAGACAAGACTGTTGCTTTTGGCCATTGAGATCATCGGTGACTTTGGATGGGGATGCTTCCGTTGAGAGACAAGGTTAGAAGTAAGATTGTGAGGGAAGAAAAGAAACAAGCATTTAATAAGTGCCTGCTGTTTGCTAAGTTCTTTACAGATGTAATTTTGTGAAGGGGAGAAGGGAGAGGAAATGGAAGAAGTTCGTGTAGGGGCCCTTTCTAGGAGTCTGGCTGAGGAAGGAAGAGGCGATCAGACATTAGCTCGAGGGCCGGTGGGGGTTTTTTTAAGTGGAAGGCAGTAGATCTTTTGGAAGGCAGTATAGAAGAGCAAACAGGGAGAGAGTGAAGGTGCAGGAGAGAAGGGGGATGATGGAGGGTGTGATCTTCTGCTGGAGAAGACTGGGGGATGATGGGACCACAGGGTTGGCAAGGAGAAAGGAGGGGGAGAGAGAGAGTATTTAGGGAGAGGAGATTCTGCCTAAAGCAATTTGAAAACCTTAGAGCTACATAAACGTCGGCAGCTGAGGATGGAGGTGAATGGATGGAGGGCTCGGTCTGGAGTCAGGAAGACCCGAGTTCAAACCCTGCTTCAGCTCCTCACTTACTACACTCCTATTTGCAGTCACTTGACCTCTGCCTGCCTCAGTCACCTCCCTGTAAAAGAGGAGATAACTGCCCCCCCCCCCTCCGGGGTGTTGTGAAGATCAGATGAGGTCATATTTGTAAAGTGCTTGGTACTTTACATGAATACCAGCCATGATGGTGGTGGTGGTGATGAAGGAGTGTGCAGACAGAGCACTGCCCGGCCTCACTGGAGCAGCAGGGAGCATGATCAGGCTAGGACTGTGCTAGGACTGTGGGGGCTTCATGCGGGCCCTTGGGGGGCCCGGGATACAGCAGAGTATGGTCAGGCTAGGACTGTGCTAGGACTGCAGGGGGCTTCACGAGGGCCCTTGGGGGGCCCGGGATACAGCAGAGTATGGTCAGGCTAGGATTGTGCTAGGACTAGGGGGGCTTCACGAGGGCCCCTGCAGTCCTGGGATGCAGCAGTAGGGGCTCATGCCCCCTTTTCTCCACACTCTGCTGTATCTCCCACTGGGGCCCAGTCGGTGGCTCAGGTCCCCTCCATACAGTGATGGTGACAGGTGGGCCTTTGGCAGTGGCTGCTGACTGCACCCAGAGCTGCTCCAGGACGTGTTGCTGAGGAGCCCGAGGGCTTGGGCTAGAGTCAGTGGGCTAGGCAAAGCTCTGCTTTTCTCTCTGAGTGTGGGGGGCTTTTCAGATTGGGAGGGGCTGTCTGGGCTCTGAAGGTTTCTCCATCCTTGATACACGACTTGACGAGTGGCTGCTTCTGGTTTGGGTCACACCTTGCCTCCATGAGGCATTAACTCCTGATTTTATATTTTAGGTTTTAATTGACTGGATTAATGATGTGCTGGTGGAGGAGAGAATCATTGTCAAACAGCTGGAGGAGGACCTTTATGACGGGCAGGTGCTGCAGAAGCTTTTGGGTGAGTGACACGGAGGTGGGGAGAGTCTGCTAGCACAGGCCCATGGAGGAGCGTGCATTCCAGCTTCCTGGGCTCCTCCCCCACCTGCCTCTGTCCAGGAGCCACCCTCACATTTTATAGGAACAGGAAACTGAAGCCCAAGAAGGGGAAGCGAGCCCAGGACCACCCCTCAGATGTAGTCTCTTTCCTTGGAAAGGATGATTGGGGTTGTGGTTCTCAGCAAATCTCTCACTCTGTCTCTCTCTATCTCTCTCTCTTCCCGTCTCTGTCTCTGTCTCTGTCTATCTGTCTCTCTCTCTCACAATCACCCCTCAGTGTATGTTGGGCATCATATGCCTAGCCTTTACTTCTGTCCTTGTAAACAGCCCATGGAGAGGGAGGAGTGAAGCAACGTGCTAAACAGTAGGCCTTCTGCCTCTCGGGTCCCTCTGCCTTCAGATCCCTCCAGAGGGAGCCCATTAAAATCTCACCTAAAGAGAGATGGTTTGGCCCCCATTTTCCAGATGGAAAAACTGAGGCATGGAAAAGATCACGGCATCATTTCCATAAATTATGATAAGAGACAATATAATAATAGTATGTAGAACTTTAACTATAAGAGAACAGTAGCATGGAAATAACTCAGCCCAGACAAAAGAAGAGAGGGAGGGAAGGAAGCGAAGGAGGGAAGGAAAGAAAGGAGAGTGGGAGAAGAGGAAGGAGGGAAAGAAGGGAGGGAGGAAGGCAGACTTGACCACAGTCAGGCTCCTCTCTACCAGCCTTGTCTTCTTCACATTTTGGCCCAGGTGGACTCCCCACTGTCATTTTGCCTTTCCTCATTTCCACATCTTCTCTGAATGTCCCTTATGCTTGAGAAAGGGCTTCCCTGTCCCTCCGTCTCTGTCTCTCAGCTCCCTCACAGCCTAGCTCAGACACCGCCTCTCCCCAAGCACTCTTCCTCAGACTCTCAGCTTGTATCATGGCTATTTGTAGATCTTCCCCCCTATACCCTGCCCCTGTCCCTCTGAATTAGAAGCTTCCTGCGGGCTTTCCAGTGATGCTCCTCCTCCAACATCTCTGTGGATCTGCCCTGTTAGATTGGGAGCTTCCCAGAGGGCAGGGCCCTTCTTCCTTTGTGTTTGCTTGTGTTTGGGTATCACTAGAGCTCCCTGCCTGCCGTGTTTGGCCCACACTTCTTTCCTCATTTATTCATCACTTTGTTCTTTTAATTTTTGTATCCCTTGTCCCTATTCCACACTTATTTGCTCGCTCTTGATGGAATTGCAGTGTGAAAAGAGGTGGTTTGGGGATACTTGGGCTGCTTTCTCGTTTTCCATCCCAGGCGCATGAACTCTGCAATAATTTTAATCTCCTTCAGGCCTGTGATTCCTAAACTATATGTGCCAACAGCTCAATCACCTGTGTCCTCTCTGGGCCCCTAATAACCTACCTCTGTCCCAAGCTTCACAGCTTCCCAGAGACGTTCCCATCTGGTGGCTCACGTAATCCGGCCATCCTGGGCCCTCAGCAGATCATACCATAGGTGCCAAATTCTCCAGATGAGAGGCCTCCCCCTTGGGGGCTTCTTGACTTGCCCCAGGATCCTAGCTGTCAAGGCTGGACCTGGGAGCCCCAGCTGCTGCCTCTCGGCTCCATTGTCCTGCCTCTGACTTCTGACCTTGTTCTGCTGGAACCCTCTTCTTCACCCTCATCCTGGGGCCCTCTGTGGCCTTGGATGTTGGGATGTCCTCCCTGACACTCTCCTCTGTCCAGATTTCTCTGACCCTGCTCCCTCCTGGCTTCTTTTCTGGTTTGAACACATCTGTGTCTCCCCCTGCATCTTTATCCAGGTCACACCTGCTAACGCCAACATGGGGCATCCCTCCAGGCTCAGTCCTGGGCCGTTTTCTCCCTTGGTGATCTCATCATCTATTGTCACGGTGCTGCTGACCCTCAAATGTACCTCTCTCCTCACCTCCAGTTTTGCATCTCCAGCTATCTCTTCTGTTGGACGTCATATAGACGTCTTAACCTCAACATGTCCAAAATGGAACTCCTTATCTTTTTCCCCAAATTCTTCCCTTTTCCACATTTCCCTGTTGTTGTTGTTGAGGGCTTCATCCTCCTTCTAGTTCCTCAGGCTCCCAACCTAGGGGTCATCCTGAACTCCAAACTCTCTTTCACCCCCAGATCCAATATGGTGCCAAGACTTGTTGACTTCACCTTTGCAGCATCTCTCAGATATGCCCCCCTTTCTCCTCTGACACTGCCCCTGCCCTAGTGCAGACCCTCATCCCCTCAATCCCAAAATGAGCACAGGTGTAGACCAAAAAGAAAAAAGGAAAGGTGTTTTTGATCTTCTTTGAAAGCATCCTCTGGATCTGTTTTCCATCCCCATCCCCCAGCAGGTTTAACTCTGAAAGGTTCTGGTCACCCTCCCTTTCTGGGAAGCATCCTAGAAATACATTGGGTGACAGAGACTCCAAAAATAGGTTTTTGGTTTTTAATTGGCCATTAATAATGTATGTATGAATGATCAAGAAGTCATTATTTTTTAGTCCTTTTTGAAAACATTTTTTTCCAAATAGCTTTTATTCTGTTTCTCAAACTGAAGGCAGAGGGGCGTGTGTGTGTGTGTGTGTGTGTGGAGGGGGGGAACGCACAGAGATGACACTGAGCTGCCTCTGCCCCACTTCCCTTCTTGCCCCCTGCCCCTGGACACAGGCTCAGGGAGCACCCAGTCCCACGTGCTGGGCTCCCCAGGTAAGTCTGCTAGTCCTCTGCTCTCCAAAGCAATGAGATTGAATGAGCCAAAGCCAAATTCGGGGTCTCGCCTTCGCTAATTGAACACCAAGCAGATGTGACAGTGTTTGTTCAGCTCAGAGCTTCTTCCTAGTAATAAAGTATCCGGGAGTATCCGGGAAGATCTGATCATCTTTCCTGCCTGAGTGTGGGAGGAAGAAGAAGGGCGGGAGAGGGAAAAACTCTTTTGAGCTGCTCATACTTCTGAGAGCCCTCAGGCAGATGCTCTCCAGCTTCTCCCACTTAAATGGCCTTCATCTGATGCTGGATTTAAAATTCTTTTTGTTCTTTCTGGGAGTCTTCCCCGCCCACCCACCCCACCCCCTGCCCCTTCCTTGCATCTTTCTCCCTCCCTCCATATTGGGGCAGTTTTCCTAAGGTGATGGTTAAGAAGTGTGTCCTAGGAGGAACAGCCGAATGCATGAATGAATGGGCATTTATTAAGCACCAGCCACGTACCAGATGTGGCCTCAAGTGCCACAGATATAAGTACAAAAGCAGGACAGCCCCTGTCCTCAGGAAGCTTACCTTCTAATAAGCTCGGGGCTGCAGTTTTGGTGAGCTGCTTGGCCTCAGTTTCTTTCTCTGTAAAATAAAGGGGCTGGATCACATGATCTCTGAAGTTCCTTCCAGCTCTGACATTTTGCAGTGGTAAAGTTTAAGATCAGAGGTTATCACTTATTCACTTCAGTGACTGGATAAATGAATGAATGGATGGATGAATGAATGAATGAACGAGAACATTGATTAGTCATTGGCCGTGGGCCCGCTCTGTGAGGACACCCCAGGGCTCCAGATCTCCACTTTGCCTGGGTGAGCTGTGGGGAGAGCCCCGCTGTCACCAGTTGGGTTCTCAGACCCATCTGGCCAGACCCCACTCTTGACTTTGCTTTCCATCCTTCATCCTCGCTGCAGAGAAGCTAGCTGACCGCAAACTGAACGTGGCCGAGGTGACACAGTCAGAAATAGGTCAGAAACAGAAGCTGCAGACCATCTTGGAGGCGGTTTACGACGTCCTGCGGCCCCACGGCTGGGCCATCAAATGGAATGTGGACTGTGAGTTGTGCATGCCCTCAGACTGGGGCAGTCAAGATGGCAGCGGCGGGCAGCTGGGTGGGACAGATAACTCTACACTGGAGTCCTTAGGGAGGGGATTTCTTTTTTCCTTAGACATAATCTGACTTCCCCAAAGACAGGAGGGTCAATGGTGGATTATCTGCCCAAGTGGAGGGGAACCAGGGGTCCGGATAAGCACCCAAAGCCGATCATTGGAAAGCATTTCACACCAGGCTTTAGTGGCTTGTGTATTTATGGTCTTAAGCAGAATGATGTCAGGATTTAAATCAGCAGGATGAAGCCAGATTGGGCCTCTGGGGGGTGCTGGGGAGTGGACCAGGTGACCTCAAAAGTCCACCTCAGCTCTGAGATTCTGGACAGAAGAGTTCCATGGAATCATAGCCTCAGGATCCTTACTGGAGCTGGGAGGGACCTCAGAGGCTTTCTTGTCCAGGCCCCTCCTCTTTCAGAGGAAGAAACAGGCTGAGGGAGAGGAAGGGACATGTCCAAGGTCATGAAGACAGTGGGCATCAGAGCATCAGCCTCCTCATTTCCTGTATGAGGTAGTGGAGGCCTGGGGCTCTCAGAGACTTGGCATTAAGCATCAGAGGAGGTTCTTTCACCCTGGACCTCGTGCTCTCTCCCCTGTCCCTTGTCTGTCCCCTGAGTTGTGGAAGCTGTAAGTTTTCCTTCCCCCCTCCCCTTGATCCTTGCTGCTCCTCTGTGTACCTGCCCTGGCTCTGCCCTCCACCCCAGGGCCCTCCTGGGAACCTTCCACTCCTTTATTCCCCTTCCCAGCGAAAGTCTTTGGGGGAGTGGGAGGTAATTATTATTAGGTGTTTTCTGGAGGGCTTTTTTTGACATCAGCAAGCCTCCCTGCTAAGTAAGATCGAATAAAGACTTAATTAACCAGAGCAGGTGTTGCCTGTCAGCACCAACCTGAAAGCAGAATTCACCCCTCACCTCCTCCTGTCCGATGGCTGCCTTCACAGTGTGCGTTAACAACTGTGGTGTGGAAGCGATAACGTGGTTCTGTCTTTTGATGGCAGAGATAATTCATCTTAATACAGACGTTTTCCCACTAAACGACCTGCCCAACATCCATGCCATGGCTGGCCTGCCTGTAAAAATGAGAGGAATGCAGGGGCCTGGTCCCGTCCAGCCTGGGGCCCGAGGCCCTTCCCGCCCCACTTTTTCTGGAAGACTATCTCCTGGGCTGTGGAGGCAGGGCATGTCCCGGGCCCCAGTTCTCCTCTCTTGGGTAGACATAGGATTTAGAGGATCTGTAAAGATCATGAAATCAGTGAAAAGGGAGGGCACCTTACTAGGGGCTCCATATACAGATAGAAGCAAGCAAGGCAGTCCCTGCCCTCGAGAAACTTCTGTTCTGGTGAGGGAAACAGTGCATAAAGAGGCGAGGGGTGGCTTGGGTTCCAGGAGGGGAGGCCTGGTTCCAGGCAGGAGAGGGCACAAGCTTGCTGGTCAGAGCCTAGGGTCCCCTGAGGCAGAGTAGGGGGAAGTGGGCCAGAGAGTTTGGACCACCAGGCCTGAGAAATCTGGGCATCTCTTTTTCCTTCTTCCCCTTTGGAGTAGCATTGGAATTTCAGTCTAGTTTCAAGTTATGTCATCTAGCCTCATCTAGTTTACAAATGAAAAACTGATAAATAGAGTTCAATAACCTATCCATCATCCCATGGGAGGTAGTTAGTAGTGGTAGGACTTGAACCCGGCTCTCTTGACTCAGACTCAGAGGGCCATAGATTTAGTAGTGTCTGAAGGGACCTCAGAGATCAAATGGCTTCATTTTACAGATGAGGAGCATGGAGTCTAGAGTTGAGGTGTCTTGCTCGGAATCATCCAGGAGTCAGGATTTGAATCCAAGCCCAGTATTCTTTCTACTGTACCTTGCTGCCCACCCTTCCCTCCAAACTACATCTTTTTTTGGTGTTTAGTTTTTTGCTTGAATATAATATTGTTCAGAAGATACCGTCCTTTCCTCTCCCCTCTGTAGCAATCCATGGGAAGAACCTTGTGGCCATTGTCCATCTCCTGGTCGCCCTGGCCATGCACTTCCGTGCCCCCATCCGGCTCCCCGAGCATGTCTCTGTGCAGGTGGTGGTTGTCAGAGTAAGTAACACCCCACGTCCCTCTTTGCTTACCCTTCGGCCCCATCTCAGGCAGGTTCCCTGACTCAGACCTTGCAGAGTGCTCTCCATTTTAAAAATTCTCCTTTTTTTCTCCTGAGAGATTCTGTTCTGTTTTCCTTTTTGGTGGAATTTATAGCTCCTCCTGGATGAGATAAATGATGGAAATGAGAAACAGTGACGTGTTTGAAGGAAAGGTGAGCCCAGAGGCTCCTGGAGCTTTCAGGTTTAATTTCCAAGATTTTTTTTCAAAAGGCACATTCATCTCCCTGTAAAGTCAATGCATCAGAATTCAATATTCAGTTCCTAAATGTGCTTATCACTCAGTGGAGAAGTTTGCAGGCAGGGGGGAGACACATCAAAATAAAACCTGGCTTTCTTGGCTCCTTTTGCTTCAGGTTGAGTCTTCTTTGGATAAAGCAACAGATAGGTAATGGGACCTCTGGCCTTTAGGATGGCAGAGAGAGAGAGAGAGAGAGAGAGAGAGAGAGAGACAGGGAAGGAGGGAGGGAGAGAGAGAGACAGACAGAGAGACAGACAGAGAGAGTGTGTGTGCATGTGTGTGCACAAATGTGTCTATGCATGTGAGAGTGTGAATGTGCATATGAGTGTGTCTGTGAGAATGTGAATATATGTTTGTATGCATGTAAGAGTGAATGCGTAGGTGTGAGAATGAGTGTTTTTTTCATTTTAGCCAAGAGGCCCCTACTGAGTGCCTCCTGCACATAAGAGACTGTGGGACCCCTCTAATCGGCTGCCTTCTGCTCAGAACTGAGAAGGCCAGTTCACTAACCCCGAGATTAGAACCTAGGAAGTGAGAGCTGATGGGAAGGCCCCGCCTTCCCTTCTTTGTAGAGGTGGGGGGCCATGGGTGTGGAGCACAGCACAGACCTCTGGAAGGAGTTGATCTGTTGGGTCGTCTTGCTTCAGATACTTCGGTCTTGGTTAGAATGCACTTCTTCACACGAGTGAAGTTGAACCAGCCCCGGACAGAGAGAAAGCTCTGGTTTTTTTCATTTGTGAAATGAGCCTGCTATGCTTTTGTCTCTGGGCTGTGTCCCTAGATGGTCCATTCAGGGCCTGCTCCAAGCAGCTTTTACAAAGAGTGGTGGAAGTCACCTCCCAGCCCTGGCCCTTTCTGAGAGGCCCTGGGCTTGTCCCTTTCCCTCTGGGCCTCTGTTCTTCATATCTAGTCATCAAACTAGAGAAGATTTCTGGGACTCTGTTCAAGGCTGATGCTTGGACTACCGCCCCTTCCAGATTCTAAGAAAGACCTTAGACACAGGAGATCCTGAGACTCGTGGATCCCAAGGAAGGACCGAATGTGAAGGGTGGTGGGCTGGAGGGGAGCCTGTTGGGGCAGTGGAAGCATCCCGAGCTTAACTTCATGGTGTCCTGTCTTTGGGCCCTTTCAGAAGCGGGAAGGCCTGCTGCACTCAGCCCACGTGGTAGAGGAGCTGACCAGCACCACCGAGTAAGTGCTGACCCCCTTCTCCACTGGACATGAAAGGAGCCCTCGCTGTTCTCCTTTCTATACTTGTTAGCATTCTCATCATCCCCTTCATGCCCTTCCCCTGGAGAGGGTGGAGCCATTAACCATTGATGTTGGCAGTTTGCTGGGAAGGCTGTTCAGGTCCCCACCTCCTTCAGCCACGTTTCTTTATGGTAGAATTGCCTTCATTCTCAAAGACTGCTTCTGGGGCCACGGGTTTTAATCAACTTTAATCAAGTTCATTCAGTGCAGCAAACATTTATGGAACCCCTACTGTATGCAGAGTTCTGTGCTAGGTATTGGGGAGACACAATGTGTGTAAAGCACATGGGGCTCAGAGGAGGGAGGGAGCCCAGGCCTGGGGCCCTTCTGGTCCTAATTCTGAGATTCAACCCCCTCATTTCACAGATGAAGAAACTAGCTCAGGGAGAAGTAGCTTGCCCAGAGTCAACAGAGTCAGCTACGATTAGTCAACAAGACCAATCAGTCATTCATTCAGCAGGCATTTATTGAATACCTGCAATGTGCCAGGCTCTGTGCTGGTGATACCAAGATAAAAATAAAGCAGGCCCTGCCCTCAGAGCACTTACATTCTAATAGGAAGAAGTACCAGAACTTTGTGTCACAAGGGCTTTCCTTACCCTTTGTATGTGTTGGACCTTCTGGTGCTGTGCTAGAGCTGAGGGACCCTGCTCTTAGAATAAGGTTTTTTAAAAAAAATTTTTTTTTTTTTGCCTTTTTTGGAGGGTGGTTGGGATTAAGTGACTCGCCCAGGGTCACACGGTTAGTTTTTGTGTTAAGTGGCTGAGGCCTGATTTGAACTCAGGTCCTCCTGACTCCAGGGCCGGTGCTCTATTCACTGCGCCAACTAGCCTCCGCGGAATAAGATTTTTTAAAATAATATTTTTTCCCCAATTACATGTAAAAACAAATTATGACATTCATTTTTTTAAAATTTAAGAGTTCCAAATTCTCTCCTTCCTTCCCCAAAACAGTAAGCAATCTGACATAGGTTATGCGTACGCAGTCAATTATGCAGAACATATTTCCATAATAGTCATATTGTGAAAGAAAACACGGACCAAAAAATCCAAAAACAACCCACCAAAAAATAAGGTTTTTAAATGCATAAAATAGAATGCATAGGATTGCAGTGGAAGGCAATTATACTGAAATACAGTTATCAAACCAAGACAACTCTCAAGGACTTATGATAAAAAAATGCTATCTATCCCCAGAGAAAAAGCCTATGGCATCTGAATACAGATTGAAGCAGGCTTTTTTTACCTCTTTTATTTTTCTTGAGGTGTTTGTGTTTGGGGTTTTTATTTGATCTGTGTTTTCTTTCACAACATGACAATTATGGAAATGTTTTGTGTGACTACATTCGTATAACCTATATCAGACTGCTTGCCTTCTCAGTGAGGGAGTGGGGAGGGAGGAAGGGAGAGGATTTGGAGCTCAAAACTTTTAGAAACAAGTATTAAGAATGGGTTTTTTCATGTAAATGGAGAAAAATAAAATACTAAACAAATTGAACAAAAGAAGAAATGCAGTGATCAAAATTTTAAGAAAGTCCTCTCTCACGGGTGAAGAATTCCTGCTTTTTATAAGGAGGACAGACTGGGGATGAAAGACTGTGATGCACAATTAATTATATGAATTGTTCTGTAACCAAACAGTAACTGCCAGTGTGCCTTTCTTCACCTGCTTTTTCTCTCTTTAAGAACGCTTTGTCTCTGTAAATAAACCTGCTCTAATAGAGGGTCCTTTTTCTGTTTTCCTTTGTAGGATGATGATGGGAAGATTTGGTAAGTAACCTGGGAAACTTGACACATTCATAATGATAATGAATAATAACTAGGATTTATTTAGTACCTACTAAGTGCCCAGGAACTGGGCTAAATCAGCACTTTACAAGTATCTTACTTGATTCTCCCAACAACCCTGGGGCTGATGGATGTTGGACCCGTCTTGCTCCTACTGGAGGGGCAATGTCCCCTGGGCATTCTTTCTCTCATGTTAAAAATATTGGCGAGGAGCAAGGAAAAGGGAGGCCATGGCCGGGTTTGGTTCATGAGAATCGACCCCAGTGGACATTGGAAAATGGGGCAGACGTCCTGGCTTTCATTGGGGTTCTCAGCAGCAGCCTAGAGAAGGGGAGAGTGTGAATTAAGCTCTGTATAGGAGGGGGAATCCTTTAGAGAGGGCAGAGGCAGGTAGGGAGCCCTGAATGCCACCCAGAGAAGAC
>CM053597.1:228843030-228868689 GCA_028646575.1 Pseudocheirus occidentalis
GGGGATGTTTTTTTTTTCTTTTCTTCTCTTGCCATTAAGGAGCTGGTTTTACCTGACCGGCCAGCCCTGCCTGGGTCACCCCAGCAGTTTGGGCCAGGGTGCCCCGACTTGAAAGGCCTTGCCCTGGGTCCGGTGGCAGGTGTCAGAGCAGGGCTTCCCAGCATCAGAGGGGATGGAGCCTGACATCTGGTAGCTGTGGGCTTTCTAGAATAGCTCAGGTGCTGGGGGGAAGTGGGAAGAAAAGGGGAGATGGAGAATTGCCCAAAAAGAAAAAAGATTTTAAAAAACAACAAAAGTGAGACATTGCCCATCACTTTTTCCTCTTAGGCGAAGTCTGTGTTGATGTTGGCTACTGTGTTTGAAAAACAACAGATCTGTTGGCCAGTCAATCAGCCAGGACTTATTCATTATCTACTCTGTGCCAGGCCATGGGCTAAGTACTGAAAAGAAAAGGTGACATCAACCCTGCCCTCAAGGGGCTTGCATTCCATGGAGGGGGCATGTGCCAATAATTAGGCACATACAGAGGCAGAGAGGCATTAGGAGAGGAGGTGCTAAATGGGGGGGGGTAGACACCAAGGCCAGGGACCGTGAAGCCTCCTGTCTCCACATTCCCTGGGAACAGTGAAAGCCACAGCTGCCTTGTGTTTGGGAGAAGGGAGTAGTTCTGTAGGCTGGTCTGGGTTTGCCATCCATCTGTGCAGATTGCAGCCCTTCTCAGACATACTAGATCTGGAATCAGAGGAGTTGAGTACAAATCTTGTCTCTGGTTCTTGTGTGACCATGGTCAAGACATTGGCCTCTCTGGCCCTCAGTTCTCCCTTTGTTAAATAAAAATCCACCTCTTGATCTGGGGCCCTGGGGTCTACTTGTTGGGTGTCAGGAGCACTCCTATACTGGTGAACTAAATTTTCCCTTCTTGGGTTCCTCAGTGTCCTCTTGTCTGAGCCAGAGAGGGGCTAAGACTTGCCCCCCCCACCCCCACCCCTTGGCCACGTCCTGGTCAACCCATCAGGTGACCAGGTTGAGGTCTCCAGAGACTCTTCTGGCAACAGGCCTCTTCTCTTAATAGGAAAAAGCGTCTTTAAGGAGTGAGGGAATCATGATGTGGGGTCGCCATGGCAACAGCTTCCTGTTCCTTCCTCCTCCACTGCCCTAGGCTACCCCTGGAAACTGGGCTGTCTTATGGGTGGGTGGGCCCTGTACCCCTTTTGTGGCCAGAGACAGACTTGGGAGAGGAGCAAAAGGCCGGGGCAGAAAGATGGCATTTCTCTGCTCCCCCTCAAAAATCTAGGTTATACTCACTGTGCTTTTGTCCTTATTTGCTGACTACCCCGGTATCTCCCACCCTAGCAGGAAGGAGGTTGGGAGTTGTAGAGGTTTGGTGATTCCTAGGTTCCTCTTCCAGATCCCTCTTTGGGGGCTCAAGGCCAGCTTACTGAGTGTCCTGAAGTAGGGGGTTTAACCTTGTTTGTGCTCTGGAGCCCTCTGGCAGTCAGTCTGGTGAAACCTGCTCGACCCTTTGCAGAATCAGGTTTTAAATGCACAAAATAAAAAAATGGAGGATTATAAAGGGAAAAAATTGTAATGAGATACAGTTATAAAAATATTTACTTAAAAAACCCAACAAATAAGTTCCTCAGTCCCCTGAAATCTGTCCGTAGACCCCTTGGCTTCTGTGGACCCAACGTAAAAAATCTCAACACTCCAGGGAAATGGAGAGGCCAACCTTGCATGATCTAACCAACACCAGCTTGGCCCCTTCATAGGAGCAGAGTGTTAGTAATAGTACTAAGAGTATTAGTGATGGTAATAGTTAGAAGTTGTGTGGGACCTTAACGTTTGTAAAGCCCAAAGTCTTCACAACTACCCAAGGGGGTAGTGCTATTGTCATCTTTATTTTACAGATGGGGAAATTGAGGCAGACAGAGGTCAAGTGACTAGCCCAGGTTCACATAGCTAGTGTTTGAGGCCTGATTTGAACTCAGGTCTCCAAGTCCCATCTCTAAGCTGCTCCACTTAGCTGTACCTTAATTCAATCCAATTAAATTGAAAAACGTTTATTAAGTGCCTACTATGTGCCAAGCACCCGGCTAAGCTTTGGGGCTACAAAAAGAGACAGAAAATGCCCCCTGCCCTCAGGGAGCTTACAGTCTAGTGGGGGAGACAGTGTGCCTACAGACATATACAAAGCCAGCGCCTTCAGAGGTGGCCGGGGCCTTGCTAAGGCTGTTGGGGATAGAAGGCATGCTGCCATAGATTGTAAGGTTTGTTTGTTTTAAACCAAATGCTAAAGCATTCATTTTGTTTATGAACATTTCAAATCCTGTTTAAACAGTTTTGACACTATGTCGTAGTACAGTAATGCAGAAGAGGGAGTTTTGAATCAGGAAGACCTGAGTTCAAATCCTGCCTCTGACACTTAACTAGCTGTGTGGCTCTGGACAAGTCACTTAAACTCTGAGTCTCAGTTTCCCCATCTGTAAAATGAGAGGGTAGGACTAAGACAACCTTGAAGGATGCTTCTAACTCTTAAGATCCATGACCCTTGTCACTACAATTTTCTGGGTTTGTTTCCCTGCCTGTCAGATGACAAGGTTGGCTTCAGTGGCCCCTGAGTTGCTCACCTGAAGGTTCCTTATACCAGTGCAAACACAAGTCTAGCTTCTCTCCTAGCCTTGTGCCAGGACTGGAGCTCAGTGCCAGGATACAGAAATGAAATCCCCTGCCCCCAGGGGGTTTGTGTGGCATGATGCCTTCCAGCCTCAAAGTGCGGCTGGCTACAGATGCTGGCTCCATCGTCTTGACCCACTCTCATCTAACACTCCTCTTATTCCACATGTCCCACAGAACGAGACGCCTTCGACACACTCTTTGATCACGCCCCTGATAAGCTCAGTGTGGTGAAGAAGGTAAGCTGGGGTTCACTCTGGCCCTGGGCTCTGATGGCAGGAAGGCATCCTTACCTCCAAGGAGGCGGCTGATGCTTGAAATCTAGAACATCTCTGCCTCAAACATTGAGATGTAATTAGTCAGGAAGGGAGCTATGACGTAGGAAATCAGCTCTTTCTGCTCCCTAGGGACCTCCTGGCCTGCATGCCTCGCAGATTCTGGCAGGCACGTCCCAGCCAGCTTTGTTCTGTGGGAGCTAATTCAGATTCAAGCCTCTTCCTCATCTCCATTGGTTTTTTTTAAAGCACATAGGCCTGTTGGATCCTGCTATTTCTGATGAGCATTTTAAGTCCCATCTGAAACCCTTCCTCTGAGCTTGCCTGTCAAAGTGGCCTGGAGAGCAAAGTGAGCCCATTTTTCTTGCAGACAGGTGCACAAAGGAGAAAGAGCCTTGAAGGGCCTCATCAGTTCATACAGATGTCAAGGCCCTGAATGGGGAAAAAAACCAAAACTGAAACCATGTGAACTTCTTTCTCTTGAAGTCAGCAGGGTTAGGAGCTGATCAGTCTCCAGGAGTGTCTGGCCTGAATTTTTAAAAAACTTTTTTATTGTTAAAGACATTGAAACCCATCCCCCGTGGAGCATAGAAATGCATTAAGCCCGTATGTCTTTTTTCAGGCGAAACAGGATGAATGGAGGGCTGGGTGTCCGTGCCCAGCTGGCGATTCTGGCCTGTGCCGTAGCTGCTCCTTTGTCTGAGACCTTTCATCCATCTGAGCTTATCTGTGGAAGGATGGGGACCTTACAGTGGATGGGGGCACAGGCTGGGCTGGCAGAATCTTGGATCTTCTAAAATCCCCAATGTGCAAGAAGGCTCCTAGTGAGTCAGAGAGTTTTAATTATTGCATCCTGGATTTTAACCATGCCCTTCACTGGTGCACATTGTATCATGACTGGGGGACTGTGTTAGGCCTCAGTTTTTTCATCTGTAAAAGGAGGGGGCTGAACCTGGAGGCCCTTCCAGCCCTCACTCCAGGATCTTGTCATTTTGTGCCTTCACATATTCAAAGGACCATCCCATGGAAAAGAAAGCAAATGTAGTCTGTCACATGAAAGGAGCAGAGGCAGCTTAGAATGGGGTGGGTTTCCTCCCCATTAGAAGGACAATCCTGATTAGAGCAGTTAAAAAAAAAAAACAGACCAGGCAGCCTCAAGTGGCAGTGAGGAGGGATGTCATTGTGTGTTCATGTAGTTCCTATGCACCCATCCCATTGAAGTATCAGCTTGTTTTGTTAGCTTTTAATTTTTAGAGTTTGTTTCATTTTTTTCTGTGCCCAGGACTGCCCCTGTTGGGCCTGGCCATCACTAACCCCTGTTCTCTGGGCTCTTCTCCCTGCAGTCTCTTATCACATTCGTGAACAAGCACCTTAATAAGTTGAACTTGGAGGTGACGGAGCTGGAGACACAGGTAGGACGGGCCCCGTGGGCAAGCTTCCTGAGGCCTTGTGAGGAAGGCCGATTAGGGCAGCAGAAGGTACTGTCTGGGCCTGGGTGGGTGAGTCCTGAGGAATGGGACGGACTGGCAGATGTGGCAGGAGACCCAGGTTCAAGCCTGGCTAAGTCCCAATCTGCCCTCTGAGCTTCAGGGTCCTCAATATCTGTAAAAGGAGGGATCAGATTCATCCCTCCCCCAGCACCACAGTGTCCCTCCCTTTATCGTGAATGCTTCATAAAAGCTTGTCGATCGGTTGGGTTCAAATCTAAATCCATCTTGTTATTTGTAACTGAATCTTATGCTATTTTTAAGAGGGCGGCTGTTATAGAAAACTGGCTTTGAGGCCAGGGAGGAGGGGGAAAGGAGGAGTCCTACCTTGCCCCTGTCTGCTGGCTGTGTGACCCTTAACCTCAGGGTGGTCTAAGCAGCTTTCTGAGAGGATCCTTTAGAGATGAGTGCCCCCTCATGCTGGTGGAGGGAGTTTTCTCACTTGGGAGCCCCGCCTAAATAAACAGAATCATGGCTCCAGTCCCTGTCCCTCACATCCCTCAAAAACCCAAGCCAAGCCCATATAATGAGGGCCCCTCTGTTCCTTTGTGCCTAAGAAGGATCTGTTTCCAAGCCTTCTTCAGCCACATGAAGATAGCAAATCAATTCCTGGGCAGGAGGGGGATCTATGACTTTCTGGGCTTTGGGCTGACATGCTCCTGCTTAAACTCCCCAAAGATCCAGGCCGTTCCCCATCACAGCTGCCACCCCTTTGCCATAATGAGAGCATCCATCCACCTGTGAAGGTTTCTCCAGCTTCAGGCAGTCTCTTTGCTAATAACCCTCCCATGTTGCCTCTTAAAATAAATGTAAAGAATTTGCCAGGGAGGGTGGTGGTCCTTCTATCCCAGAGCGAGAATCAGTGAATGATTAATCCTGGTGGGTGCTCCCTCAAAGCCTACATCTGGTGATTATGTAACAGGTTTTCTCTCCCCTGTTTTCCTGACCCTCAGAACGTCCTCTCTGTTGATTGTGGGACCATGGGCAAAGCCACACTCAGTTCTCTGAGCCTTGGTTTCCCCATCTGTAAAATGGGAATAGCAAAGCCCTCTTAAGGATGTTGGGAAGGAGGGGGTAACCTTCGAAGTCCCTGGAAATTGGAGGAGCCTCTGGTCTCAGATCCCATCCCCACCCCTTCTGTTATAGCCTGAATCTGCCAGGCTTTAATTAAGTGCTGAGGGCTCCAACTGGGGAAGCCATCCTCAGATTCATGAATCTCTAGGCTCTTTTTTTCCTCTCCTTTCATAAAAGTAAACCTGACACTTATTAAAAAGCCTTCTATTGAGACACCAAGTCACCCTTAGTAAATTAAGGTGTGGAGTCGTCTGGGGGAGGGGATGCACCAGTATTGGGGCTTGTGAGAGAAGGACTCTCCAGAGAGAGAACCTAGTACAGACCTCAGTACAGACAAGGAAAGAACTCCTTACCCAGGGTCACTCAAGGTGTGTAGGGACAGGTCAGCAAAAATGAGAGCAAAAGAATTCAGTCAGAGACCTGGAGCCGGATGTTAGAGGTCACTAAGTCCAGCCTCCTCATTATACAGATGAAGTGAAGGGACTTTATATTATATAAATATATAAATAGTTGTTGACTAAGAAAGCTGCCTCCCTGCATTGGTTGAGGGTCTTTCTTCACCTGGGAGTTCTGTCAGTATTCATTGGCTCAAAGTCACACTGTTGGTGAGGGGAGAGCTGTGATTTTGATGGCTGTCCTTGGAGCTCTTACCTACAGCTGTAAAAATGGATTTCAGCCAACGTCTTACCATGTCTTCCCTACTCAGTAAAATCCACTGGGTCCCTGTTTTCTCTGGGAACAAATGCAGAACGCTCTGGTTGGCATTCAGAGCCTTTCATAACCTGGCTGCCTCCCCCTTTCCCATTTCTGACACCTCACACCCTAACACACACCCTTCCATCCAGTGACACCAGCCCCCTCTGGACTCTGTCCATCTCTCAGCTTGAGACATTTCTCCGGCCATCCCCCCTGCCTGGAATGCCCTCCCTCTTCCACTCTGGCTTCCTCTGAGTCCTACCTGAAATCCCACCTCCTGCAGGAAGCCTTGCCTGACCTAATTCCAGTGCCTAATTATTTCCTCTATTCTGTATATAGCTACTTTGTATATATCTGTTTATATGTTGTCTCCCCCATTAGATTATAAACTCCTTGAGGACAGGGATTGTGTGTTGCCTTTCTTAGACTGTGCCTAGCATATAGTTATTGTATATTATATTCTATATTATAAATATATAAATAGTTATTGACCGACTAAGAAAGCTGCCTCCCTGCATTGGTGGAGGGTCTTTCCTTACTTTGGAGTTCTGTCAGTATTCATTGAGTGTATGAGACCTTTAAGGTTTGAAAAGCACCATTTCATGTGTGTGTGTGTGTGTGTGTGTGTGTGTGTGTGTGTGTGTGTGTGTGCTTCATTTGATCTTCCCAGCGACCTTTGGAGTCAGGTGTATTATCCCCATTTATCAGATGAAGAAACTAAAGCACACAGAGGTTAAGTGACTTGCCCAGGGTCATGAACCTCGTAGATGTCTGGGGTAGGATTTGCAGTTGGGTCTTCTTGACTCCAAACCCCATGTTCTATCCGCTGCAACACTGAGCATCCTGCTGTTCTGAACATTAATTATGAAAAGAAGCGAAGCTTGTGTGGGGCATCATGTGCTCCTGGTCTGTGCAGCTGGTTTCTGAAACAAGTTTGTTTTCAGTTTCTCCCTTCCATTGTCCTCTTCTTTCCCCGGTACTCCAGGAGTGGGCCAGTCCATCCCCTCCTCTGCCTTCAGTGCTCCCATCTGCTTGCCTGTTTTAAGTTAGCAGGGGGCTGCTCACTCCTTCCAGTCCTCTGGGGTCTCTGGCCTCTTCTTTCTGAGCGACTCTGCTTATCCTCATTTCTTTCCCTGTTATCCTGGTATTTTCTAGACCCTCAGAACCCCCATTGTTCTTTCTGTAGTCCACACTTAATGCTTTCAAAATGGTGCCTAGAAAGGCTCAGAAACACAGAGTCTCTTTCCTGCTGTCCTGCCCACTGACTGTGGGGCCTCCCCCAAAGCTCTTCCCTTTTCTGGGCCTGATGTATTTAAATTGTAAAATGAGGGAGTTGGACATTTCCAATGGAAGGGACCTTAGAAGCCATCTTGTTAGTGCCCACTCCTGACACAGGAAACCGAGGCACAGAGAGGGAAGGGCCTTTTCTAAAGTGAAAGGTAAGTGAAGGGACCTCAGAGGTTATTTAGTCCATCCTCCCTCATTTTAAAGAATGGGATGCTGAGGCCCATGGAGGCTAAGTGATTTTACTAAGGTCACACAGACAGGTAATGAAAGAGTTCAGAGCATCATAAGATCATAGGCCTCGACCTGGCAGGGCCCCTTTCCCTCTACTTTCACAAACAAGAATACCGAGGTCCAACGATTTGTCTACGGTCATGGCCAGAAAGTGATAGAACCAGGATGACCTCATGGAGTCATGCTCTCCTGGAGCTGGGTGAAGCCCAGGAGTTTAAAATGACTTACCCAAGGTCACCTAGGTAGTAAGGATCAGAGGTGGGATTTGAACCCAGTCCTCTGTGGGCCACAAGTGCTTCCAGTATTCTGTGGGTTTGTGTGGTACCCTGGTCTTCTTTTGCTTTGGTTTATCCCTCTGCAGAAAGGATGAGTGATCCCTCCCAGAGGTCAGTTAACAGTGGTTAAGGATTGGGTGTGGTTGTGACTGTGTCTTGGCATCTTGGGGCACAAGGCTTCATCCACCCAGAATTATTCTTATGGCTTGAGAAATGAGAGCCCCAGGGTGTTTTCTCCCTCACTGGGGCCAGGAGAAGGTGTCTTCTCTGATCATGGCAGAAGGAGCATGGTGCCAGAGGCAGACATTCTAGGCTTGAACATGGCTTTTCTCAGCTTGAATGAGCAGGAGGCAGGACCTACCCAGGAACATTCCTAATGCTGGTTTTCTTCAGTTTGCAGATGGCGTGTACTTGGTTTTGCTCATGGGCCTGTTGGAAGGGTACTTTGTTCCTCTCCATAATTTTCATTTAACTCCAGAGAATTTCGACCAGAAGGTAAGTATGTACCTACAGCACATTTGGGTGTCAGGGCTGTGGGCCTTGGTGATGGCTTGGGAAAGGACGTTGGGAGAAGCATGTTAGCATCTTATATTGTGTCTCTAATGCTTCTAGGAATTAACCTTTAGACTGTGGTCATTGAAAACTTTATTCTCGACCTTCCCAAAGGTCATCTCTGTGATGATTCAGGTGTGGGCAGAGAATGTGAGTCAATGCTGGGAGCCAGAGACAAGTGATAACTGGCACATGGGTCTCATTCTGTTTACTGACTCCTGGCTGGCTTCCCTGAGCTTCCGGGCAGCTGAGGCCAACCACGGGCATCAGCAACAGGTCCAACCCAGCCAGGGTGGTGGGGAGCCAGCAGAGGCCAGGAAGCAGCCCCTGCTGGACTCAGGAAAGGTTGGGAGGTCTGGTGGACCACACTCCTAGTGTCTTCTCTAAGTAGGAAGAAAATGTATTTGATTGTGAGTTCTTACCATGTCTCTGCTTCTATGGGGCAAGTGCCAGAGGCATTGTTTTGGCGAGATCGTTGTTTTAAGTAAAACTGTTAAGAAAATATATGTGGAGAGGAACCGAGAGGCTAGCCAGTAAACAGAGCTCTAAATTTAATTCAGCAAATTTTTGGTGAGCATCTGCTGTCTGCAGGTGTCAGGTACCTGGGTACAGAATTGAGAAGTCACATAGTCCCTGCCCTCGGGGCACAGTTGTGTGGCAGTGAGTGAGCTAGGTAGGAATAAGGACTAGAATCTGGATTTCATTAGACCCACAGTCTTAGAACATTGCCCCAGAAATTTAAGTGATTTGTCCAGGATCACAGAGGCAGTATGTACCAGAGATATCTTTTTAAAAAAAGGCCAATTTAATCTTATTTTCAGGTTCAACTTCTTTCCCTCCCCCTTCCCCTCCCCCAGCTGAGAAAGCAAGAAAAACAGAACCTGTTACAAACCTATATAATCAAACAAAAGAAATTCCCAACAATGGCCGAGTCCACTGGCTTTCACCTCCAGACTGAGTCCATCCACCCTCTCTCAGGAATTTCATCAGGAGTACTAGAGGCCTGTTCTATATGGAGAGAGACTTTGCCAAACTGCCTTCCGAAAAATTCATTCATTCATTTATTTGTTTTAAATAAATAAATGAATGAATGAATTTAATTTTCTAAATTATTTATCAATTATAATTTTTATTATTAATTCATATTTTAACAATAATTTAATATTAGTTAATAATCAATTATATTATATAACGATGAATAATTAATTTATAATATAATAAATAATTTGTGTTGTTATTTATTAATAATTGATGCTGATAAATGATTAATTAAAATAATTTAATTAAAAATAAAAATAATTTTTAAAATTTATTTGTAACAAAAATGATTATATATAGTAGAATTTCCAAAGCATTTTTAGGTTTACAAAGGACATTACAAATGTATCATCAGAGACTTGCCACAGCCCTGGGAGGGGAAGTGCCATTATTATCTCCATTTTATAGATGAAGAAACTGAGGCTGAGAAAAGTTCAGTGACTTTCCCAGGGTCTCACAGCTAAACAAGCGTCCTGAGGTAAAGTTTGAACTTAGGTCTCTGGCACTTTCTCCACTGTGTCACTGAGGTACTCTAAGTATAATAAATCAAAGTAGGATAATATAGCAGGCAGAATGTGATGGGGGAGACTCAACATGGTATTCTAGGAATATTTGAGCTTTTACAGTAGGGGGTAGGTGGGAGGGAGGCTAATTGGGAAAGGTGAAAGTCTGAGGGTCAGAAGATAAGAATTATGAAACTACTTTAGAGAACTGACCAGATTTCTTAGTGATTTCATTGGTGTAGGGAACTTCCAGGTGAGCAATGTCTCTCAACCAATTCAGGTTGACACTTTTTCTCAGTCAGTCAATCAATAAATGTTTATTAATAACCTACTGTATGCCAGGCACTTTGATAAGCTCTGAGGATACAAAGAAAGACAAGAGTCCCTGCCCTCAAGGAGCTTACAATCTAATGGGAGAGACAACATGCAGACAAATAAACAGCAAATAATTAACAGAGGAAAGACACTAGAATTAAGAGGGGTTGGAGAAGACTTCTGAAGAAGACAGGATTTTATTTGAGACTTACAGAAAGCCAGAGAGCTTAGTAGTCAGAAGGAGGGAGAGCATGCTAGGCACAGTCAGAGGGACGGTCAGAGAGATTGAATGTCTCTTGTTCATGGACCAGCCAGGAGACCAGGGTCACTGGATTGAAGAGTAGGTATCACAAAGAATAAGGTGCAAGAAGACTGGGAAGGGAGGAGGAGCCAGGTTTTGTAGGGCTTTGCATGCCAAACAGCATTTGTATTTGCTCCTGGAGGCAAGAGGGAGTCTCTAGAGCAGGAGTTCCCAACCTGTGGATAGCAGCATTAGGAAGCTCTAAAGTTTACTGAGTAGGAGGTGACATGATCAGACCTGAACTTTGGGAAAATTTCTTTAGTGGTTGAATGAAAAATGTACTGGAGTGGGGAGACACTTGAGGCAGGAAGACCCACACACAGGCTATTGCAACAGTCCAGTCATGAGGGGATGAGAACCTGCACCAGGCTGGTGACAGCCTCAGAGGGGAGAAGGGGGCATATAGGAGAGATGCTGCAGAGGTGAAATCCATGAGAGATGTTGCAGAGGTGAAAATGACTAGAGATGCTGCAAAAGTGAAATTAATAAGAGATGCTGCAGAGATGAAAATGATTAGAAATGTTGCGAAAATGAAATTAATAAGACCTGCTGCTGTGGTGAAATCAATAAGAGATGTTGCAGAGGTGAAATTGACAAGCCTTGGCAACATCTTAGACAGGGGGAGAGTCTGGGATGCTTCCAAGGTTGGGAGCCTGAGGGAGGGGAAAATGGTGATGTACTGGGCAGTAATAGGAAGTGGGAGGGGGAAGTTGAGGGGGAATGATAATGACTTCTGTTTGGGACTGAAAGTCTAAGAGAAGTTAGGGCTGGGTAAGTAGATTTGAGCTTAGAGATGAAAATCGAGTATTCTAGTGGGAACAAATGTCCTGTCTTAGAGAGTTTATCTGGGACTTAGAGTTAAGTGATTTGCCTAAGGTCACAGAGCCAGAATGTGTCAAGAGACAGAGCTTCAAGCCAACATCTTCCTGGCTTTGAGGCTGGCTCTATTCACTGACTCTGACTGACTCTCTCTCTCTCTCTCTCTCTCTCTCTCTCTCTCTCTCTCTCTCTCTCTCTCTCTCTCTCTCTCTCTCTCTGTCTCTGCCTTTCTGTCTGTCTCCCTCCAGAATGAATTACAAGGTCTCCCCCTAGCTCAGTACAAAGACTCAGTCTGTGAGAATTCCCGTTGTTCGGTAGTCCCTTTGTCATGTTGTGTTTACTGAGGTCTTTTGGGAAAGTTTGACCTCTGCATATAATCATGGCCTTCTGTCCAGCTCAACTATCATAGACTTTCTAGTATCTCAAGTTGTTTACAAATGTTGTGGGTTTGACTAAACACTGATTTTTTTTTCAAATGCTTTTCTGTTATTCTGCATTGTGAGTAAATTTTTATACATATGTTTGTGATTCATTTTACGCTTAACTCATCAAAATATTATGGTTCAAAGGGTTTTTGATTGCTGAGCATTCCAAGATCTCTTCCAACTGCAGTATTCTATGATGGCTCTTCCCCAGTTTGTTTTCCCCAGTTTTTGTGGCTGAACAATAGGAAGCCGATTGGGTCTTAGGTTGGTGTCTATGAATCTTCATGGGTCATTTGGGAACTTTAAGTGATTCTGCCCCCAGTGTTAGAGGGTTGGAGGCTTCAGACCCCATGGCCACTAAATTAATATTTCTCTCTCTTGGAGAGGTAGGCGCTATTATTATCCTCACTTAACAGATGAGGAAACTGAGTTCCACGGATTATCAGCTACCCACATAGGGAGCAGAGTCTGGATTCACACCCACGTCCTCAGGTCACAGCTTCCCAGCTTTAGTAAATGCCCCTAGAATGCCAGCCCACCAGCTCATTTAGGACCTGATGGTATCTAAGCCTCCTAAGAGAGGGCTTAGAAAGTCTCCCCTAAAATCCTTTCGTGTTTCCCACTTTTAGAAATCCCAGACTCACTAGGATAAAAAGAGCCCATGGGGGGAGGGGTGTGCTTTCTGGGTCCAAATACCTTTGCATCTATTTTGTACCTACTGTGTGCTAAGCACTGCATACTAAACACCAGCATACCAAGAAGGGTGTAAGCCAGGTCCAACCCTCAAGGAGCTTATAGTCTAATGAGGAAGATACCACACAAACTACAAACTACTGAGTACATACAGACATAAGGAGGGCTCTGGGGTGGGTGGTGGGGAAGAACCAGCCATAGGAGGGACCAGGAAAGGTTGAGTCTTTGGGAAAGTCAGAGAGGATGAAGAGGAGGAGGGAGAGCATTCCAGGTATGGGGAAAGTACTAGAGCTGGAGGGTCATGGAGGAGAGTGGAGGTGGGGGGAAGTGGGGAGGAGGGGGGGGTCACAACACTGGACCAGAAAGTGTGTGGATGGAAAGAAAACCCAAGAAGGCTGGAAAGGTGTGAAGGGACCAGGTCAGGAAGGGTTTTCAATAAGAAACAGGATTTTATATTTGATGCTGGAAATAATGGAGAGCCATTGGGCTTGAATGTTCAGTGGTGGGGTGGCCTAGTCAGACCTGTTCCAGGATGGACTTGGGACAGCGAGAGCCACAGGTGGCCAGAGGGGAAGAAGGCCTGCACCGGAGGACAGCTGGGTAAAGGGGCTTCTGCATGAAGTGTCATGATTGATAGAGCACTTTGCAGACCTCAGAGTGCATTGATAAAGCACTCTGCAGACCTCAGAATGCATTGTAAACTCTTAACTGTGATTATGAAGTGACTCAGCACTGAGGGAGTCTGCGGCAGGGTCCCTGCTGTCCACTCAGCACCCCACCCATCTCCTTGGCATCTCTGGGGGGAGAGTGTCTCTCTTCTACTCAGAAACTCAGGCTCTGCTGGGACTGGACCCAGGCCTCCTGGTGCCCACTGGCCTGTCCCAGCTTACCTCTTGGAAGGGCAAAGAGGAACTATCTAAGCCATATGGAAATTTGAAGAAGAAATCTTTCCATAAGGAAAAAAAAACCCACAATCATTGCCCCCCCTCCCCCGCACCTCCCAAAGGTGAGGCAACCATCAGGCTCCACTTGGGAATATGTTTCCTGAAATAGAAACAAGGTTCTTGAGGGCGGACACTGGGGCTTTGAAGATGAAGATGGTGGCAGTTTTTCCTCAGACATTCAACATGATTCCCTGGGGCGGGAGGAATTGGATTCTGTCTCCCAGGTTTTATGAAATGCTTCCTGAGTGCTCTTCACAGCATTTGGTGCTTAGTAGGCCCTTCATAAATGCTTATTGCTTGCTTGGTAGGTGCTGGAAAAGTAGCAATAAAAACTAAGCTGGTCCCTCCCCTCAGGAAGCTTACATTCTGTTTCTGACCCATGTCCTTCAGAGGTAATTGCTACCCTTTGGTGATGGTGACCAACTCTTCTTTTTGGGCAGGTCCACAACGTCTCCTTCGCTTTTGAACTCATGCAAGATGGAGGACTCAAGAAGCCAAAGGCTCGCCCAGAAGGTATGAGATTTCTTTTATAGGAGATTTAAAAAACAAATGATTACTTCTTCTCCTCTTCATCCCCTCCCTCTTCTGGATATCCCTCTCCCTTGGCAAGCCAGAACTTGTAACAAAAAAGGAACAAAACACATATCAGCAAAGTTACTCTACACAGTCACCGAGTGAGAGTATATACAGCATTCTGTACCCATAGCCCCACACCTCTGCAAAGACATCTTCCTTGGGACCTGGTTCAGGTCAGTCCTGATAATTGCATGATGCTGGGGAGCACCTTGAAGAGCTACCTAGCCTATGGAGAGACTCACCCAGAGTCACTTACCTAGGATGGGTCAGAGGCTCAAACCTGTGCTTTCTCCTCTTGATAGCATGAAATGGTGGTGACTGTTGCTGCCTTAGAAAGTGCCACATTTGGCTTGGTAAATGAGCTCCTTGTCCCCTGAGGTCTTCAAAGAGAAGGTTTTGAGAAGCTCTTGAGGGGCTGGGAGAGGAGTAGATTCTTATTCACCTCTGAAATTTGGCTCTTGTCACACATGTAGAAAGCAGAAAATCCAGAACCATAAGATAAAAGCATTTTGTATCTGGAACTGGAAAGAGACCACTAACCACCTGTCTCCCATTTTATAAATGAGGAAAGGCTAAGCACTGTGCTAAATAGTGGGGAGTCTAGCTAAGGACAAAAAAAGAAAGTCCCTACCCTCAAGGAGTTTATGTTCTAATACAGGAAGATAGCCCAGAAAAGGGGCTATGTGGGGAAGCCTCAGGGGCATGGAGAAGTCAGGGAAAGTTGAAAAGGGGTGAGCAAGGCTGGCCTGGTCCCTTCCTCAAAATGGCGGTGCTCTTGAGTAGGGAGACGGGGCCCCAGGGGTGCAGGAATGCTCCCTGGTGAGAAGGCTTCAGGGGCATGGCAGAGAATCCAGGAGCCTCTGGAGCCAGGGCTGAGTGAAGGGACCAGAGGGAGGATTATGATCTCAAAGCATCTTCCCTCAGATCATCTCCAACCCCTGCAATTTCCAGTGGGTAGGTCCCCCCTTCCCCATCAGCTTAGTTAGGAAGCAGGGCCCAGAGAGATCCAGGGACTTGTCCAGGCTCACACCTACTTAAATCAAGGCGGGGAGCCCCAGTGGTCAAATTGGTCACATCTTCCCTTGAAGCCTGAGTTAGATTCTAAGCCACTTGAGGGGAGGGGACATGGTTCTACAGGCCTTTGGCTCCCCCAGAGCCTCACATAAGATATCTTCCTGAGTCAGTGGGTGTGCCTGCCAGGCTGTGTGGGTGAGAGGAGCAGGCCTGCCCTGGTTCAGGAGGCAGCTGATGTTCAGAAATAGCCAGGGGAGTCTTGGCCACTCTCCAGTTACTTGGGTTTCATTATTTCGGGCATTTCTGGGCCTTGGTGATACCACTTGGGGGAGTGGTCACCTTTGTCTGTCCCTCTGATTGAAGGAAGCTGTGACATCGAGAAGGCTTCATGACTTATGTCCTTTTGAGGAGAGAGTTTAATTTAGTTATGAGGTGGGGCAGAAAATGCCCATGGGCCCTGTTTCCATTTTGCCCTGCAGAAGGAGGCCTCTTTGTGGGAGACCTCTAGAATCTTCCCTCAGTCAGACCTGTCTGGTTTTGGGGTTGCTTCTGGGTTGGGTCAGTCTGCTGAGAATCACAGTCTGCTGGGTCCCATCTGTCTCTCAGCTTGGATTCATGAGAGTCCTAAGGGAACAGTGCCTGAGTCATTGGATCTGGGTGCAGATCCTGCCTCTGACAGTTCCTCCCTCTGTATCTTCTGGAAATCTCTCTTATCCTTCTTGAGCTACATTTTTCTCCCCTGTAACATTAGAGGGTTGGACTAGATGGCATCCCAGGGTCCTTCTCTCTCCAGTTCTTGGCCATGCCATGCCCTGGGTCTCAGTTTCCTCCTCTGTACAAGGGTTTGAACCAGATGGCATCCCAGGTTGCTTCTGACTTTAGATCAGCAATGGTTCTTGGGGCAAAGCTCTGTCCCCACAGAGTCTGGAGTCTGTAACTCAGCTACATTCTCACTCTGTGACTCCATTTCCTTCTCTGTCATTTTGTTTGACCTCACAGGGTCAGAATGAGGAAAGCACTTCGTAAGTTAAGTAGCAGAGAATTAATAACAACAGTAATGTCATATTTACGTAGAGCCAGGTGGTTTATAAGGCACTTTATGCACATCCTCTTCTCTCTCACCACTAGAGTGTAAGCTTCTTGAGGGCAGGGGCTGTGTCTTGTTTATCTTTATATTCCCATCCCCACCTCCCATGCCCAGTATACAGGGGGTGCTTCACAAATGCTTGCTGATTGGTTACCTACAGACAACAGGTGGCAGCAGGTAATATTTGCTCAGTGAAGTGATTTCTCCAAGGTCACACAGCTTGTCAGTGACCAGGCTAGGCTCTGGCCCCCTCAGGACTCTCAGTGGTCTTTGGGCGTAGTTGGGGGTAGGGCTTTTTTTTGAAGCCTGGAGCGGGCATTTCCTGTGGTTGACTTAGCATCCTCTGAGCAATCCCTGCTTTGCACTGCGGCGATGGTCTCCAGAAACATAAAGATGGGCCCTCTGAGCCTGTCCATCCTGGCATTTGGAGGTATGAGGTGGGTGGGGTGGGGGAGGGGACTCCACTTCTCCAGCGCCCACTCCTAACCCTGACTCTCCTCTGCCTCTGCTGCTTGGCCCTATTTCCACTCTGTTAATTAGACACCTTCTCAGGTTACGCTCATCAACTCTAATTTCATCAAGCCTTCATTGACTCCACCTCTCCCCTCTGATTGGAGGGCGGAGCTCCAGATTCCTCCCACTGCCTTCCTTATTTATAGAGCCTTGAACGCCGTACCTGCCCCCAGCTGGCTTCCAGCTCCTGGAGATTCCCTCGGTCCTAAGGTAGCCCCTGGTGTCTGGTACCGGCGCCAGCCCTTTCCTGCCTTTTGGGTGTTGTCCCCACCTTGGATTGTAAGCTCCAGCTCCTTAGAGAGGGACTCTAAAAAATAAATAAACCAAAAACGAATCGTACCCCTAGCACGCAGTAGGCGCTGGCTAAGTGTTTCGTAGATTGCATTCCCCTGGCAGGGAGTGCCGGGGGAGGGGCTAATGTACATGATTTCATTCTGCAGGCTTTTCCTCTTCAGCTGCTGAGGTGTTGGAGTTGGCATTTATGGGGGCTGAGCATGTGGGACTCTTGCCTGGGGAGGTGGTCACTGGGAAAGGCGTTAGATTTGGCAGCTTTTCCTCTACCTCCTTGCTGGTCTTGGGCAAGTTTCTCCCTTCATTGGATGCAGAAACATTGGCTTGAAATTTCTTGCATCATGTTCAGAGGGAAGGAAGGTAGTGAGAGGCTGGGCCTGGAGATTAGACAAGAGACAGGAAGAATTAGCCAAGCGGACAAAAAGTCTAAGGGAAAGTTCTTTGGTACCTGAAGTAGAGACTCAGAACTGGGAGGGCCCTGAGCACAAGGGATGTGAGAGCTGGGAGGGGCCTTAGAACAGAGGATGTCCAGGCTAGGGGGAGGGGTGTGTGCTTAGAACAGGGGATGTCAGAGCTGGGAGGGACCTTAGAATAGGGGATGTCCAGTCTAGGGGGAGGGTGGCATGCTTAAAACAGGGGATGTCAGAGCTGGGAGGGCCTTTAGAATAGGGGATGTCAGAGCTGGGAGGGACCTTAGAATAGGGGATGTCAGAGCTGGGAACAATGGGCATTGAGTTTGACCATCTTTTCCTTTGTCAGAAGGGACTCAAAAGGGCAGTGATTTCCTTCAGGACACAGGGATTTATCATTGATAAGACACATAATAATGAAAACGAGTTTTGTAGCAGAGACACTTCTTTGTGTGTCACCCTTTAGTGCCTGAGCATTGGTTTTGTGAATAGCTGTGTGGCCCCAGCTCTCCTTGCCCAGGTAGTTGCCACCGTCTGGTGCTGAGGTTTTCTCACCTTGCCAGGCTGTTTGTCCTTATGTTGAGACCTTTCCAACCTGCTCAGGTTTGCCCGAGCTGGCGTTCCCTGGCAGAAGCTTCCGCAGGCTGCATCTTCTCCACCGTGGTTTGGTGTCAGAGGAAATTCATCCACAGACATCTGTGATAGTTCCATGTGGGCTTCTTTTTGATTTGCCAAAAGTCTGCCTGACGCAGCGAATTCTCCCAGAGAGATGCTTCCTTTAGGGGCCCTGCTGAAGTCCTAGGCCAGCCCTCCCCTCTCCCAAAGTGTTCTGGAGGGAGGGACTGTAGCCTCCTCAGCTCTGCTCCTTGTACCTTAATTGAGGTGCTGATCAGCAGATGTCAAGGCCTCCAGGAAAACTGCAAACTGCCCCAGATGGAATCCCCACTTTCTGGTTGTAACGCAGTGGTCAGCTTCTCTGGGCCAGTGTGACACGAGGAGGTTAGGTTGGCCTCAGAGGGCCCTTCCAGGACCCCTTTAAAGGGTATTATGCTGAGAGAGAGGAGAGAGGGGAGAGAGAAGAGAAAGAAAGAGGAGGGACAAAGACAGAGAGATTGTGCACTTATCTTGAGTTGGCTCTGCTTCTTCCATGGGTTGGTGATCTGATCAATACCACTTTTGCCTTCTTAGCATTTATAAGGACTGCAGCTCATCGTGTCTAAGTCAGACAGTCATAGAATTAGCCTGTTTGTAACTGCTTACTCACCAGTGTTATGGTTGCCATGTTGTTTTGTTTTTTCTGTCAAGTCAGAAGTCAGGGGATATTTGAAAGACTGATGAGTTACTGATCACAGAACTGAAAGGACCCTCATAGGGGCTGCATCTGGTGCAGCAGCTGCCTAGGACTCCCCCCCTTCCCCCCCCCCCATCTCTGACAGATGGTTATCTGGCCTTAGTTTGAAGACCTCTGGTGATGGGGAACTTACTACCTCCTAAGGCAGCCCATTCCACTTCTTCCTTTGGCCACTTCTGTTCAGGATTTTTTTTTCCTTTCATGAAGCCAATCCACTGTCTGCTTCTCTGAAATCCTTTTCCTCTACCCTTTCGCTCCCTGGCTTACCTACATGGGTCAGGCGGAACAAGTTCCATGGTAGCCCTCCACCAGGCCTCTATTTCAATGTGCCAGGTGCTGGGGCTACAGTGGCCTCAGTATCTCCTGCCTCCTGAGATGAGCCAGCTTGTCAGGGCTGGCTTGGCCTCGGTGTCATTTGTGGCCAAGGTCGTCTCTGGTGGTTGCTGTGCGGTGGTTGCATCGGGCAGGGTGGTTGGGGGCTGACGTCCTCCCCTCGGCACTGGGGCAGGGTCTGAGCTAGAGAGCCCAGGAAGCCCAAATCTTTCCTCTCCCCTTCTCCCCTTTCTCCTCACCCATACTTTCTGTATTTAGACTGAAAAGAGGCCAGAGAGGGCCAGGAGGCCTGTTTCTAGATGGGACCGGCTGGGTTTCAGTGAGGTGTCAGATTGTCTTTAAATAGAAATATTATCCCATGGACGTGGCAGAGATTTCCAAGCAGGGAGACTGATTTCCAAAAAGTTAAAATAGCCAAGTGCAATGAAGGCCCAGCAGCCAGGGACTTGTGAAGGGCTGGCATTGTGTTATCCCCAATCTGGAGAGGCAGCTGTGCAGGCCCCCCGGAGAGTTCTGGATGGCAGCCTGGAGATCTGACTTTGAACCCTGCCCCTCGGCCTGTTGTCCCCTTTAAAAGGGGAGTCATACCTGCCCCTCCTCCACGTTCCCCCCCCCACCCCAAGGGTTGTGGGGAGGAGAGGAGAAAACATACACAAGCTATTTTACCAATCATGGGCAAACCAACTCGCTACCGCCTTCTTCCGCCCAGCTGTCCAGGCAAGTGTCCCAGAGCCCAGGCCTGCTCCAAAGGTCCCAGTGGCTCTCACCTACCCTTCTAGGCTGTTTACTCCCTCAGCAACTCCTGTGCCTGGAACGTGCTTGTTCTTCAACCACTGCCCCTTAGAATCCCTAACTTCTTTTCTTTTGTTTCAATTAACAGTCAGTGTCTCTCCCACCACCTCCTCACTCCCTTGGAGGACCTTGAAAAGGGAATGCCCCTGATTCCCCAGCTGCCAGAGCCCTGTGGTGCTTTTAAAATTATCATCTGCTGTGATTTCCCTCAGTAGAGTGTGAGCTCCAGGAGAGCAGGGGCTGTGTGCTGTTCCGAGCTCCTGGTGGAGTGGACTGGGCTCCTTGACCCGGGGGCCTTTTTCCCCAGTGAAGGCAGAGATAGGTGCTTTTTAATTGCCTAATTATTACCCTTGTTCCTGAGTGGATGAGTCTGGGCATTTGCTGTGAGGGATTTCTGTGTCTTATTCACACGTGGTTGGGGTGGGGGTAGGGGGGCTTGCTCCCTCCCCGCCAAAACCCCCTAAAGAGCTGCTGCCTTTCCTCCCCTGCAGATGTCGTCAACCTGGATCTCAAGTCTACCCTGAGGGTTTTATACAACCTGTTCACCAAGTACAAAAACATGGAGTGATCCTGGCAGCTGCTGATATATCCATCTCGATGTCTTCCTGAAGGGAGACCAGGCCTCGGTCTTTCCTTTGTGCCTTAGTCTAACTTACCTGCGTTTGTGATGCCACAGGGTTTGTTGCCTCCTCTGTCTCCTTGGTGCTAGAGAGCAAAGCCCAATGGACATAATTGGTCCAGGATCAGGGTAGTGAGTCCAGGGGGCTCACCACCTTGGGCGCTGGATCCCCACTCCTGCTTTGCTCTTGGGACAGATGACAAGCTCAGACCTTGCCCCCAGCAGAGGCCACCTGGCCTATCTCAGATGGAGTCGCTGGTGACCCGAGGACTGTCCAAATGCCCTCATACTCTCCTGGCTTTCCCACTGTTTCTTTCAGACTGGAACTTCCTTTAAAATCTGTGCTTTCCAGTAAAAACGGGCTTTGCATTTTCTTTCTTTCTACCTTCTCCTTTCTTTCAAAGAAAGTCCGAAACTATTTTATAAAACTCTTGATGTTTCCTCTCCCATCATATGAATGTTTGGCTGCCCATTTCACATGGTGTCAACCACAACCCCAGAGTGCTGAGTTTCCCCAAGAAGCCCCTAAAAACAAGCCTGCTTATTTATTCTTACTATCTGGTAACCTGGGAATCAGGAGAGCAAGGGGCTTCTCCCTGCTGCATCACCTTGGGCAGGTCATTTCCTTGTCACTGGGTCTCATTTTCCCCAACTGTCAAATGAAGGTGGGTGAAAGTGAACCTGGGGTCATCTAGTACAGCCTCCTGATTTTGAAAACTGAAAAAAAGACCCAGAGTCAGAGAGATTTTTGGTGATCTGATAGTAGATTTATAGATGGAAGCCAGTGAAGTCCCCTCATTTTACAGATGGGGACCCTGGGCAACATTTAGTGACTTTTTAGCATCACACTGATAACAAAAATCAGAGTATGTCAGGCACTGTTCTGAGTCTGGAGGACATAAAGCACCATTCCTGCTCTCAAGGAGCTTACATTCTACAGTAATTTTCATTACATCCAACAAACATTTACTGAGTTATGCCCCCACTCCCTGCCAGGCACCCAGCTGGGGATAGACACAAAGACAAACAGGAAGCAGTTCCTGCCCTCCTGTGCCCTTTCTGACTCCCTCCCCTTGGTCCCCTTCCTCAGGGTTGTTATGAAGTTGAGTTGAGAGTGTCCAGGGAACAATGGCTAGACCCCTGAGCTTGGAGATGGAGAGCCTGGGTTCTGAAGCCTTTTGTTCCCTGGGTGAGCTTAGGCAAATCCTTGCCTCTTTCCTGAGCCTCAGATGCCTTCCCTGTAAGATTAGGGCAATAGTTCTCAACCTTCCTAATCCCTTTAATACCTGTATATGGGCATGTCTGCATGTGGGCAGACCCACCTGGAGACGAAAAGAGGACTGGTGTGTCTCTTCCTAAGACCATGGGAAATACGTGTTTTCTGATGGATGGTCTTAGGTGATTCCTGTGAAAGGGTTTCTTGACCCCCCCAAGAGGCTCATGATCCACAGGTGGAGGACCGCTGGATTAGGGGATTGGTGGCAGTGGGCTCCAAGGTCCCTGCCCCTTCTGCCCATGTGAGTTCCCTTTGTGCCCTCACCCGGCCCCCGGGGAGAGCAGGTTGCCTTTCCGCCTCTGTTTTTGCCCAGTGGTTTTTTCCATAAGCCACTTATACAGCACGTGGGATGCTGAGACAGATGTTCCCAGAAATCCTTGCCCTTGTCTCATCATCTGGCCAAAACAGCCAGTGAGGAAGGCAGCGTCCCAGCTGGGCTAAGAAATCATTAACTCTGGCACGATGGCTTCTCTTGGGGGACGCTATGACACTCAGAGGCCACAGGGATGGAATCATTGGGTCAAAAGGTCCTGTGCCTTCTGCAGGGCTCTCCCAGAACCTCTGAAATCCAGCTCCAGACCTCAGGGACTTGGCCTCTACTGAGGACTTGAGAGAGGGGCTCAGACCCTCCTCTGGTGCTGGCCTTTGTCCTTCATTTGTACCTAGAAAGCCTGGGTTTCTCCGGTGTGAGCCCTTTAACTTGGGGTGGGCTGGGAAAAGAGGCCAGAGAGAGGAGGGGATGCGCTTGAGGCTATAGTGATAGGTGCAGGACAGGACCAACCCAGGACTCTTTACATTTGACTGAGTGTAGAGACTGCTAGGGCCTGGTCAGGAAACCTGAGGAAAGAGGGTGCCAGAGTTGGGAGAGACCCTAGAACAGGGGATGTCAGAGCTGGGAGGGAGCTTAGAACAGGGAATATCAGGGCTGGGAGGGGCCTGAGAACAGGGGATGTCAGAGCTGGGAAGGAGCTTAGAACAGTGGATGTGGGAGTTGGGAGACCCTCTTAATCTGACAAGAGTTGGGAGAGCCTCATAATCTGACAAATTATAGAGCCCAGCATACCTAGTCTAAGTGACTTTAGATTTGTGATCAGCATCCAGAGCTTTGGATGCCCTCTCATGTTGTTCTGACCTCTGAATGACAACAGGAAGGGTGACTAAATCTTCCACAAAAACAAGTTCACTTGCCTAAAGACCCTGCTGTTTGTCTTTGCGTTTTAAAGTTATCTTTAAAGGCATGAAACAATTGCAGGGCAGTGTGTCTAGAACTCAGTGGACCAGCTTTCCCCAGCAGCTTTGATCCTGTGCTTGTCACTCTCAGGAAGGCTTGACTTGGAGCTGGAGGTGCCCTGCCCCCCAGATGGTGGATTCCCCCTCCCGGAGGTATTTTACCCCTACAGCCATTGCCTTCTGATGAAATATTTAATGCCCAGGAGGACGTAGCTCTGTGAGTTCCAAGTGCTGCTCCCAAGGTAGACTCTTTCATCTGCTTCCCGAGATGTTTCCCACCCTGCCCCATATCTTCTCATTCCCATCAGTATGACCAGCACTGCACCCAAAGTTTCCTCCTTGGAATTGTTTGGAGGCTTCTCTGCTGCCATTCTTTCTTCTCTAAGGCCTGAGTGTTGCCCTAGTAACTAATCATACGGTTTCCTCTGTGATCTTTGGCACACTGTAGGATTTATGAGCTGAAAAGGATCCTAAACCAGCTCCTTTGATGGATTAGGAATGGGGACCAAGTTCTCGTAAGTAATATCAGCTTGAGCCGGACTGAGAGCCCTGATTGTCTGACCACTGACCCAGGGCTCTTTCTAGACTCTAGAGGGTCCCTATACCCCTTGCACTCCATTTTTCGTTTAAAGCCATCTTCACTGAAGCTAGGAAGGCAAACATCTGGTTCTGGCAAAGGCGTCAGTCACTGACCACACGAGTCCACCATTCCCTAATCATGGGCTTAGATCTGGAGCTGGGAAAGAGGTCAGAAATCATTTTGTTCAGGCCCCGCACTTTCCAGATGAGGAAACAAGCAAGCCAGTCAGCCAAACAAAATCTTTGGCCTCTCCAACCATCTCTCGACAACTGGACTTAAAGCTAACAGAACCAACGTGGCTCTCTTGAAATCTCAGCCTGTCCCTTGATAGTAGGATGAACCTTGCAAAAATCCCATCACCTCTCTGGGTCTCAGTCTCTTCATCTGTAATATGAAAGGATTGACCTGAAAAGAGGCAGTGTGGTCTGGTGGGCAGACGACCTGGGTTCAAATCCCTTCACTCCATTTCCCTGGGCCTCCTTTTCCTGTTCTGTAAAATGGACAGAGGAATGGCCTCTGAGGCCCCATGTAGTTGTAGGTCGATGATCCTGTGATTAGAGTTTCTCTAATACCCTTTCCATCTCTTCTTCTATTCACCACCTATTACTTCCCTTCTCTTCTGCAGTCCCAACCTTTAATTGTAAAGAATGATGAAAACATCACATGTCTTTCCTCCTCCAGCGTTCTGCCCTCAATTTTAATCTTCTGTTTCCAGTGTAAGGTTCCAGTTCAATGAAGCTATTAAATTTACAATTTATTATTCTAAAAGTAGCTCATACTTATCCAGCATTTAAGGCTAATGGAGAGTTTCCTTCCCAACAATGCTGTGATGTTATCCCTTTGACTTCAGGGACCAGTGATTTCCATTGTGCCTCTCTTTCCTCTGCGAGCAAGATAACAGTCCCCTTGGGCTCACTGTTTCATGACTAAGCATGACCTGAAAAGTCCTCACTGGTGGCCAGCTCTGATGATGTTGCACCCAGGGAGGCTGATCCTCAGACTAAATACATGTAGTTCATTGTTCAATCCATACCTGAAGGTTCTATAGCTTGGAGAATGGCCCACCTGAGCATTTATCTATTGGCATAAACTTTGGGAGCCTCTGTGCCCCTTGAGCCATCAGATGGGTCCTTTGATAGAGAAAAGAAAGCGAATTATAAACATGGCAGTTGGATGTGTTCTAGTTGGTTGCTGTAGGTAGAGCAAGGACCAAGAGGAGCAAGTTACTGGGGAAGCCCAAGTAGGCTCCCTAGAAGGACCACCTTCAGAAAGGTTAGAGCTGTTCAGCATTAGAAAAGCTTCCGGGGAGGCTGGGCTACTGTTCCACCTGAATAATGTTCTCCTTCTCTCCTTATCCAGACAGGGGCCGACCTCTGAGGTTCTTTCTAGTTCTGAGATTCTGACATTTAGTTACAGCTGTAGCAGCTGAAATGATGAACTCCAGTTACAACTTTTTTTAAATTTTGAACATAATTGGTCCTGTACTTCCTCTTTCTGAACTAGCCTTTGGTGACTGTAGAAATCTGGGAACATCACTATTAAGGTGGGATATGGGCTTTTCTGTGTCTTACATAGCTGCTGAATAAAACAGGAGGGGAGTTTGTCCCCTAGCATCCCACCATCATATGGATGAGATTGTGTTTGTCCTTTGTTTTTGAAGAGGACCATGGCACCAAGGAAAAGATGACATGACTTATAGTTGACTTGGATTTGAGTGAGGCAGGGCTGTGCTAGGTCACCAGCCTCACTTTCTCCTCCAGAGCCATCTGGATCCCCTGACCAGATATTCCTCAGTATGACTGGAGATGGCCCAGGATGCAGTGGGAGACCCTGGTCCTTTTAGGCTAAGACCTTTTCAGGTACTCACTTAGAGTGAGGTAATGCCCATACATTAAATAGACCTCTTTAAGAAGTGAGTCAAGGGATGGCCCCTTTAATTAGAAAAAAGAAGAAAAAATCAAGCTAGGAGGGGAAGACCCTCAGACTTGCTGGGTTTTTG
>CM053597.1:228869189-228890713 GCA_028646575.1 Pseudocheirus occidentalis
CAGTCTGCTTGGGTAGAGGAAGCTTCCTCATGGGAAATGCCTTATATCAATGAAATAACATCTAAATTTTTTTTAGGAAGGAAGAAAGAAAGAAAGAAAGAAAGAAAGAAAGAAAGAAAGAAAGAAAGAAAGAAAGAAAGAAAGAAAGAAAGAAAAGAAAGAAAGAAAAGAAAAGAAAGAAACAAAGAAACAAAGAAAGAGAGAGAGAAGGAGGGAAGGAGGGAGGGAGGGAAGGAAGGAAGAAAAGAAGGGAGGAAGGAAGGAAGGAAGGAAGGAAGGAAGGAAGGAAGGAAGGAAGGAAGGAAGGAAGGAAGGGAGGGAGGAAGGAAGGAAAAAGAAGGAACAAGGATGGAAGGAGAGAGGGAAGGAAGGAAGGAGGCAGGGAGGGAAGGAAGAAGGAAAAATATGGATTTATGGTTTAAGTCCCAGGACTGTTATTGTGTAACTCTAGACCTATTTTTCTATGTTCTACTAATTTAGTAATCTTGAGAAAGTAACTTAATCTCCCTGGGTCTCAACTTCCTCATCTGTAAAGTAGGGGAGTCAGAATAGATGGCTTCTTAGGTCTTACGGTAGGAGTATGCTGGTAAATGTTTAACAACCCAGTTTCCAAAAGAAAAACTGTCCAGGGCATACTTCCAAGTTCAATCTGCATTGTTAACATTGTATCCATCACTTTCTTAAGCCTAGACAATCAACAAAACAATAAATCGAGCCTTGATTTGCAGCACTTGCTAATTCTCCAGGTTTAAATGCTCACACTACAGTTTTAACAATCAGCTTTCTCAGCAGGAATGGGCCCCAGTGCACCTCTGCTTCCACTTCTAAGCCTATGTTCCTATGAGCCCCGGTCATTTCCCCTTCCCTGTGCCTCAGTCTCCTATTTTGTGAAATGAAGGAGTTAGACTAGATGGTTTCTTAGGTCCCTTCTGCCTCTAAACCTTTATTCCTATGATCCTGAGTAATTTTCCTTCACAGCACCTCAGTTTCCTATTCCATAAAAAATGGGGGCTAGGACTACATGGCCTCAGAGTTGCCTTCCAGCTAACAGAGCTTTTTCATTCTCCATGGGACCTGATAGCATCTGAATTCCCCCAGAAGAGCCTTTGAGAACCCAGGCTTGCCTTCCCACCAGGATAAGCCATGAGATAGGGCCATCCGTGAGGATCCCACGAATCTGCCAGCCTATATACAGGGAGACAAAGCTGCACACCATACCAACCGCATCTTTTGCTAATACAATCTCACGGAGCAGCCTCAGGGGTATCAAAGAGGAGATTAGTTATCCGAGGGAAGTCATCATTCAAGTCCCGTAATGGAATTTCCTTAGATGAGTTCTGGCCTCCTGCTATTTGTCTCAGGCTAAGAGTTTCTCGGCGGATACTGCAGAGTAACACAGTAGTCCTGCTTTGTGGCGTCATCCCTTCCATTCAGCCCTCTCCAAAAGCTTTCTCCATCCTGTGTTATTCTCCTCCAGATCTGATCATTCTACCGGGGTCACCCAGCAGGTCAGAGACAGCAGAGCTAAAACCCATGAATAACGAGGATGTGCATAGAGAGACAGATGCACAGAAGGTATTTTAATAACAGTCAGGCAGAGTCTAAATTTTTAATGAGACATTTACAAATGCAGGAATAAGTCAAAGATTTTCTAGCACCAAATCTTGGGGCTAACACACAGTAGGTGCTTCGGCGTTTGTGAAATGAATGAGTAAAATCCCTTGACCCACTGTCCCTCAGGCTATCACCTCGTATCTCTCCTCCCTTCCTACCAAGCTCTTAGTAAGACCTGTCGGGGCGGCTAAGTGGGGAAGTGAAGAGAGCACCACACCCGGCCCTGGAGTCAGGAGGACACGAGTTCAAATCTGACCTCAGACACTTATCACACACACACACACACACACACACACACACACACACACACTAGCTGCGTGACCTTGGGCAAGTCATTTAACCCCAATTGCCCTACCTTCCCCCCTCATAAAAAACAAAAAAAAAAGAGAGAAAGAACTGTCTCCTCTCACTGCTTTCTGTATCATTCAGCTGATCAGAAAGCTTCAGGACTCCCTGTTGCCTCTAGTACAGAAATACAACCTCTTCAGCCGAGCAGCAAAGCTTCTCCAGAATCTGGCTCCAACGTCATTCCCTACTCCTCTTCATACAGTCTACCTCCCAGTCAAACTAGATTATTACATCTTGCCTAACTGCAACATTGCATCTCTCACCTCGGAGCAATTAGCATCTCATGTTTCTGGAACACGTATCTCCCTCATTTCTGTTGGTTAAAATCCTCTGAGGCTCAGGTCAGATTCCACCTCTTCCAGGAAGCCTTCCCAGATCTCCCCAGTGCAACGTGATCTCTTCCTTCACTGTTTCTAAAGCGCTTTTCCTCAGTCTCTCCCTTGTTCTTTGCATCAGGTACATTTGTCCGTAGGTCATACCAATAATTCCCAGTGGTGCGAATGGAGCCTTTTAGACAACTCATAGCCATAGAGAGTTGCACAAGGCACTGAAGAATTGTGACTTACTGATGGGTCTAGCCAGTAGGAGTGTGTCCAAAGGGGAATTTGAACCAAGTCTTCCTGTCTTTCCAGCTCTCTCTCTCCTCCAAGCCATGATGTCTCACCATGGCTAAGCTTCTGAAGGCCAGGCCCTAGGTCTTATTCCATTTGTGTACCCTCAGCACCTGCACAGTGCTCTTCCATGGGTAAACATTTAATAGACTGTGTTGAATCTCACCCTAACCACTCTTTCCCTTTCCTGTACCTGGCACAAGGGTCTGTGCACAAGGAGTTTGTTGAAAGGAAAAAAGGAATGGTCTCGAACATGAAAAGGGCATTAAAGCTTTTCAGGAAGGGACCTGTCAGCACAAATCCTCTCTGCCTACTTCAAGCCACCACCCAAGTTATCACAAGAGAAGAAAACCTATTTTTAAAAATGAATAACCAAAGTAAAAACGTACGAGTAGCTCGGTACCCAGACCCCCTGAGTGACCCAGGTACTAGTCTGGGAGTCCCTACCTGGGTATCAATATTCTGCACCGACAACCCCAAACGCTCCATTTTCTTGTTGACAAACCGTATGATTGCCTGTGAGAAAGAGGAAAAAAACAGAACTGAGCAGGCTGCGATGGGACCCGGAGGTCGGCTTTCAGCATTGCTGGGTTCTCACTCACCTCTTTGACAGAATTCACTTTCTCTGGGGCAAGTTTAAATAATTCATCAAAGACATCGACTTCTGCAGAAACATATTCAATAAAGGCTTCATTAGGATTCTATTACCAACAAGATGAACAAAGAGCGAGCCAGAGAGAGCTGTCATTAGAGGACTTCCCTTCTCTGGAGCTCATCCCTAATGCACTTAGTATCAACACGATAATCTGATGTTCATTCACTCTCGGGTTCATTTGTTTACTCTTTTACTTATTCGCTTATTCATTCAATCACCCCGATTCCTTTATTTACTTATTCATTCACTCATTCATTCATCCATTCACCTCACTTATTCCTTCATTTATTCATTCACCCATGTATTCATTCACTTACTCTTCCCTCATTTACCCATTCATTTATTCACTTACTCAACTCACTTATTCCTTTATTCACTCATTTATTCACATATCCATGTATTCAATTATTCATCCACTAATTCACTTGTTCCCTCATTTACTCATCCATTCATTCATTCATTCAACTCATTTATTACTTTATTTCCTTAATGATTCATTTATTCACTTACTTGTTCACTCATTTATTTGCTTATTTACCCACTCACTTGACTCATTTATTCCTTTCTTTATTTGCCCATTCATTCACATATTCAATTACACACTCACTCATTTACTTATCCGCTAATAAATTCCTTCAGGCCCCCATTCTCTCACTCTTTCAACTGCTCACTTATCCAACAAATAGCTATTGAATATTTTTTATATGTGAGAGATCCAGAGATTAATATGACACCAGATGCTCAGATTCTATTTGAGGAATAATGCGTATGCCCACTGACAACCTTATCAGTTGGTACACCATGCCCTAGACAGGGACAAAGACAGGGCAGCTGAGCCGGCATCATCAGAAGTGATTCCGGGTTCTCAAAGACTAAACTAGGAAAGTATAATCCACCAGTCAGTTAAACGCTTATTAAATGCTCTGGAAGAAGGTTTGGCACATACTCTCATGGTGGAAAAGTTTTGAGTAGGAGGAGATCAGTTCTTCTGTGTGTGTCTCATTCATGGTGTAGTTCATGTCCGGGTACTTTGCAAACCAGAAAGCCCTCCACAAAGCTACTACTGAGCCATCACAATAAGAAGGATAAAGTTACCACTAACCAGTTCTGCAGTGTTAGTCAGAACATGAGACGGGAATAAAAATCTTTCATATTCATTGGGTGAGTTACAGCTTACAAAGGTTTCACATTTGATTCTCACAAAAGCTCAGGGTGGACGGGGATATTGAATATAAATCAAATATGATTGTACATATTTAATCATGAGGTTCATCGTTAGGCTGGCCACAGGCTGCTGGCTTTTTTATTTTTTTTTTTGACAAAGACATTATAATCTAAACTAGCAAAATCACAAGTCTTTAACCTATGATGTATGAACCAGGAGACTGGGCTGCTCTTCCTAACAACAGGAGCTGTCCAGCAGAATCAGCTGTGTTGGGAGGTAGTGAGCTCCCCTTTTCTGAAAGGCTCCAAATAGAGGCTGGATAATTGCTTAATGGGGCTTATGAGTAGGGAACTCCTATCCACTATGAGCTGGATGCCCTCTGGGCTCCCTTCTACTTCTGAAATTCTATAATTCTAGAGTCTTGGAAAACAATAAATTCAATTCTCTTACACAGTCATGGCACACTTTATGGTCACTATTTCTTTGGAACCCCATGACATGACAGCTCTGGTATGTAGGTCATGAAAACACTGTTAGCCCATTTCAGGGGTGAACAAACAGGTTCAGAGAAGGAGGAAGGTGACTTCCCGATGATTATACAGCCAATTGAGGGTAGAATTAAAATGGGAGCACAGATCTCCTAATTCTGAGTCCCTTGTCACCCCCAATACATCACACTACCAAAAAGACAGATGGACAGGCAGGGAAGCAGACAAACAGACAGGACACTTGAGAGGTACACGCTAAACTATGACACAAGCATATGGATCTTCCATTAGACTCCTTGAGGGCAGGTACCGGTTTTGTTTTTTTTTCATTTTTGTATCCTCAATACCCCAAACAAACCTATGGCACTACAGAGGGTTGGGATAGTCATGGTCTATGACTTTTTTTTTTTCTCTCAGAGTAGATACCTTCCAATACAGAACCATCCTTTGTGAGAAAATTTCATCCACCTGCCTGTGACCTATAATTGGCCTGGGGCACTCAGAGTATAAGTGACTTGGTAAGTATATGTTAAAGACCGGACTTGAACCCAGATCCTCCTGGCTCCAAAATGACTCCCTACTCTATGATCTGCCTCCCCTCTCCAAGAACATGAGAAATGCTTGATAAATGTTTGTTGGGAGAAAGTGAATTGAATGCAAGGCATTCATCATGTATGTCTCTAGCAATAGCCAAGTAATAGGAAGAGATTTCTGTTTTTCCACCTGGGGGGAAAGACTTACTTGACTGGTGATCCGAATCCACACTAAAGACAAAAGAAAAAAAAAAGTGGTTAAAAACCCATCTGGTGCTAACAGCCTTTCCTCCCCCTGCGGCTACACTTCAGCTCAGCTGGAAGCTGGGCAACAAAAAGCCTCTCAGGCAAAGCTTCCTGAGTCAACAGATCTTCCCCCTCTGGTCAGTGGGGCTGACTGGGCTCCAGGCCATTCCCAGGGCTCTTACAAGGCCATACCTCACCTGTGCCTCTGGACAAGCTGTGGGAACTGGGAACACACATAGATAGAAGCAAATGAGGAGAAGCAGACTGCCCTCTGTGAAGGGGGCAAAGCCCTAATTCTGGACACCCCACCCCCAATGTGTCTTATAGCCCAAATGGAAAACAAGGAGCAAGCTGATTAAAATAACCCTGAATGGGGAATGGGGCTTTTGTGACCCAGAGAGAAAAAAGCATATGATATTAATAAATATTAATGAGAGCTTCACAGAGCGGGGACAAATTCTTGAAATGCCTCACTCAACACTCAGCTTTCCCTACAAAAACCTCAATTTCTCAGTTTACCAATAATAGCCTTTCATCAGGAAGAAATTAATTACTCATGGTCCAGAAGGTCTACCACTTACTAGCTGTGTGACCCTGGACAAATCACTTGCCCTCTCCAAGTATCTGTTTCCTCAATTGTAAAATAGGGTGATATTTTCTTGTCGATATGGAACAAACCATAGGCATCCCTTCTGTGTAGAAATACAGACAGAAGGCTTGATCAGGCCTGCTGCCACACTCAGAATGGATGCCACAGCACTCTCACCCTTTATGAAATGTATTGGCTCAATAGGATGCTTGAGGGAAAGGACTTGGTAAGTGAGTTTGGCAAATTAACTCTTCAGCACATATAAATTTTTTAATATTGCATTTTAAAATATGTCTGTCTTTAGCATTTCAATCACAGAACCAGAGAATATCAGAGATGAGAAGATTTTAGGAGACAAAATCAGAGTTGGGAGGAGCCTTAGAAGCAGAAAGGTCAGGGGTAGGAGGAAGCTTAGAACAAGGAAGGTCAGAGCTGGGAGGGAGCTTAGAACAGGGAAGGTCCAAGCTAGAAGGAGCCCACTCACTTTTCAAGCCTGAGAATCTGTCTTCTATCCTCACCACCCAACTGAAACAGTTCTCTCCAAGATCACCAATGTTCCTTTTATTGCTAAATCCAATGGCCTCATTCTTCTTGACTTCTCATCAGTTTGTGGCATTATTGATCAGTCCCTTTCCCGCGCTGCTTTCTGGGCTATTCTTGACTAGGCTCTGTTTAGGTCCTCTCTCTGTCTCACATTCCTTCTCAATCTCCTTTGCCAGATCCCCACCCATGTTCCAACCAGTGCCTCCTCTCCCCCTCGATTACCTGCAGTCGGTGATCTGCTCCACAGACTTCCCAGACTTTAAGCCATTCTTGGTGCTCTAACAGGCAAGGAAGGGGAGAGATAGTGGTGAGAGCCCAGAGCGGACTCAGTCCTGGAGAACATCAAAGCCTTAGGGTCTCAATGGTCTGAAAATACCCAGCACTTTCCCATCAAACCTGGCACCAAGCACCACCATACAGCCCACCCATCTGTGCAACTAAGGGATGCTGTGTAAAGAGGGGGTGGACTTCAATCCAAATCCCAGCTCAGTCACATTCATAGATAAGTCATTGCACCTCTGAGACTCAGCTTCTTCATCTGTTAAGGGGGCTTTGGTCTCTGAGATACCTTCCACTGTTATAGTGATGATCTCTTCCCAAGAGAACTAATTTGAAGGGTGTGGCTTACATCCAGGAGCAGCCTATACTCAGACTGCTGGGCCATCTCCAGTCATCCTGATCTATATCTGGCCACTGGACCCAGATGGCTCTAGAGGAGAAATTGGGGAAGGTGACTTTGCACAGTCCTGCCTCGCTTAAATCCAGTTGACTTACAAGTCATGGCTTCATATTCCTGATGTCATGGTCCTCTTAGAGAACAAAAGACAATTCACAATAACCACAATGCTGAGACTAACATGGCAAGTGGTCCCACAAGCTCATGAGCAGTAAAGGCTTAAAGGGACCTCAGAGGCCATCTGGTCCAACTTCACCTTCTAATGCCTGGTCTGGTCATTTTAACTCTCTTCTCAGAACCCTTCCTTGACTCCCAGGATGAAATAGAAACTCTCCAGTCAGTCAACTGGGGCCCTCTTCAAGGTAAATTAAACTTACCTTTGCAGAGTTTCTTCAGGTGACTCCCCTTCCCACATACTACATTCTAATTCAGCTAGCTGGCTGTTGCTCAATCTTAGTCTGCTCTCTCTAACCTCCAAGCATCCCCACAGGCTGCATCCCAAGCCTCAAAGACTTCGTCCTTCCTCTTCCTTCTCCACGGAGCTGTCGGCGATTCCCTCCAGTTAGAAAAGCTCTTCTCATTTTTCTTGAGGGCTTCCTCTGGATTTCTCCTTTGCCCCTACCACACTGGACCCTTCCTGGATTTTATGGGGTACATCACATTCCCTCTAATCAAACATAAGCTTATTGAGGGCAGGGAAGGTATCCTTTCTTATCTTTGCCTCCTCAACATCAAGCGCAGAGCAAGAGAAGCTGGGTGATAACAGCACCAGCAGCTCCCATCTCTAGCATTCTAGACTTCAAGGCACCTTTCTTGCTACTGACTGCCCCTTCTATGGAGGGAAGCTTCACTGCTGCCTGTGTCTTCCCAGTACACAGCATGCTACCAATAAATGCTTGCTGATTGAGTAATCTTCTTGATTCACAGCTCATAACAGCATTATATGGGAAAAGCCCTCATTCTTCTCTTCTGTAGAGAAGGATATTTCATCTCTGAGATTAAGTAACTTGCCCAGGATCTTAGTGCCAGCAAGGGTCTGAGGCAGCATTTGGTCTCAGTTCTCCCTGACTCCTAGTTCAGTGCTCTACAGTCTACACACTATGCCATTCTGACTCTGCTCCTCCATGCACATGTGTAAAGATAACCCTCATCAGGCATTGCCAGGTCAGGGGAAGGATCCAGACCTCCGCTCAATCTAGAGCTAGAAGGGCCTTTACTGTTCGGTTGTTTTTCAGTTGGATCTGATTCTCTATTATACTATTTGGGGTTTTCTTAGCAAGGATACTGGAGTGGTTTGTCATGTCCTTTTCCAGCTCATTTTACAGATGGGGAAACTGAGACAACCAGGTTGCAGCGTCTTGCCCTAGGTCACAAAGCTAGTGAGTGTCTGAGGTCAGATTTGAACTCCAGACCCAGTGCCCTATCCACTGGACCACCCAGCTGTCCCAAGGAAGGGCTTTAGAGGTCACCTATTCTTATATCCTTTTATAGAAGAAGAAACCAAGTCTAGAGAAGATCATTAGTCTGGAATTGACATCAAGAGTCACTCAGCCCAACTCCCTCTTTTTACACATGAGGAAAATGCAATCCAGAGAAGGGAACCTGATTTGCCTGAGGTGACCCAGGTGGGAGAGCTGGATTTTGAACCCAGCCTCTGGTTCCAAAGCCTGTTCTCTCCCCACTGTTCCATCTTAATGATAATGCAACAGGAATGTAGGGGACAGAGCAATGGTGGCAGGCTTCATGAAGGAATGGGGACTTGAGCTAATGGTCCTGGTGACTGCAATGATCGGACAGATCCCTGCAAACTTGAGCGCACCTCAATATACCTTTCCCCCCCCCACCCCCATGCAGATAGTCAAGTAAGCTTGTAAGGAGAGCAGAGACTAAAACACTGGCAGCATTCGCTAAGATGACCTTCTTGGTCTCTACAAGCATCGTTACCTCAACTGTTACGACTTCCACTTGGACATCTGCAGGGAGGGACAGATCAGGTTGGAAATGCTTGACCATGGCCACCAGAAGATGGAGAGTGGCCAACAAGTCCTTGTTGAAGATGCCTATTGAAATCAAACAGAATTAAATCGAGCATGAGATAGAGAAGGCAAACCGGGTGGCAATCCATATTAAGAAGAACTGGGAGGTAGAGAGGAAAAAGAAAAGTTGGTGGTTTTAGTGAGTGACCCAACAAACTAAGTATGAGTCAGTGAAACAGTACGGCCTCCATAAAAGCCTAATGTAACCTTAGGCTGCACTAAGAGGCATAGGAAGTGATAAGTCCTCTGGCACTATGTTCTGGAAAGCTCACACCTGGAGGACTGTGCTCTGTCCTTGGCAAGGAAGTTTAAGAAGGACCATAATGAATGTGTGGGACACTAGGCTGGTGATGGATTTAAGTCCATGCCACATCATGGTCAATAAAGATGCAGAAAGAGACACATGTTTCTGAAGGTGGCTAACAGGAAATTTGTTTTCTTTCATTATGCATCTTTGTTACAAATTTAGTTCGTCGTCTCCCCCCTCCCCCATGGGGAAAGAGAGGTAGGAGAAAATAAATGCCTGCTGATTGAAAAAATATCTTTAAAGATTTATACAGATCAGGTTGTTGTTTTTTAATAATAAAGTAAGGGTGTTTAGCCTAGAGGGAAAAATAGGCTAGATTTGGGGGCAGGGGGGGAGAAAATCTCAGTTACCTTCAAGTATCTGAAGAGCTCCTGAGGACCAGAGGCTTGGCCCCAGGGGAGGGAGGAGAGCTACAAACAGGCAGATTCTGACTCAATCTGACTCCCTAAGCTTAGCGATATACCACGGCTCCTCTTCCTCAAGCTCCTTAACTGAATTCTTCAAGAGAGATCTGGAGGATCAGGCATGACAGAGAAGGGATTATCCATGGATGGACGGCACTGGCTGGCCTCTGAGGTCCCTCCAGCCCTGAGCAATCAGAGGAGACGGGAGCTCAAAGTTTGAGTTATATGGAGACAGTGGCAAATAGGAAGGTCATGAGCTTTAGAGCTGGAAAGGACCTTAGCTATCACCTAGGCTAAAAACAAGAGGGTCCTTTTTTACAGGGGAAAAGACCAAGGGCTCAGAGAGGGAATGAGGATCACACAGTGAATCAGTGTCAGAGCTGGGACCTTGACTACTGTGACTCCCTCCCTTCCAGAGGCAGAACCGTTAGTAGAACTGTTTATGTCTAAACTCTACACAAGGCATGAAACGCATGGTCGAATACACTTTATTAAAGAAGGGCCAGCCCCACCAACAGAACGTAGGGGATCCCGGTACAGGGCAGGCCCCTCCATGCCTAAATTAAGGAGGATAAAAGTCCACACCCTCTCTGCCTCTTAGAAGCTGCTGTAAGGAAGGCACTTTGTGAAGTGAAGAAATAGGAACTTCGTGGAATCTACTTTCATGTGACTGTAGACAAATCACTTGACCTTTTATTATCTCAGGCAACTCTAAGTCTGTGAGTTACAGATAAGGAGTTTCCTCATCAGGAATTCTCGCTACCAATTAAATCCCAAGTCTAGCTTAGAGAGAGAGAGACAAAAAAGGAACTCTGGTTAGTCCTGGTACTAGGTGGTGGTATTCCTTCAATAGCTCTGAGACATTTCCTGCTTCCTCCCAGTTCCAGACGGGTTCTAGACAGAGGGCTTGGCTTCAGAAGTGCCACCTGACTTTATAAGACAGTTCTGACTAGAACATCATACTGCTGTTGCTGAACAACATCTCAAACAGCTGAGTGATACCTACTCTCCACGTTCCATTTGGCTGAGCTCTCCTCTAGCTGCAAACACTGGTGCAGTGCCTCCAAAACAACAGCAAGCTTCCGCTTCTGGTTGCTGGCCGTCAAGGCAATCTCTTCAACTTCCAATGTAACAGATGCAAGGTTCTCTGAAGGTGTCAGAGAAAGAGAGAAAACAACAACTGAGCCCAGATGCAGTAAATGGGATAGTGAAGGCCGCAGCTGCAGGGAAGCTAAGTGCTTAACTTCTCTTTCAGTCTCAGAAACATTTTCAAAAAAAGTCAGAGCTGGGAGGGAGCTTAGAACCTGGAATGTGAGAGCTAGGAGGGGCTTTAGGGGATGTCAGAGCTGGGGTAGGCTTCAGAATACAGAACAATCTTAGTTGAATACCTTTCATGGAATATGTAAAAAGCTCTGATGCTTTATTTGTTCAGAACAGGCATGAGGGATCCTTGCGTAAAACATCCCTGCCTAGCAAGGTAGTGAGTTCCCCCTTCCTGGAGGTGTTCAAGGAGAAGTTATATAAATCCTTGTTGAATAAGTTATAGAGGCCTTTCCTCAAAGGTTGGCCTCGGTAGTTTCCAACCATCCCTCCAGCCTCAGCTTCTTTGTGTTCCTTCCCCTGCCCCATCACAGATACAGACAGTAACAACCCAGCCCAGTCAGGTGCCCCCTCCTGTCAGTGTGGCCCTGCCCACATCAGCAGTGATCCCTTCCTGGGAAAGCCTCTTGCAATCTTAGGCACACAGGTCATTTCTTTGCCATCAGAAAAAGGCCACTATACTGTACAGGGGCCAAAACCCAGGACTCCAGAGACTTGGGTTTCAAATCTGACTCTGCCACTAACTTACTGTGAGACTTTGGCAGAGTCACCAGATCAGATTCAGATCTCAGAGGGAACTTAGAGACCAAGTTCCCTCATGTTACAGAGGAAAAAACTGAGGCAGAAGGTAGTGCTATGCAGTGGAAAGAGCACTGACTCTGGAGTCAGAGAACATGACTTAAAGTTTTATTCATGGTGCTTACTGTTTGTGTGACCTTGGGTAAGTCATTTCTCTGAGTCTCATTTTCCTCATTTTAAAGTGGGGGGAGAAGTTGGTATGGACCAAAGGGCCTCAGAAATTCCTCCTAGCTCAGTTCTAGGATCCTTTGAGCCCACAAAAGGCATAGGACTTGTCCAAGGTCACATGCCTGGGAGGGGCAGATCCGTGGTTTGAATCCCATTGCACTAAGCTGGCTTCCCACTGACCACCCCCTTTCTGAGCCTCTGTTTCCTCATCTGCAAAAGGGAGGCTGGACCCGGTCATCTCAGATGCTCCTTCAGGTTTTACCAAGCCACAAATGGATGCTTTCTCTCATCAGTATCTTACTCAGGAGGTGATGCAGAACAAGCCCATCAAACAGGTCTTCTTCCAGGTTCTGGACCACTATGTGTTCCCGAAAAAGGGTGCTATTGACCCACTCCATCAAAACCTGCCACACAACAAGACAGAACTGCTGAGTTTTGGTGCTAGTAGGAACCTGGGAGATGGTCCAGCTCTTCCCCAGCTGGGAGGCTGACCCAGACCCCAAGGAGACTTCTGGGGGATACCCAGAGCCTGCCCTAAGCATCTTTTTGATGCCCTTTCATGGCTGGTGGGGAGCCCCACTGATGGGGCAGAAAGGACTCCAGGGCCTTGCCATCTTCCCTGCAGCTGCACCACTAGTACAGCCGTGAAGGCAGGGAGTAGAATGAGAATTTGGGGAAAAGGCAGGAGCTCAGCATTCATGAGTAAAGTCATATGGAAGGAAGTCACTTACACAAGTAAATGTGACACAAGGTAATAAAATGAACAATAATAATGAGAATTCTCATTTCCACAGCACTTTAAGCCCCATTGCTGGTGCCTTCCCTCAGACACAGCTTTCCATCTCTTCCATTAGTTACATGTCCCTCCCTCTTTGGAAATGAGCTCCTTGTGGGAGAGACCATTGATTTCCTTTTTCCACAGTACTTAGAACAGTCCCTGATGCATAGTAAACACTTGATAAAAACCTACCGACCGACCAGGAGGACAGCCCTGGGAGACTGGGAAGGTAAATGTTTTTAGCAACTTTTTAGTTCTGACAAACTTCCCGGGTCACACAACCAGTAAGTATCAGAGCTGGGATTAAAACATTTGCTATAAACCAAGTATTCTGTGAATAACGTTGCACTACCACTGATGAATGTGAAACAGGAGCCTCAACAACAGATACGGGAACATCAGAGAACTAGAGTCACACCCCAGGGAAACAAAAAACCCTAGACTTTGTCTTACCTGGTTACCAGAAGAGATTCCAAAATGGCAGACCCAATGGGAAAGGGAGTTGCTTGGGCAGGCACCCCAAATTCATTTTCCTTCTCTGGGGAACTCAAACTCCAGCAAAGCTATGAATCTATGGGACTACATGGTGCTCTAGGGAAAGGCAGAATGCACTGGAAAGTCAGGCAGTCAGTCCGTAAGCACCGATGAAGCACCGATGGAAAGAGACTGTACATCTTGTTTATAGGTTATTGTGAATCCTTATGTCTTTCCTGCACTTTCCACGGTGATAAAAAACAAGCTGTCTTGTACCTAATATATTTGGGTTACCTGGAGTATTTTTTCCCCGCAACAATTCTGAAGAATTTATTTTTTTCTTCTTATTTCTTATTGTTGTTTTTAAAAATTATCTTATATTTATTTATTTTCTGTTACATTTCAAGTTCTGAGTTGTCTCCCTCACTCCCTCCCAGTCCTGCATTAGACAAGGCTACCTTAAGTATTTATCCAGGATCTGGAGACTCCTTTGCCCACATATGTAGAGACCTGGACATAAGCTGTTTCGGAGATTGCCCAGAAGTAACGGTGGATGGGTTGAAATGAGAAAAAGACAGAGATTTGGGGGAGACTAACCCCAAGATCTAATAGATAGATATAAGCCCAGAGACTCCAGTTCTAGAGCACGGGTCATTCCTGAAAGAAATAAAAGTAAGGAAAGGTCCCTTTGAGCTGGGGAATGGGGGCTTCCTAGAGGATGTAGAAGGGAGGCTAGGCTTGTAGAGAAGAGGCAGAGATGAGAAGGGGCCAAGGCATTCCATGCTCCCAGCTTTGATCAAACTGCCCTGTCCCTCTAAGGCAGTGGTTCTCAACCTGTGGGTCGCGACCCCTTTGGAGGTCACAGGGGTCACCTAAGACCATTGGAAAACACATATTTCTGATGGTCTTAGGAACTGAGACATGGCTCCTCCATCTGTCTCCAGGTGGGTCCGCTCACATGCAGATACATCCACATTAAAGGGTATTAAAGGGTCGCAGCATTAGGAAGGTTGAGAACCACTGCTCTAAGGGCTGAGATGGGGGAAGCTTTGTGGATTCCAGTGTAAAGGCAAGGAAAAGAGAAACTAGTCCAAGGAATAAGAAGATCTGAATTGGAAACTCATGCCTGCATCTTGCTACTTCAGCAAATCTGACCACGGGGAAGAATTCATCAATTCTGCCATGACTCATCCCCAGCTGTCCAGAATGCTTCTCTCCCTTCCAATCATCTTCGTCTTTGCAAAGGGAGGCAATGCTACAGATGGGGAAAAGCTACAGGGAGAAAGCCTTCGGCTCAGAATAAGAGGGGCTAGGGTGGGGATTCATCACAATTAGGGCTGCCCAAGATGGAAACAGGTTGCCCTGGATAGGGAGTGAGCTCCCCATTTCTAGAAGTGACCAACCACAGGCTAGTTGACAGGTCAAGGATGCTATAGTGGGGAGTCATTCTTTATTCAGGAGATGGATGAGATTTACCTTTGTGACCCCTTCCAGCTCTAAGCTATGATTCTGTGAAAGAGAATCCCTGCCTATCCTGGGCAGAGAAAGAACAAAGTTAGTCCTTTTCCCCATGAAAGAAGTTCATTTCGCTTCATCCAATTCAGCAAACACTTATTAAATACCTACTATGTGCCAGGCCTGGGGGGGTAGGGAATACAAGGACAAGAGCAAGACAGTCCTCAGGTAGCTTACATTGTATTAGGGGGAACAGCACATCCAAAATTAAGCATCAAGTATATAAGATTTACCAGGTTGTGTAGCTACAATATTAGTTTCCAAGTGGTTCTCTTGTCCACCCCTCCCCCCATCCATCCTCTCCCCAAATTTCCTGAGCAGCTTTTCAAACATTCCCTGATAGAGAAATAACCAGTGAGAGATAATACTCCAATATGCCAATGGATCCGTCATCTCATTTATCTGAGTGTTTCCTCCAAAGAAACACGTTGCAACCCACCTGTGCCTGCCCATCCTTGATTACTCCTGTGCATGCCCACCCATAAATGTACCACCAATAAACATTCATTAATGCCTGCTGTGTACCAGGTGTTATGTTAGACATTGGGGACACAAAAGGAGGCAAAAGGGAATTCCTGCTCCCAACAAGCTCACCATTTAACATGCCAACAAATATGTACAAACTGGCCATATACAGAATAAATACAAAACAATTAATAGGAAGAAAGTAGACTAGAATTGAGAGGGGTTAGGAAAAGGGGTTAGGCAGCTGGGTGGTGCAATAGATGGAGTGCCGGGTCAGGGGTCTGGAAGAGCTGAGTTCAAATGTGACCTCAGACACTTACTAGCTGTGTGACCCTGGGCAAGACAGTGAACCCTCCGATTCCTCATCTGTAAAATGAGCTGGAGAAGGAAGTGGCAGACAACAACAAAGACAACTTTATCTTTGCCAAGAAAATCCCAAATGTCAGAAATATCTGAACAACCACAATGGGGAAAGCCTTCCTGTAGAAGGTGGGATTTTAGTTGAGACTCAAAGGAAATCAGGAAAGTCAGGAAGCAGAGATGAGGAGGGAGAGCATTCCAAGCATGGGGGACAGTCAGAGAAAATGCCTTGAGATGAGTGATGGAGGGGCTTGTACTTGGAACAGTCAGGAGGCTGGTATCACTGGATTGAAGAGTATGTTTTGGGGAGTAAGGTATCAGAGGAAAAGGAGGAGGGGCCTAGGTTATGTAGAGCCTTGAACACCAAACATGGTTGTGGACTTGAGACCCTGGAGGTGATAAAAAGTCACAGGAACTTATTGAATAGGGGAGTGACACCGTAGGATTTGGGCTTTAGGAAAACCACCACTGTATAATTTCTGGTAACGTGTTGTCTCCTGCTTACACCTGCCATATGTCTCATGGGTTACATTCCATCTCAATTCTTTGAAGACTGTCATGTTTCATGATCTAACGGGCATTCAACAATACCAAAAGAGTGTTGGTATTAAACTGATCAGCCTCTGTTTCTAGCACAAACATGAGGTCACTGAATGAAGTTGGCCATTTCCCAAAGGTAATGCAACAGCTCCTCCTCAATTCTGGGACCAGCTCATTGTCCACTGGCATCATTTGAGATGCAAATACTGATGGGCCAACCCTATGAAGTGTCCCTCTCATAGTCTGGCCAAGAAGACTTTTTCATCCACTTGGTTTTTTCTATGTGGATGGAGAATCAGCACAAATTCTTCGGAGTGGTTATGGATCTCCTTTAGGAAACACTACAGTGACAGAGAGAGCCATGATCAATGAGTTTCTGATTTATTAAAGGTCATCAAGACGTGAAACAGGGAGACCAATGCTCACCCAAGGTATTCTCCATTACCATGGAGAAAGTCCAAGGCAGAGACCAAGGCTTGGAGGGATTCCTTGTCAATGTTGGGGTCTCCAGATATTCCTGTTTATGGGTGACACTGAGCTGATTCTATTAAGCCCCAAATCATTACAAAGAGGGATAGAGATGGGAAAGCCCAGGCTCCCACAGCAGCGTTCGGTGGCCCAAGTCGATAGAATAGAAGACGTTGGAATCAGGAAGACCTGACCTTAAATCCTGCCTCTGGTGTTTACCAGGTGAGCGAGCCTGCAGAAGTCACATAACCTCAGTTTTACCATCTGTAAAATGAGGAAAATAATAGTGACCCCTCCCAGGACTATTGGGAGGATCAAAAAACATTTATAGAATGCTTTGTAAACCTTTAAATACCATAGAGAGCAGTGGAATAGACGTGAGAGACCTGGATCAGCCTCTGGCCTCTGACAAGCATTCACTGCCTGCCTCCTCCCAAGTCAGTCCCCTCCCTCAGTCTCAGTCTCTTCATCTGCAAAATGGAAATAACACCAGTAACATCAGCTGCTCAGGACCTTCCCAGGGATCAGACGAGATGAGAGAAAGTGTCTACAGACCTAACAGCACCATTGGATTGATTATTGCTAATTTTACTGGTGAGGCCGGAGGGCGACAGTGCCATCTCATAGGAAGAGCATTCGCTTCAGCCGGAAGACTGGGGTTTAATCCTGTCTCAGATATGGACTGCCCAGGATGTGACCTTGGGAAAAGTTCTGCCCTCTCTCTAGACCTCAGTTTCTCCCTGTGTAATACTGAAAGGGTTCAGTGAGGAGATATCTAAGACCCAGCCCTGATATCTCCTGTTCTCAGGCCCCTCCCAGTTCTGACATCCCCTGTCCTGAGGCCCTTCCAACTCTGACATTCCTTGTTCTGAGGCCTCTCCCAGCCCTCCTAGTTCTATAAGTCTAGGATGTACCAGAATTTGAAGACCTCATCGAAGAGAGAGGTGGGAGTGGAAGATCAATAAAAAAGATTAAGAAACTCTAGGGGTGGTCATGTGTCATCAAGGTGCAAGAGCCAGGAGGGACCTCAAAGGTCAATTTGTTCAGCCCCTTCATTGGACAGGTGAGGAAACTGAGTCCCAGTGAACTTAAGTGACCTGGTCAGGGATACCAGGCTAGTGGCAGTCTTTCCACTGCTCCACAATATCTGTGTTGCTTCCCATTTTAGGGGTTTTCTAGGAGGCTTCAGTCCATCTCCTGTGAATTCCACTTAATTAAGTGTTTGGTCAACATTGAAACTGTTTACTCTCTTTCTGCAGGAGAGGATCTTGGAGATAGCCCTTGAGCCTAAAACACACAATTATCTCCTTCCATTTTATCCCCTAGGGAAAATCCAGGCCAGAGAAACAGCAGCTCAAGAACCCCCACATCTCACAATGCTCAGGGAGATAAGGATTTACATCGAGCTTTAAGGATTGACCCCATCTCTTCCGCAGCCCGTGGGAAATCAGCAGTGCACACGGACCCATTCTACAGGTGACGAAACTGAGACCCAAAGATGGGAAGAGGCAGGGCCGGGTCTCCTGATTCTAAATCTTCAGAGTCGTGAGGTCATGGAGGCCAAGAAGAGGAGGGATGAAATCTGTTCAGACTGGTGCTTCAGTGTGAAACACAGCAGGGGGCAGTCCTGGATCAGGAATCAGACTTGGGTTCCGATTCTAGCACTACCACTTATTAGTCTTGGGACCTTGTCTTTCCTCCTCGGTAAAATGGGGAAATTGTGTCTGCCCTCCTCACAAGGTAGCCAGATGATGCATCAACAGAATTTCCTAGGGCCATGCCACCTAGACTGGGTGAGTTTTTCCAGGTTCTTATCCCACTGGGACTAGGCTGGTGTTCCCTTAAACCACTCTTGGGGCTTAATTGGCTCAGGAGATCAAGGCTCAAATAACTGATGGGCAACACCTAAGTACTTAAGGAGACAGGGGCTTCTCCCTCAAACTTCTGGCCAGCAGACAATCCTGGTTACAAAGAGGCAGGGAAATTATGTCCAACACAATCCATGTGGTATCCTTGCTACGGCTAAGCAATCACCTTTCTGACAGAGTACCTTGTTTCATTCCAAAATTCAAAAGAAAATCTCCAGTCTATTCTGAAGGTGAAAGAGAAATGTTTTTCTGTATCTTCTTCCATCCGGGATCCCTACCTCTTGTACTCTTCCTATGACCAAGATACTCAAGAGGCCGCCTCACTATGATCTGAAAGCTGGATCACTTTCAACTTTGAGGTGTCTCTGACCAGGTCACTTAAGTTCATTGGGACTCGGTTTCCTTACCTGTCCACTGAAGGGGCTGAACAAATTGACCTTCGAGGTCCCTCCTGGCTCTTGCACCTTGATGACACATGGCCACCCCTGGAGTTTCTTAATCTTTTTTTATTGATCTTCCACTCTCACCTCTCTCTTCAATGAGGTCTTCAGATTCTGGTGCTTCCCAACTACCGCCCCACCTCTTACCTCCATATAAGTTCATATTTGACACTGGGCACATAGAATCTTCTTACGTAGCACACTTGGCAAGAGAACTTTGGACTTTGCTTCAAAAGCAATCACTTTTTCTGCATCTGAGACCTTGAGGATTTTCTTACCATCCTCTTATCAACCTGTAGTTTTAAATACTTAAAAAAACCAAACAAACAGAATCTTGGATTTATATGAGGTAGGGAGTTCTCCATTACTGCAAGTGTTCAAGAGGAGTGTATGTGGGTGGCTGCCTGTCTGAGATGTTACATGATGGGAATTAGAGGTTCTGTGGCAGGCTGGGGAGAGAGATATTTGAGAATGGAATAAAAGGCAATCTGTCCTTCAAGGCCTGAGTCAAGATTTATCCCTTCCATGGAAACTTCCCTGACTACAGCAGCCCATGCTATAAGCCTAGCCCTAATAGGGGGAAAGCAAATTAAAGGAAATAAATGGTACCTTTTGTAGCTCTTCAAATTTTGCATTCTTTCGAGAATCGGGTTGTAAATATTTCTTCTTTTCTCCTGTAAATAAAAACATGCATTAGATGAGACAGATGGGGGCAGACCTCAGTTCTGGGGCCACTGCTGCCACTAAGTCATTGTGACCTTGGGGTAAATCCCTTAACTCCTCAGGAATGTAGCCATGTCTGGTTTCCATTTATAAACAGCTTAGAAAGTGGAACTTTGGTTATAATGATCAAAGCCACATGTGGTCCTCTCAGTCTTTAAGGGCAGCCCTTTGGTGGAATTCACCAGTCCAAAGTCTGTACTTGAGGACCTAGAGGGCCACATGTAACCTTGAGGCTGCAGGTTCTAAGCCTGCACCCCTGACTCCAAACCCATCCTGGGCACAGAAGAGCAAGAGAAGACAACTCCGCCCCTTGCTCCTGAATCAGCTTTTCACAATAAAGCTTCTGGAGGCTGAATTAGTAGCTTGATGCTCAATGCAGACTATGGCAGCAAAGAGGAGCTCCACCTTTCCAGATATCCAAGAAGGCCATGGCACCATTTTTGCCTAGGGTGACCCTGGAGTCCCAAGATCTGAGCTCAGCTTCCTACCAGCATGAACTTGGACAAATCACCTCCGTGTCTGTTTCCTCATGTGGGAAGTGAGAGGGTTGCACCAGATGGGTCAGGAAGCATTTAGTAGGCCTATACTGTGTACCAGGCACAGAACAGGAGGTGATCCCTGCCCCCAGAGAGTTTATGTTCTAATGAGGGAGATGACAAGTCCCAATACAAGTGCATGCAGAACAAATGCAAGTTAGTACAAGGTAGACAGACAGGAGGTAGTTTGGAGGGAACTGAGAAAGGCTTCAGGTAGAAGAAAGGTGTCAAAATTGGGGCCCACAGGCCCAAAACTCCCCAGATTAAGGCATTATCAGGAAACGTTTAACAAGCAAGTAAAAATTCCACAGGAAGTGGAGAATGTTGATCTGTGGTTTTCTAAGTCAATATTCAGCCCAAAGGGGTCCTTTTCTACACTGATGCATTCCTAGATCTATGGGCCTCCCATTTACCGTGGAGGCCACAAGGGGTAAAGGATGGAGAGCTGGCCTGGGTCAGGAAGGCTGGGGTTCGAGCCCCACACTGGACACCACTCTAGAACTAGAAATCACAGAGAAGGTGCTGCCTGCACTGGTGGATGGAGCTTCCTCATCTGGGAGTGGGAATCTGCAGGTCCAGGCCCTGTCCACTATTCCCTCTGATGGACTGGAGGGTGGCTGATACGTTCCTTGCCATATCTCACTGAACAGTTTATCTCTCCGAAGGTGGAGGAAGCAACCAAGAGGCCGCCATACTGAGCTTCACTCTGACAAGGAAATGAAAGCTTGCTCAAGGAGAAGGGGAACCTTGGGAGGAAGCACTGCTGAGGGTTGTGAGCTGGGAGAGGGGAAGCCAAAGCTGAAGCCTGGGCAGTGCCAGGCAGGGGCCTCTGAATAATGCAAAAACCAGCAAAAACAGCCAGTTTTCTGTGGCCTTTTATAGATCAGGAAGCACGTTCCTCAGTCCTCAAGGCAGGGCCTACAGGTACGGATTAGAAAGCTATTTCTAATTAGGTTTGAAAAGGTTAGGTGACTGGCCCAGGGTCAGATCTGGGGCTCAGACCCAAGCCTTCAGGCTCTGAACTCCGTGTTCTATCTACTCCACCAGTTGAGGAAAGAGGAGCTCGGGGTGGAGA
>CM053597.1:228891213-228939457 GCA_028646575.1 Pseudocheirus occidentalis
TGTGTTGTCTTCCTCCTATTCCATGCTTTGATCCTTTTTGTCCACAAAAAAGGATTCTAGAGTTTTATTGCTGTTCTTATTTTGCTTCCTTTTCCTCATGTTGGCCAGTCAATTAATTGGTTGGGTTTTTTTTAGCTTTGTGAAACTCTGCTTCCAGGGGGGAAAGCTCTGTTCCAAATTGCTGGGGTTTTCCCAGCTGCCGGAGCTATTGGGGGGTGTTGCCGGCCTTCCCCAGCTTTGGCTTGCTGAAAGTGCTCCCCTGGACCACCACCCAAGATCAAGATCCAGATCCAGGCTGCTCAACACAAGAGCACTTGGCCCTGATCAATTGACTCAGCCCCCCTGCCAGATCCCCCCTGCCAGGGGCTCTGAAGCAATTCCCGCCCTTCCCCCACTGCTTCCTTGCTCTGGGGGTAGATTGGCCAAACTGCTTTTCCTCCCCCAAATTTAGCTTGAAAGCTTCACTCACTTTCACTGACCTCTAATCCTGGCTTGTTAGATGTGAAGATCCCTTCAGGTGCTTTAGATATTCTCTGAAGTAGACTCACACTGTAGCTTGGTAGGCTCAGCTCCTCCTGACTGCCCTGGGGCCTGGCCACGTTTTGATTTCAGGCTGCCATGATGATCCCCTGCTGCAGAGCTGCCTTCTGCGAGAGATGTGTTTTCTGTATTTTTGTGAGTTTGAGAGTCCTAGAATTTGTCCAGAGTCATATTTTATGGGTGTTTAGGATGGCTGTGTGGGAGCTGCGGGACCTTGCTGCTTCTACACAGCCATCTTGGCTCCCCCCTCCCCCACCCACGATCTCTTTCAATGGTAAGATTCTGTGAATCTTTGTTTGTCTTTAGAAGCCACAGGCCCTACAAATCCTGCTCTAGGGAAGCTTCTTCCAGTGCCCAGTTTCAGAATTAGCCACTTTGGTGGACTTTGGCCTCACTAGGTTTTTGCCAGTCACAGAGGGGTCCTAGGCTGCCTTTGTGTTCAAAGTCAAATGACCCAAGTTATGGAGGTGACTGTCTTGCTGCCTTCTGCAGTCTCTGCTGAGACCACATCTAGAGGATTTTCTGCATCATCTTTAGGAAGACACTGAAAAGTTGAAGTGTGTCCAGGGGAGGGAATGCTCCATGGTAGGGGACTGGGGACTCTGCCATGTTAAGATCTCTTGGGGGAACTGGGAATGCTTATCCTGGAGAGTAGACAATTTAGGGAGAATATGTTTGTGACCTTCAGATATCTGAGAGGCTTTCATGGAGAAGAGGGTCTAGACCAGTGGTTCTCAACCTTCCTAATGCTGCGACCCTTTAATACAGTTCCTCATGTTGTGGTGACCCCCAACCATAAAATTATTTTTGTTGCTACTTCATAACTGTAATTTTGCTACTGTTATGAATCCCTCTGATATGCAGGATGTATTTTCATTGTTTCAAATTGAACATAACCCACAGGTTGAGAACCACTGGGCTAGACCAGTTATTTCCACTTCCAGAGGGTAGATCCAGGGGCACAAGAAGGAAGTACAGGAAAGCAAATTTTGGACCATTGTAAGGAAGGTGAGGAACAAAGGAGTGGGCCACTGTATGGTCATGAAAGTTTGGGGGAGGGAGGCTACTACCCCCTGACTTGTAGTACCACAAGATCTGGCAGAGTTAGAACCATTGGAGTACACCTACTAGGTGGGTCTCAGACTGCCTGACATGAAAGAAAGTATCAAAAGGTTATGATGCTAGAAGGAGGAGATGAGGAGAGCTGGTAGCAGGTCTTGTTTCCCAGCCCCAGTCCATGTGACATCACAGCTAGCTTGCAAGATAGTGAGCTCTCCATTATTGGAGGTATTTAATCAGAGTTTGGGTAATCCTTGCTTGTCATGACTGCTGCAGGGAGAATGAACTCTTTAGGTGGATGGGGTTAATCTCAATAATTTCTAAGGTGCCTTCCAAATCTCAAGGTCTCAGACTCTGTAATAGCCAAATCATTCCGTGGACTCAGGGTATATTTTGTATTTACTTGTCTGTATGCATGTTGTTTCCTTCCAAAGGAAAGGAAGCTCCCTGAAGACAGATGCTTCTCCCTTTTTGTATCCCTAGTAAATATTTAGTATATATTTATTGAATTGAATTAATGAACTGAAATGACCAAAAGAATACCAAGATGGATAATTGTAATCCCTTGTATTGGGAGCATTCAGGGTCTTTTTCTTGGGCTTGTGAGAAGCTCTAAGGGGACAGGAATCATTTAAGGTCAGGACTGGCTGAAGCAAAGGCATTCCCCCAAACAGTCACAGCATCTCAAACCTGTACCAGGGACCTCAGTGACCAAAGCTAGTCCAACCAACACTGAAGAAGAACTGCCATTCTAATTCAGAGGGCAGGATTCCAGTGACCCCCACTCTAGCACCCTGACAAGTGGCCATCCAGCCTCTTCTTGAAGATCTCCCAGGAGGAGGATCCTATTATGCCCTGGATGCTTATTGTACTTTAAGACAGCTCTTAGTCCAAGCTGCTAATTATGGAGTCCCTGTCCCTCTGAGCTAAAGGAATCAATCTCTCTTAATCACAGGGATTCTGTCTCCCTGGAACACCAGAATCCTATCCTCCCAGAAGCCCCCCAGAATCGCTCTTACTGTTGCTTGGGAACAGATGGCTCTAGGCTTTTTATTTATTTTTTTAGACCACAGGCAGCTGGTAAGAGAACAGATTGTCTAGAGAAAGCATTCCCCTGCCTGCCCCTCTTGGCAGGTGATTAAATCTCACACACAGTATGGAGCCTGCATTCTTTATAAGACTTCAGCACAACAGGGGAGCCCTGGAAACTTCTTGTCAGGGAACTCACTTACATACCCTCAACATGACAGTTGTACCAAAAGATGAGAGATGTGCATGATCCTCCTTAACTGACTTCACTTGCCTAGCTCATGTTGCACGATGATTTGCTTTTTGTCTTTGTCTCTTCAAAGTGCATAGAGTTGATGCTTAATCAATGCTTATCAAATGAATAGGAATGGAACTGAATAAGCAGAATTGGATTTCAATCCATAGAATTGCTCAGTCTATTGGTAAGTATTTATTAAGTCTTTGCCATGTGCTAGACATAAAGAAAAAGCAAAGCCAGCCCCTGCCTTCAAGGTGCTTTCATTCTAATGGGAGAGACAACATTACATATGTATGTGTATGTATACTGAGGGAATTGCAGAAATTGAGTGAACCCCACTGACTCCATCTTGTGACTCAATGCTGGAGCTAGCTCAGTTCCTTTTCTATTTAATTATAGGTCTAGTCCAATTTCTATTTTGTGAGAAAACTTCATTCAGTTATGGAAACTGTGAGAAAACTTTATTGCGTTGTTTGAACCTAGCCCTATGAGGGTAGGAAGCTGGACCACCTCTGTCTATTGAACTAAGTGTTATGTATAACTAAGGTTATATTGACCAAAAACCAAGTCAGGCCCAAAGACATCAATGCTTATTTTCTCACAATGATACATCACAGACAACTCCTATGTCTTACCTGAAAACTGGCCCCACATTAATCAATCAGTTATTGTTTCCATGTTCCTTTGATTGAATATAGACACTTGTAGGGGAGAGGGGGACACCTCTTTTTTTAGGGGAATTGTATCTGTTTATTCTCCCCCTTCCAACTTGAAAAGTTTTAAATCTTTCCTTCAATTAGAATTCAGATTGCCTCAACTTGTATCCTACTAATTATTTGCTTTTAATGCATAAAAATCTGTCTCCCCCTGTATTTGGGGTCCATTGCCAAGCTAAGGAGGCCTGGCCCCATTTTTTATGCAATTGGCATCCATACCTTAATAAATTGACATGCTGGCTAGAACCTTTGTTTCCTCAGTCATTTCAGATTCCACTTGCCACAGTATGTGTGTGTATGCATATGTATGTGTGTGTGTGTGTGTATAATATATGTATGTATGTATGTATAAGACATTCAGAGCAGATGAAAGAGGACATTGGAAGAGAAGGCTATATGAACAGAATGTCAGGACTTTGCCCTCATCGTCTCCAAAAGAATATAAGCTCCCTGAGGGCAGGGACTGTTTTGTTTCTGTCTTTATATGCCCAGCACCTAGGACAGCTACACCTGGCACAGAGTGTGAAAATGCTTTTGTGTATTTATGGGTGTTTAAATTCAGAATTGAAAGACCCCAGAAGAGTAGATAGTTAATACATATTTGCTGGATTTATTAAATCTTATTTGACCCTTACAACAACCCTATAAGGCAGGTATTGCTAGAATCATTATCTCTATTTTTATGGGGAGAAGACAGGTTCAGAGGTGGTTAAGAGAGGATTGTTTTCATGATCACACAGCTAATATGTGTAAGAGGTGTGATCCAAACTAGATTTCTTCTGATTCCAGGTCTAAGGCTTTTTCTATTCTATAGCACAGCCTTCAGGATAATGGAGGTGGGGGTAGGGTTCTTGAACTTGAGGTATTGGGGTATATGGGGAGGAGCTCCTGGGGCCTTTGCCAGGGATAGCAGGAGGAGGAAGATGAGGGGATCTTTTGTTTGGGAGACAGCTGTGACTGTGAAGCCTCTGGGGTTGGGTTAGGAGAGCATGTTTAGGACTGGCCTGAGGCTCTAAGCTCAGGGGAGATAGGAGATCAGAAAGAGGAACTCTGGTTTCCTTCCAGGAGGACAACAGAGTCCTGGGTTATTAGGTAGGAAACCTGGGTCAACACCTGAGTTTTGCTCCATCATTTACCAGCTATGAGACTTGGACCAAGTTGCTTCAAGTCACTGTATGTTATGGAAAGAGCTATGAATTAGCCATCAGAGGATCTGCACTGGATTCTGACTCTGCCACAAACTAGCTGTGTAACTTTGGGACAGTTGATGTAACTCTCTGGGTTTCACTTCCCATATAAGTAAATGACAGGTGTGACCTACCCAATCCCTTCATCCCTTCCTGCTCTGCTCACGGAGAAGGCAGTGAGTTGACCAAGTGAATAGAATCCTGGATTTTGAGTCAAGAGGATTCAATATACTCTCCCCTGTGCTAAATCACTCCAAGGTCTTTCTCAACTCTAAAGTTTTTTGGTTCATTCTCAGTGAGAGAAATGTTTTCCTGACTTTGCTAAGTTCTTCTTGGTATTCTCCAGGGGCAGCATGCTTCTGAGTTTCCAGAGAGGGTCAAGGTGATGTGAAATAGCCCCTGGTCTCTTGAGAAATAAGCTCTATCTCAGATAAAGATCATTTTAGTTTGGAGAGAAAAACTCTGTGTTCCCTCCCAAGGTGGGGCTTCTGCCCTCTAGACTTTCCCTCTTTATTGCTCTCGTGGGCCCAGAGGTTTGGTCCTTGGATAATTGATTGAGTCAGTGAGAGTGAGATTAGTCAGTGAGTCAGTCTGTCGAGATTAGGGCTCAGAGGGTTGGGAAGACAGTCGTGGTTCCCAGGGTTGGGCCAATGCTGAGCTTTCTCACTGAGCTGTAGAGACCAGAGCCCTGGGGGCTGACGCAGGGTGGAGTCTGAGGATATGGGAACTTTTACTTGTGCCTGATGTTCACACTTGGCCTGTCCCAGCCTGGACAGATGCTTTAGTCCAATCTTGCTGTACATGAATATTGGCTTTATCCAAGAATGTCCTTTACTGCATGATCTTCAGAATATCTCACTGGGACCTCCAAACCAACCCTTAATGGTAAAACCAATGCCTGGCACCTAGTAAGTGAATGAGGGAATAAACAGGTGAATAAACGGGTGAATGAAAGCTGTGTCACATGGGAATCAGTTGAAGTAATTGAGGGTCATTGTGAGAAAACACTTAGGGGCATATGCAAAGATCAAATATCCAAATGAAGTACTGGATATTTCCTGTGACATAAGAGGACCCTGTCCGCTCTGATGTTACATCATTATGGTGTTGGGGGGGGGGACCAGGTAGATTTCAGTTCAGCTGAAGGGAGGGGTTTTCTTACAATTGGAGCTGTCCAACAAGGGAATGAATATCCTTCAGAAGTAGTGGGGTCCTGGTTCCTGGTAATCATAGGATGATCTATTCAGAACCAAGAGAGATTATCTGTGGTTCAGCCTCATTTTATCAGTCCTGAAAGGGGATGTTACCTGCTTACAGTCAAGTGGCCAAACTGGGATTCAAACCTCGGTCCAGCCACTCTGCTGCATGAACTTCTCTGAGATCACTTTCCCCATTCCCACATCCTTATACTATGGCCCTCAGGAAACCAGGCTCTAGTTTTCTGCTGGCATTTCTGTCTGATTATTTCCCACATGTTGTGGCATCTGAGTAGACCTGAACATTCCTGCTGTGTTCTGTCCTCAAATCCTAGGAGAGAAGAGAAGAGAGAACCTTGGAACAAATGACTCAACCCCCTCCCCCCACTTCCTGCCCCTACCCCTCTGATGGGGGGGGTGGAGGGACTCCTACGGGGAAGCATTTCTGAAGGATGTGCTTAAGGATGGACTGTGGAGAAATTCCTGTTACCCTAGAGAGCTTTAGAGAGAGTTCAGTGAGGTCAAAGGCTGAGGGTCAGAGCTGGAAATGCCCTTCCTGCCCACCACTGACTTCATTCCCTGCAGATACTCCAGGTAAAGCTTGGAGGATCATTTTACAAACTGAAATTAGTAAAATTACAATAATTATGATAGGGATCAGGCCTGTGATTTCATTGATATGAGTTCTCATGTAAGAAAACCACCAATGTAAGTCAACCCTTTCCCTGCCCCTTTTAGTCCCAGAGAACATGACCCAGAGCATGGTCAGGTTAAGTAATGTGCCCAGGGTCATGCAGCCAAGATGTGTCAAAGGGAGGACTTGAACTCAGGTCTTCCTGATTCAAAGCTGGCTCTCTATTTGCTGTCTTTCACCATAGGTACTATTTAATTGCTTAAATTAAAGTGAAGTGAAGTGCCCAAGGTACAGGTACTCCCCAAGACCCATGAGAGAGACATACTTAACCTTAGGTTAACCAGGCGGGTGGAGTTTACGTCTGGAATCAGGAGGATGTGGGTTTGAATCCTGCCTCAGACACTTCCAATTCTCCCTCACATTTGTCCCATTGGCCAGGCCATTTCTGCTCCCCAGACCTGGAGCTGCTGCATCTCTGGCTGATCTTAGGTGGGTGGAATGATGATGCTATTACTCCATTTTATTTCTGTGTTCTCTGGGCAGGAAAAGGGTCTTCTGGAAAGGATGAAACAAAGGGACTCATTGGAAATCAATACTCAAGACCGGAGGAGGCCTAGAGAGGTGTCCCTTACTCATTAGCCCGGGCCTCAGTTTCCTTAGGTGTAAAATGAAAGGCTTGGCCAAGACGGCCGTTTGGCTTCCTCCCTTCCCCAGATCTAGGACCTATGAGACAAACCTGCTGCTTGCAGACCAGTACCTGACTGGTCTGAGTCTCAGGAGGCTCCTTCCATCCCCGGAGAGTTGGCTGCTCACAGCTGATGGCTGGAAGGAGACCACAGAGGGCCCAGGTCACAGCGTCCCACGAACCTCGATAGGATTCCTTCTCTCCCATCTCAGGCTCTCTGCGTTAAACTCTCTTGCTGTTTCAAATCTCCTCATTGGGAGGTGAAGCCTGACAGATGGGGAGAAGAAAAGAGAAGCCATGGGAAAGGAGGAAGGAAAATCATGGGCTCTGTCCCATCTTCACTTGTTTTTATCAGGCTCCCCTCAGGCTCAGTACAGGGTCAAGGACTTAGGGGGCAGGATCCTGGAATCTTGGCATCACAGGATGGTGTAATAGATAGAACGCCCAACTTAGAGTGAGGAAGGTCTGGGTTTGAATCCTGACTCAAACACTTGACAGTCACATGACTTAGCTCTTCTCAGCAGTACGCTGATCCAAGACAATTCCAAAAGCCTTGCAAATGCAGATGAACGCATACTATTTTTGCTTTTGGGGGTTGTTTTTTTTCTTTCTTGTGTGGTTCTGATTTTTTGTTCTGATTCTTCTTTCATAAAAAGATGAATGTGGAAATATATTTACCATGATTGTACATCTATAACCTATATCAAATTGCTTGTTGTCTTGGGAGGGAGTGAGGAGAGGGGAGGGAGGGAGAAAAATTTGGAACTCAAATCTTACGAAGATGAATGTTAAAAACTATCTTTGCATGTAATTGGAAAAAATACTATTAAGTGCAAAAAAAAGGAAGAATCTTGGACCTGGAGTCAGAAGCCCCCAGTTCAAAACCTGCCTCTGACAGTTACTAACTGAGTAACGAACCCTGAAAAAATTGCCTCATCTTTCTGAGCCTCAGCCTATCTTCAGTGGGTCTTGTGGGGTGAGTACGTAGCGAAGCTTCAAGGGCTGTTGAGGACAGATCATTCCTAACCCGCTCCTCCAGGATGGGGGAAAGCTGTCTTGGGAGCAATGATGCCACAGCTGACTTATCGTCAGTAACAACAGCTGGCATTTCTAGATAGCTTTAAAAACAGCAAAGCACTTTACAAATATTATCCCAACAACCTTGGGATAACCTTGATATTCTCCCCACTTTATGGGGTGAGGAAATTGAGACAGGCAGTGGTTAGGTGACTTGCTTAGATCTACATGATGAACTCAGGTCTTTCTGGCTCCAAGACGAACTCCATCCACTATGCCACACTGTCTGTTATCTAAGAGAGGGATGAGGAGAAGAAAAGGGGAGAAAGAATGAAAGGGGGATGAGGGAGAGAGGAGGAAAGGCCCATATTTTTCTCTGGAAGGTAGGAAACATCCAGGGAATGACTTTCCCTGACACAATCAGGCCCGAGTGAATGGGGAATCTATATGCATTGGTAGGACTAAGTTGCTTGTTGCCAAAAATCTGTTTTCTTCATTTTAACAAAATATTCCCACATGCTGATGTGATGACTGCAGATAAGGAGTTGGACCCATCAGGCATCTGACTGCCCAAGGTCCTCAGAGTAAACGTGGGCCCTAGGGTCACGGGAGCCCTCTGGTATGGCAGTGTGGGCTAGTGGAGAGAGCCGTCTATCAGAAGCTAGCCAGGACTGCACTTGAGTTTGGGTGCTGATGCTTCCTAAGTGTGTGACCTCGGACAGGTCCCTCCACCTCTGTCTTTCCATCTCCAAAACAAGAATGCCGGCTGACCTCCAGCTTCCTCCCACTGTAACCCCCTCTCCCCCCAGTTCGGTAGCACCCTTCAGCATCCCTTGTGTTGAGCGTGCTCAGAGAGCTGACTGGAGAGCTCCCTCCTTCAGAATGGGAAGAAATAGAAGCGGTTTTTGCCATTTTCATGTGGCCTCATAGTCTCTTCCTTCCTTCTGCCATGTGGAAGCATGGGGGGGGGGGAGGAATGGGACTCTGGGGGGTGGAAGGAACCTGAGGGATACGTCAGAGCAGCAGGTGGTGAAGGCTAAGGTCAAGGGACTGATTTCCATCTGTTCCTCTCTCCTGGAGCTTTCCCCAATCTTGGCAGAGAGGCCCAGGTCTCTCATCCTAAAAAAAACCCTTCTCTTGACCCTTCCACCCCCTCGTGCTAGTTCCCTCTCTCTTCCCCTTCTAAGAAGATCCATTCACACTCGGTGCCTCCCTGTCTACACCACCTGTTCTCTCCTCCAAGCTGTTGGGCACCTCTCTGAGGCCGGCTCAGCCAGCCTGTGCCTCATCATATCTGTCAAGGGATCCTCCAGCTTCTGCCAGGAGCCCTGTTGGATGAGATGGAGCCAGCCACCGGCTCCCAAGGCAGCCACCTTTGCCATGAAGTGTTTCCCGACTTCAGGCCTCAGCTGGCCTCTTTGAAGCTTTTCCCAGCCCAACCTGACTCTGCCCTCTGGAGCCAAACTGAGTGAGAGTGACTCCACACACACCCACAAGGAGCCTCACTCCCCTTCTTCCTCTTCTCTCTCCCTCTTGGAGATCCCTGGGGCTCTTAGAGTCGTCTCTAATTATTTATGGGTCTGTGCCTGTGTTTGTTGGAGGGACACGTGAGAGAGGAGTGGCCCTGCCCTCCTGGAGGTTACATTTCGTAGAGTTGGGCATCGGTCTAAAAGAAGAATGAGAGATTTTCTGTACCCCTGTGATGGGGGCTAGCCCCCTGACAGTAATGGACCCTAGAGGGAGGATGATGCAGTAGAGGGGATTCAGCTTTGAATCATATGTCCAGCCTGAGCTAATTTTGTGTCTTTGGACTTGTCCCTCCCCACCCCAGGACCCTGGAGCCCTGGAGTTCTCCTCTATAACATGGGAAGCTGAACTTTCTTCAGAAGGCAATAAAGAGCCAACCAAAGTCCTTGAGCTAAAGAGGGACACATTTGTCGTTGGGCTTTAGAAGATTACTTGGTCACTCAAGTCACGGTCTCTGACTGTTCCAGTAGGATTTTTTATGCCAAATTTTCTTTTTGGTCTGCTCAGAATTGGAGCCATCCAGCTATCTTTGCTGATCCAATTAACTAATGCTTTTCCTTACATTTCTTTACATTTACATCACACTTGGTATACTATTAGCAGAACCACTGCTCACTCTACTAAGATCTTTAAAGACTCTGCTGTCCTGGACCCTGGTCAGGCCCTATCAGGAATGTCATGTTTAGTTCTGGGTAGAACCATTTAGGAAGGACATCAATAAAATGGAGGATTCCCATAGAAGATGACTGAGATAGTGAAGGGCCTCAAGACTGTAGCATCCATCCATCTGTTCATCCACCCATCCCTTTCTCCCTCCCTCCATGGAACCATCCATCCCTCCATCCACTCATCTATCCCTCCCTTCCTCCATCCATCCCTCCATCTATACTTTAATCTTTCCCCCCATTCACTCATTCATCCATCCTTCTCTCTCTCTCCCCTTCTTCCCCTCCCCCTCCATCCACCCATCCCTCATCCATCAGGGTGAGGCGTGTGTGGGTTGGTTGAGGGAACTGGGGATGAGAATTCTTGGAGAAGAGAAGACAAAAGATGGATGGGCGGCCATAAATTTCATAGCTTAAAATCATCAGATCATAGATTTGAAGCCAGAAGTTCAACCTCTCATTTTATGAAGAAGAAATTGAAGATAAGAGCAGTTAAGTGACTTGTCCAAGGTCACACAGCTAGTAAGTATCTGAAGAAGATTGAAATTAAATTATTTTTAAGCCCAACCCCATCGCTCTATCTACTGCGTCACCTACCTCAGTGGATGGAGTTTAAAACTTGGAGTCAGAAAGACTTGAGTTCAAAACATGCTCATGGCACTTACTGTGTGATCCAGGACAAGTTACTTAACCTCCATCTGACTCACTTTCTACAGAAAATTGAGTGAAATGATCATTGTAAAGGGCTTTGGGATCCTACATAAATGCTTGATGATGCTGAAGTATCTGATTTTGGAGGAGAATGTTTAGATTCATTCTCTGTGACCCCACAAGGCAGGACTAGAAGAAGGGGGTGCCTGTGTGTGAGGGGGGAGAACTGCAGAGAGGCAGATTTAGAATCAAGAGAAGGACAAACTTCTCAATAATGGTGCCTGTCCAGAGGTCCAGTGGCCTTCCCCATTCCTGGAAGTCTTCAACCAGAGCCCAGACCAACCCGTGTTGGTTGCGCTGTCTGGGGGATTTCTGTCCAGGTGCTGACAAAAGTCTGTTTCTGTTCTGAGCTTTTGTGATTTCAGGGTCCTGCCATCCAAACCCGGTTTTCCAGACGACAAGAAAGTGGCAACTTTCTCCAGTAGATGAGATAACTACAGGGTAGGGACCCCAGAAATATTGACTGAGGGGTTGGGGCTGACCATCCACAATCAACCTTCCCTTGAGGGCTGAGAGAAATGGGGTCATCTCAGAGAGATGTTAGCAATTATTCTGGGAGAGACACCTGGGGTGGGGGTGAGCCCAGAGGAGAGGGTGCTGACCAGGGAAATAGATTATATTTAAATTTTAATAGTCCAGTGAATGGGAGGAAGGTCAGCCAACCAATTAAGCCTGGTTCCAAGGCCTCTTTGGACCATTAGCAGCCATGAATTTTTAAAGTCACCCTCTACATCAGAGGCACCAATGGGGTCCTTTGATCTGAAGGCATTGTCAGCTTTCAGACCAGCCTCTTGTAACCTGCCCACCCACAGCCTCCCCCAGCTGGGTTCCTGACCACATGACAAGACCTCATATCTCTCTCCAAGGCTTTGCCATTTAAAAGACACTGCCTCCTCACCAACCCTGAGAAGTAGGTATGGCCTGTATATTATTACTTCCTCCATTTGACTGAAGAGGGAAGATGAGACTTGAGGAAAGAAAGTAGTAGTTCAGCTGGGTGGTATAGGAAATACTCTGCAGACCATGAAATTGGAGGACCTGGATTCAAGTTCTGACACATTTTCTCAGTTTCCTCATATGCAAAAGAGCTTAACCATCTTTTCTCTCCTGCCTTCCCAGAGTTGTGGTGAAGAAAGGTCTTTGCCAACCCAGGGAAAGGGAGTTATTCTTGTGAGCTCCAGAGCTGGGGTCTGAACATAATTCTCTCAACTCCTTGGCTCATGATTGCCTGTTCAATGACTCTCTTAAGAAAACCCCAAGGCCCCACATCAAGCTTAACTGGTTGTCACCTCTAGGATGAAATCCAGACCCCTCAACCCAGCCTGTAAAGCCCTTCATAGCCCAGCTCCTGCCTGCCTTGTTTATGTCACTGACTTCTCTGAGTTTTTGCTAGATTCCCCCCTTCCCCCCAATCTCCTTCCTCACGACTTTTGCATACTTGCTAAGGTCACTCTCTTCCTTTTCAAGTTCCCTTTATGGGAGGTCTTCCCCGTGGACCCCTTCAACAGTCAGTACTGTCTCTCTGCTGAAACCTCATAGTGAGTCTGTCTTTCCTCAGTGGAAGGTAGGGAGAGACTGCTGAGTTTTTGTGTTGGTATCTCCAGTGCCTAGCACAGTGCCTGGCACAGAGTGGGGCATTTATTCAGCTCCAGCTTAATTGGCTTGAACTGCAGCCTCCTGCTGCAGTGGGAGTGGGGAGTGAGCCTAAGTGCTGCCATCTCCTGAATCTTTAGGCTCTGAGGGGCTTCCTGGGTAAGGCTCACATCCTCTGGCATGGGCACTGTCCTCTGCTGCCCTTGAATGGAGCTTCCCTGTTGTTTCTGCATCCCAGGGACTTTCCACAGTGCCTGAGGACACATAGCTCTCAAGTGAAGCTGGCTGATGGAGCAAGTCACCGAGAGGCTTGGCCTCAGCCGATCAACAAGTATTGGTGAGGTGCCTACTATGTGCTAGGCACTGTGCAAGCAGTTGGGAACACCAACGCAAAGGAACTGAGAATGAGGTCGTCCCTGGTGGGGGTGACTCAGGGCACAGTATTAGAACAGTGGGACACTGGAAAAGTAGGGGAGCAAGGACTGGGAGGCAGGTGACAGAAGCCTAATAAAATGTCTGCATGTGGGGAGATCAGAGCCACAGTGATTGACAACTAGAGAGCCCAGTGAATGGCTGAACCTAAAGACTGGGCTCTAGGCCCAGTTACAGACACACTTGTCAGGAGGAACCTCAGAAAATCCTATCCTGCTTCTGGGTCTTCACCTGTACAGAGAAGGACGACTTCTGAGATCCTTTCTGTAGCTATCATTCCGTGTTTATATTCTTTGCCCTCAAAGGGGCCCTAAATGCAATTATCCTGCTTTTATGGTCTATATACTAAGGCCCCTCCCAGCCCTGACATCACCCGTTCTAAGATATCTCCCAGTTCTAGCATTCATGTTTTAAAGTCCTTCCCAGTTGACAGTCTCTGTTCTTGTTCTAACACTTCACACCCAGATCAACTCACTCTCTTGACTACTTCACTTTCTCACCCGAGGGGTTCTTTTCCATTCCCATCCCACTTTTGAGGTCCCTTTTATATTTTGTCTTTCTCTATTAAAATATAAGGTTTTTTTTGAGAGTAGGGACTGCCTATTTATCTGTGTATCTATAATCTAACTAGCCATCTATCTATCCATCCACCCAATTGTCCACCCATTAATAATCTATCTCTCCATCTCACAATCATCTCTACCCGTTCATCCATCCCTCCATCCCTCCCTTCATCCATCCATCCATCCATCCACCTATCTGTCTATCCATGTATCTATCCATCCATCCATCATCTATCTATCTATCTATCTATCTATCTATCTATCTATCTGTCTGTCTGTCTGTCTGTCTGTCTGTCTATCTGTCTGTCCATCAATCTCTCTGTCCGTCTCTCCCTCCTGCCTTGCAGTTCTGACCTTCCCAGCCTGACCCTGCTGGCCCCTGCCTCCCTCATCCTGGGGCAGCTAATGGTCTTTTCCTATTTCTCTGGCAGGATCAGTGTTTCATCTCCAGTGACGGCTGCTCCATTCTCATGGGGACCTCATCACTCTGTCTGACAGAGGCATCTATTTTGGGGTCCACGCCTGCTGGAATCCTACCCAAATAAATGATTGGTTCCATCAAGTTCTCATCACTGCAAGACAGTCTCATTAACAAATTGGCCGGCAGCTTATTTCAGTCCAGCCCAGGTAGTTCATCTCCCTTTTCTTTCCTGCAAAGGCTTTGGCACAGACTACAGACCATCTCAGAACAGAAGTGACTTCAGAGGGGCCCTGATCCAGCCTCTACCTCTGTGGTAGAGTGGTTAGTCTGTGGTTAGCTATTGGGGTGGCTGCATGCAATAGGACAGGCTTCCTTTGTGATCCCACCTCTTCTGTGCATTTACAAACCAGACGCTGAGCAGCCTCTCATAGAACCCCAATGCTGGGATTTCACCATCTCTCTGACAGCCCATTCCATGAGTGACTGCCACCCTGCTGGTCCTAGTCACACTGCTGGCCTTTGTCCCCCAGAAAATCCCTGGTGGGATTCTGGGGCGGGTGCAGCTCTTTCAGCTAGACAGATAGAAAAGCTCCAGCCCCTTTGCCTTTGTCCTTCCCTCCCTGGAATGCACCTCCCATTACTCTGACTTCTGCCTTTTGGAATCCCTTCATTCCCTCAAAAGTCCACTGAAAGGTCCCTTTCTGCATGAAGCCCCTTCCTCCCCCCCAAATGATCTTAATGTTATTTTATAAAGACTTGTGGAATCACAATGGGGGGGTCCATATGTCAGTCAGTCAGCATGTCCTGAGCACCTACTGTGTGCTGGGCTGTGTACTAAAACACTGGGGGCACAAATACAAATGAAAAGGAAGCTGGTCCCTGCCCTCCAGGGACTTACATTCTAAAGGGTGAAAACGGCACATCAGGGGAGTCGAAAGGGGAGGAGGGTGCTGGAGTCTTGAGGATCAGAAACCCAGCAGGTGAGGCATGAGGGGCGTTTGACCTGAGGATTTTCCCCAGTGGCCCAACAGAGCTGCAGCTGATCTGAAGGGAGAAGGCACAGAGTTCTTCTCAACCTTTCTTGTGTTATGGGCCCTTTGGGATGTTTGGGATGCTTGGGGATCCCTTTCTCAGAAACAGTTTTAAAGTAAAATACACAGAATTACAAAATTAACTATACTGAAATAAAGACGCTATTTCCTCCCCCCCCCCATCCAAGTTCACAGATTCCCAATGCTCATTCATGGACCCCTTGGACGTGATCTAACCAACCCCCCCCACCCCTTATTGTCCATAGGAGGAGGCTGTGGTTCCAAGATAACCAGCTATGTGACCTTAGGACTGTCATTCACTTCCATGAACCTCGGTTCCCTCCCTCTAAAAGGACCAGGTGGCCTCTGAGAATCTATGATTTTGCAAGTGTTTGATAAGGATTATTTGGAAAAAGAGCTTGAGGAAGAACAGGGGGAAGGGCAACCCAGGAAAGATGCAAAAACCTGAGTCTCTAGGGGTTCCTGAAGACCCTCTACATACTTGCTCCTCCTGTGCTTGGAACATCCCTGCCAGGCTCTCATTCCCCTACTCCCTCCTGAAAGTGGCAAAGCCCAACTCGGCGCTGCCTCCTTCAGGAAGTCCCCCTCCCCGCCCCCATCATACATCTGAGCAGAAGCCTTTGCCCCTTCCATGCCAGGAGGAGTACCGAGGAAATCCCAACCACTGACCCATCTAGGCAAAGAGAATAAGAAAAACACCTCTGTTTGCTGTATCCCTGAGGTTTGCAAGGTGCTGTCTGTGTACAATTCTATAACAATTCAAGGAGAGCAACAAAAATTGCATACTGTTAAGGTTTGCAGAGGATTATACCAATTTTACAGAAAATGGGAAGACAAGCGCTGGGAGACAATGGGAGACAAGCGCTACTATAATCTCCCTTTTGTTGTGTCATTTTTCCAGTCATATTCGACTCTCTGTGGCCTCATTTGAGGTTTTCTTGGCAAAGATCCTGGAGTGGTTTGCTATTTCCTTCTCCAGCTCATTTTGCAGATAAGGAAACTGAGGCAAACAGTGTGAAGTGACTTATCCAGGGCTACACAGTTAGGAAGTGCCGGAGGCTAGATTTGAACTCTGGTCTCCTGAATCCTGTGCGTTGACTGATGGCAGAGTGGGAGAGACTTATGCTTTGCAGACTCCTTCAAGGCTTGACTCAGGCTGTCACCTCCTCCAGGAAGCCCTCCTTGATCCCCTCAAGCTGTGCTCAGATTTCCCTAACCCACTCTGTTTAAATCTGCCCTTGGCTTGTAGCCACCCTCTATTACTTCCTAACTTGCTTCTTACTCTGTTTCTGTATCTTTATCCACATTTCCTCTGTTAGAATGTTAGCACCTTAAAGGCAGGACCTGGCTTTTTGTAGGCGCTTAATAAATGCCAACAGAGCACTTACCCTTAGGCGGACTAGAGCTCCTTTAAGTGTGGAGACTGCCATCTTTGTAATCCTTCACATTGAATATGGTCTTTTGGATGGTCCTGCAGTACTAAATAGCATAGGATTGACTCGCTGTGTGACCCTGGACCTTACCTTTGTCAGCCTGTTCCCTCATCTGTAAAATGGCAGCACCTACTTTCCAGGACTGTTGTGAGGATCAAGTGAACTAAATTTTGTCAGTTGTTTTTTGGCCTTCAAGAACCATTTCAATACCCATTGTCTTTTTTTTTTAATTATTGCTACATTTCTGTTATTTGATCGGAGGTACTTTGTGAGGTTTGTTATGTGAGCCAGCGACTCTCTCAAATGCCCCAGAGGGGGTGGGTCGGGAACCTCTGGATCTCAGCCTAGAACTCTCTTCCTCTCCCCCTGGGGCTGCATGAGGCCTCCTGGACCCATTTTATTAATGTAAAAGGGAAGATGTGAGAGCTGAGCTGTGCAGAGCCCCTGGAGACCACCAGTGATGGTAGATGCCTTTGTTCCCTTCCTCTTTAGAGCCTTGGAATTGAAGCCGAGATCAAAGCAAGAACCAGCCCAGAAGATTTCTTGGCCCCTTCACTTCCACATTTGGATCCTGACCCCCAAAGACTGACCCGCTCACTCCATTCCTCTGTCTGATTCCCGCCAGGGGCCCTGAGCCACGTCCTCACGGCTTCTGGTCATTGGTATCCCCTCGGAGCCTGCTGAGGCTGCCTGTGCCCAGGAGGCCCTTAGTCAATGCCTGGCTAAGTTGCTCATGGATAGCCTGGTGTTTGGTCCTGCTTCAGCTGGGGCCTTTATCCTTGGGGTGGTTCCTTGTCTCTTTGAATGCTCAGCTTGGCACATTCATTCCTGGAAGCTGGCTTCAGGGTGCTCTGAGACTGTTCTCCTCTGTGAAGGAAGGGCTTGGTTTGGGATCACCTGGAAGGTCCCAGCGCCAGCATGGGCATGGTGCCTCCCTCCAGTGGGATGCAATTTCTTCATTTGTACAGTAAAGAAAAGCACCCACACCCTACCTTTCTCACAACATTCTGGGTCTAGATAAATGTGTTTAGGTGTCTGAGGGAACCTTAGAGATTTCCTTAGGTTTTAGAGGATCCTGGATCTAAGGGGTTCAGAGGCCACCTACTCCAACTAGCCTCATTGACAGATGGGGAAACTGAGGCCCTGGGAGGTTAAACCCACTTACCCATGGTCATACAGATGCAATTATTAGTGTCAATGCCAGGATTTGAACCTGGATTCTCTGCCTCCAAATGTAGAATATATTCCATTATCTAATGGCCCAGAGGGAGAAAGGGGCTTGACCAAAGTTGTCCTGTCATTTAGTCGCGCCCAATTCTTGGTCACTCCATTTGGGGTGTTCTTGGCAAAGATTTTGGAGCAGTTTGCCATTTCTTTTTCCATTGTGTCCCCATTATACAGATGAGGAAATTGAGGCAGATAGGGTTACGTGACTTGCTCAGCGTTAACACAGCTAGTAAGCATCCGAGGTCACCTCTGAGCTTGGATCTTTCTGATTCCAAGCCCAGCACTCTATCCACTGCGCCACCCAGCTGCCCAGGGTTACAGATGTGACAAGCCATAGAATTGCCTCCAAATTCAAGGTTCTCTGAGATCAACCAGTGAATGAGCCAGTCGACAAGCATTCATTAAGCACCTACGATGTCCTTGCATTGTGCTCGGTGCTTGGGACGGGGAGACACAAACCTAACAACTTGCCATTAAGGGTCAGTGTGGCGGAGTGGGGAGAGTGCTGAGCTTGGACTCCAGTGACCTGGGTCTGAATCCTGCCTCTGGGACCCTGGCAAATCACTTAAACTTGCATGCCTCAGTTTCCTCATCTGGAAATGACAATAATAGCACCTACCTTACAGGGCCATGGGGCTGATCAAATGAGATAAAACATGAGCTTTGTATGGAAAGGCTATTTGTTATTATTGGTTATTATTAATATTATTGGTCCCTTCATGCTCTGACATCCCCAGTGCTCTGAAAAGGGCTGGAGAGATTTTGACTTATGACCAGGCAGCTCCCTCTGGGCTCTGGGAAAGGAAGCCCCAGGCTGAGCCAGAGTGGCGCTTTCCTAGACTCAGCCCATAAATCCCTGAGGCTTTTATCCTCTGGTCCAGCTCTGGTCCTGGCTGGGCACTATCCAGGCAAGGGGAAGGCCATGGGCGCACAACAGAGAAAGCCTCTATGCTGCGCCAGGGACCTGTTCTATTTATCTCTGAGAGCTGAAGCCAAAAATATTCCACAGCTCTGTCCAACCTGGCGCAATTAAATTCACTCCAAAGTGCATTTCTTAAGCACCTACTCTGTGCCAGTCCCTGAGAAATAACACAATGCCTGCCCTCAAAGGCATTGGAAAAGCTTGTGAAAAAAACCGTTTTATTGATGCTTTCTGTTTTTATATCATTTCTGGAAGTCATTCCCCTCCTGGCCTAGCTCATTAAGTGAGATAATATTTGTAAAGCTCTTAGCACAAAGGCTTTTACCAATAGGTGCTTAATAAATGTTCAGTCCCTTCCCTACTTCCCCCTTCCCAGGCACCAGGAAGCTGCTTCTTCTCTTTCTGTCTGTCCATCTCCCTTCTCTCTCTCTCTTTCAGTCCCTCTCTCCTTCCCTCTTCTTCTTTCTGTCTTTGTTTCTCTGTCTCTATCTCTGTCTGTCTGTCTGTCTCTCTCTCTCTCTCTCTCACACACACAAACACATACATAGAAGAAAACAGTGAAATGAAGTACACAGTGACCCCCTGACACAGTATGGAACATCGCCCACCCATAGTGTTCCATCCCTTCAGAGTCAAGATTGCTCCTAATTAAGCAGGGATCAGTTAACCCTATTGGTGCATAGAGCAACAGCTAGAAGGGGGCCTTGGAGGTCACCTAATTCACATTCCTCATTTATAGTTGAAGAATCTGAGGCTCAGGAAATGTAGGTGACATGCCTGAAGCCGCTCAGTGACAGAGGTAGGGCTTGAACCCAGAGTCAGTGTCTGCCTCCTAAGCATCCTTCCTCAGACTGAAATATCATTGAGAGAAATGAAAAGCTCCTAGAAGGCACTGTTCAGGACATGTGTCTCACTGTCATCATAGACACCAAACCTTTCTGTGTTGGCCGTGCCCAAGAGCTCAGGCATCTCACAGCACAGCCTTAGCCCACATATCTGGTCCAGACACACACAAGCACAGTACTAAGGCAGCCAGGCGCACCAGGCTCAGCAACACAACCTTTCGCCGCATGGGGGGGGGGGGCTTGTCTCTCTCCCTCCGCAGGACAAATAGCCCAGAAGGGCCCAGCCCTTAGCCTCGGCCACCACCTCTGGCCCTCCTCACCTCCTGTTTCCTGCCTGGGCAGCCTGTGATGTGAGATGCTGGAGCCCTTCTTGGGACCATCGCTGGCAGCTGCTGCCTCCTTACCTCCCATGGCCCCGCCTCTTTACTGCTTTTACACCTGAGACGAGGTCGAGGCACCGTCTGTGAACCTCTGCATTGCAGGGAGAACATTTGGATTAGCGAAGAACGAACAATGCAAATTCATAAAGACAAATGAGATGGGGAAGTTGCAAATATCATCGACTTAGCGGGGTCCGTCTGTTCCCCTGGCCAGCGCGAGATGCCGGTCTGCCCTCAGCGCACGGCTTGCCTCATCCCTCCCTTGGCTCCTGTCTTGGACCTTTGCCAGCAGAGGAGTTATCTCGAAGGAGATTAAGCGTGGGCCTTGTCAAAGAAAAAAAGGATGTGGGGCATCTCACTTCTCATTCCCCTCCTCCCTCCCTCCCAACCCCTGTGGTTTCTGGAAACATCACACGACCATATTCCCACATCATGACCGGGTTCTGGGGCTCAGGGAACAGGACTTGGGATCAAGAGACCTGACCATGCTTGCTGCATGGCCCCCAGCAAGTCTCAACTGGTTATCTTATCTGTGAAATGGGAATAATAATAATACTTAGTTCCCAAGACTATTCTGAGGATTAAATGAGATAATTGGAAAGCCCATCAAAAACCAGAGCGTGCTGTAAAAGTGGGAGCTATTATCATTAAAGGGACCATATTGTGCTACAGAAATGGAGGGTGAAAATCCAAGAGACTTGACCCTGACCCCCCACCCCTGAGGTTTAAGTCGGGCTGTGTTGTCTTTTGTGCTCTCTGAAGGACTCTGGTCTTTAGAGCATCAGGGTGAAGTGGACAGAGACTGGGCTCATATTCTGGCTTGGAATCCTGCTAGCTGCGTGCCCTTGGGTGTGACCTTGAACTGCCAAGAGCTCTGGTTCTCCAGCCTTTCAAACACGGTAAAGATGGTTGCTATGATTTGCTCCCTCCTGGGACTCTGGGAAGGGGCTGGACCCAGTGTGGGCTTGGAGGTCCCATCCAGCTCTAAGAGGCCCCCAGAGCTGGAGGGGGTCTGTAGGGGTCTTCAGTCCATCCATTTCCCAAGCAAGAATAAGCAATCTGGGACAAGTGGCTGTACCAGGATCCTTTTGACATCTCCAGGGATGAGGGCCTCAATGTATGCTCAAGTCAACAAGGATTTGTTCAGAGTTTACCACATGCTAAGCATTGTGTTAAGTGCAGGGGACAAAAGAAAGCCCCCTCCTCCTCATAAGAAGTGCCTGCCCTCCAGAAGCTCACAGTCTAATTATGCTCTCCCTGTCAGGGAGCCAACTGATAACTTCAACCCATGGCTCCTCATGATATCTTCTGGAGATAAGTAGAATAAGGCTACTCCTCTGAGATGCTTGGGATAGGTAGGACCTGGTCCTTGAGAGAGTGTTCTCCCAGGGGAGGAACTCCCTCTACCAAAGCAGGTAACATCTTCTCTGTATCATAGTCTTAGAAAGTTTCCTGGGGTATTGAGAGGTTAAGAGACTTCCCAAGGCACGCAGCCAATCAATTCATTGATTAATAAATCAATAAGCAATTAACACAGGGGATACACAGAACAAGAAAAATGGCTTCTGTCCTCAAGGAGTTACATTCTAATGGGGATGATGTAGACTGGCAGTGACAATCTCAACCAGAAAAAGATCCTTGTTGAATGAGAAAACCACATCTTACCGGCATCTACACCAAGGGTGGGGAAACCTGCAGCCTCGAGGCCACATGTAGCCCTCCAGGTCCTCGAGTGCAGCCCTTTGACTGAATCCAGGCTTACAGAACTTACTACAAGGATCTGCAGTATAGATTCTCCACTGTAAGTTTCCATTTTCTCGTTGTCACAGCCTGGTCCCAGGCTTCAGGAGTGTTGTCTGCCCCTGTATCTGACACCTCTGACAATTGCCCTATTTTACCCATAAGTTCCTGGAGGGCAGGACTGTCTTCTGCCTCTTTTTGTATCTCTAGGACTTAGCACAGGGCCTGGCATACAGTAGGTACTTATTAAATGTTTATAGAATGAATAAATGAAAACTATTCTCTCGGAGTCAACCAGAATTTATGCCCGGTGCCTCTGACTCCAAATCCACCTTTTCTACAGCTCTTTCCAGGGTAAACATCCCGTGTCTCTTTAACAGTTCCTCAGGACCTGCTCTCCAGGCCTCACACTCGAATCCTTACTCTTCATTTGCTCTGATTTGTCAATATCCTTCTTAAATGTCAATATCCTTCCTCCAACATGGCGTTCAGACCTGGATAGAGGCTGTCTAGCAGGAGCTGCCTTATGGAATCAGAACCACCCGTCCCTCCAGGCATGGAGGCTCTCTTTATGAGAAGGGTCCAGAAAGAAGAATTGGGGATGGCAAGCTCCCAAGACCATCTGGTTCAGCCCTCTGCCCTCAGCAGCCAAGGCCAGGAAGGGAAGGGAAGTGACTAGTCTGAGGACACACAGATCACAAGGACTGCCTACAGCCCCCATTAGAATCGGATGAAAATCTATTAATAAACAAGAATGGCACTTTCTGCAGAGCTAACTCTGCAGATGCCAATATGCGTAGAGAGATCTCATCGCTACCCACGTCTGTCCAAACGGTTGAATTTTACTGCGTGGCATTAATAAAGCAAGCATTTTTAGACTGCGGCATATTGTAAATGGTTCCAGCTCCCATGTTTGTCCTCAGGAGAATCGATGATTTGCCCTTCAGTCTGTCCTGGGAGCTTTTTAAAGAAATGGCCTCAAGCCCTAAGGATGGATGAGATAGGAAGAATGGGTTGAAGGAGAAGAAGAATGGTCATAAGACCAACCCACCTGGATGGGGCGTTGGAAGAAGGGCAAAGAAAGCAGTTTGTAAATTAGGAAGGGGGGGGGGGAAGAGAAAGCCAGGGCAAAAAAAAAAATCTTGTGTGTCCTTCAGGGCCATGGTGTCACCTCTTCTATGAAGCCTTCCCTGATTGCACCCACCCTGATGAAAATGATCTCTCCCTTCTCCCATCTTTCTTGGTTTGACCAGTACACAGCCCTGGCTGCAGGAGAGCCTGTATTCTGAGCCTTTGGGGGCTTGCCTCGTCTTCCTTCCTAGCCCATAAAAGCCTTGTAGGTGGGCTGGACTGCATCCTGGTGCTGGCGACAGGGCTTGGCACATAAGATCTTGGAATCATGGGATCATAGATTTACAGCTGGGGGTGTAAAGGAGGAAATGAGAGTGCTAATGTTCGATTGTGAAAGCATCAGGATCTCCCACCTCCCAACCCTTTCTTCTTCCTAAGGATAAAGTCAATGAGTTTCCTCGGTACTAGAAAGACATGCAAAGTCTCTTGGCTTGGGGCAGAGTGGTGTAGGGGGCAGAATCCTGGCCTAAGGGCTTAAGTTCCAGTCCTCTCTCTGATGCTGACCTTGTGAAGCCCTCCTTCACTCAAATCCAAGTCAACTGCAAGCATGTCATCATCTCCCTGATACCACTGTCCTCTCTGAGAACAAGGACAAACACAACAACTTGCTGTGTGCTCTTGGGCATGTTATTTTTCCTCTCTTGGATTTGGTTTCCTTCCATTTCTTCCTGAAAAATGGGGATGATGGTCCCTACTGTGCCCCCCTCACAGGTCGTGGGGAGGGCTGAATAAGACAACTCATGCAGAAATCCTTTGGAGCCACTGCTTCTCCTAGAGATTGGAGTTGTCTGTGCCCACTAACAGAACCCTACTCGTTGCCTCCCAGGACCCTGGACAGCTGAAGCCTGGGCTACTGTTTGTGGTTCTGACTTTGGGCTCCGCAGGTGGCCCCAGGGTCTGGATACCCTCCCCACCATCCCCATTGTAATCTTATCAGTCTGGGGCTTGTTCTTGGATGTCTCAGCTTTTCTGAACAGAATCCCAGTTCTCCATTGACTCCCTTTGGTTCTAATGTGGAACTGAAATAGTGGAGACAGAGGACCTCAGTTCAAATCTTACCTCTGGCACTTACTAGCTGTATAGCCTTGGCCAAATTCATTCATGTCAGCTTCCTAATCTAGAAAAATGAGGAGATTGGGCTAGATCAGGGGCTCTTGGCCTGGGATCCATTGTCATCTTGGTATACATACATACATATATATATTATAAATGTATATTATATATATGTGTATATATATATATATATATATAAAATGCTCCTGTGTTTCACTATAACTTTGTAATCCTCTGAATTGTATTTAATGCATTAAAATCTCATTCTGAGCAGGGGTCCTTAGGCTCCACCAGACTCTGCTGAAGGGTCCAGGACATACGAAAGGTTGAGAGCCCCAGTCCAGATGATTCATTTCTGTTGCTATGACCCTTTGATCCCGTGGCTCAGCCTTAAATTCGAACTCTGCCAATAATTAGCTGTGTGGTCTCTCCAAGTCTCAGTTTCCTCTTCTGTAAAAATTAGGGGGGTAGTCCTAGATGACCCTGTTGGGTCTGATCTTCAGAAATTTAAGGGAGGGGGGAGATAAATCTCCCAACTGCCAGCTCCCTTTATGGCATCTCATGGTAAAGAAACAAACATCAGAGGGAACCAGAAAGGATGCCCTGCCTGGAATCCTTCTCACTCAGACAATGAATGAGCCCCTGCCTCTCACTCTCCCAGAGATCCAGTCCAAGAGATTGTTTTTTTTTTTCTTTCTGTGGCTAAGGTTTACTTAAACAACTCCCATCAGCAAAATTTCTGGACTCTCTCCACAAGGTCCACAGCTTAGAACTTTATTTGGATGAATAAGCTTTTCAGGTAAATTACAAATGCTCCTTGGAGAGTTGGTAATAATAACTAATAATAATAATAAGCTAATGGATCATTCGCATGTTAGTGTGAATTACTTTAAATAAGAAACCAGGTCTTCCATTAATGGAAAAGGTCCCCACTGAGGGAATTGGTGCTTAGAATTTTATTTGAGTGGGTGGACTGAGGTTGAGGTTGGTGGGGAGAGGGAGAGGAAAAGGCTCTTTTTCTTTCATAGTCTGGGCTAGAAGTAAGCTTAAAGATCCAATCAGTTCTTCTCCACCAAACCCCATGTTAGAGATTCCAGAGAAGGGAAGAGCTTGTCTAAAGTCAAATATCTAAGTCAGGGACAGAAGCAGGTTTGAATCTCATTCTCTGTCTGACTTCAGATCCAGAGTTCTTTCCACTCAGAGACTAGAACGTGTGTCTGTGGAGACGGCACTAACTACTTTTATCTGTGGATGGCCTTGCAGTTGTAGGTGAGTTTTATCACCTGAACTGCCAGCCTGTGTCAGGAAGGGCATTACCACACCAACGGGTCATTAGGGAGGGTCTTTGATACAGATTCCCAAGGCAACAGAGAAAGTGAAAGGTGCTTACCTCTACTCTGCTGAGGAATGGCCTCTGTTAATACAATAGTAGCTGATTTTGTAAGACACTGTCAGATTTACAGACCATCCGTGTTCTTTATATCCAGGGTCCCAGGAAGTGTGTGCTACAGCTTTCATGGGCCCATTTCTTCTGATGAGGAGCCTGAGGCCACGCAAGTGGTTGGGTGTCAGAGACAAGATTTGAGCCCCAGTCTCAAGGGAAGGCCATTCTGCAGGGACTGAGGGCTGGAGCTGATGGACATTGAGTGGGTTTCTGAGACGACAGTATGCCAAGGTGTCCCTCCATGGGTGGGTTGAAGGGTGAGTGAGTCATCATTCATGGTGAAATTTTTCCAGAGTGGAATCTTAGGGCCCTTCCAACATTAAAGCCCGGGGCATCCATCCCATTTGGAGTTATGGACCAGGTTTTGCACACAGAAAGTGATTATAATATGTATAATAATATAATATGTATAATAATTATACATAATACATGTTAATGATAATAAAAGTACTAAGCACTTTTTATAATCATCTCATTCGATCCCTCCTTCTCCCTGAAATGTATTGATTTAGAACACTACATATCAGCATCATCTATGTTCCATTGTATTTTTATCTGTTTTGTTAAATATTTCCCAATTACATTTTCACTTGGTTCCTGCGCCATCCCAGCATTTGTTACCCTAGTTCCTTCCAATTCTAGATAGGTGAGCTCCTATTTGGGGGCCTGGAAGTCCTTGCAGGGCAACATCGGCTGAGAAAATTGCCTGTCGCCCCTTCCGGGCCCTCTCATGTGAGCCTGGAGGAGGGCGCTACTGCCTGGCCAGGGCAGGGTGTGATGTCATCGCAGGAGGGAAAGTTTCAACAACATAAAACATCCTCTGGTTTTCTTCTCTGGGACATGAGAAGCAGCCATTTATGTATAAATATTTGATCTGTTATTTATAAATTTTTCTTCTCTGCCCAGGATCATTTAGAAGAGAGAACACAGTGTGTTGGAGGAAGGCTGGCATTCTAACTCTGGCTGGGCCGCACCTTGGATATCTCATCGGCCTCGAGACACCAAAGACCCCTCCCAGGCCTGACAGGGTCTTAATGGAAAGATCAGCAGCTTAGAAGCTGGGGAGCTGGCTTGAGCCCTGTGCCTCCCCAGAGCTTAGCACAAAGCCTGGCATGCATGCAGTAGACACTTAATGAATGCTCATTGATTCACCGACTACCTGGGTTCTGCCACTTACCTGCAGTTTAGGAGGAAGGAAGGAAGTGCTTTAGGAAAAGCACTTCATATCTTGGAGCCTTAGTTTCCACATGTGCTTAATGGGGGTAAAAATGACCTTGGCTGCCTTTGTGCCTTTTGTAGGCCATAAAGTGCTGCATAAATGTGAGTTATCATTAGGACACATTCGTTCTGACAGTCTGTGTTCTGGGACTCTCTCTAGTTCTAGCACTCTGTTCTAGGCTCCCTCCCAGCTCCAACATCCTATATTCTGTGCTCCAAGTACCCTTTCCCCTCCAACAGTCCATGTTTCAAATGCCCTGTTAGGCCCACAATGAGGGAGTGCAGAATGGTGAGCACCCCCAAGGTCTGAGGATGGAGAGCCTTATAGTTCTGGGAAAGCCTGACACCTGCCACCCCTTTATCATCATGCCAGCCCTTGGTAGGTGTGGCGACCTCTCAGGCTTGTAAGGGTCAGGCCACCTCTTCTTTGGACCTGCCCCCTCCTCCTGTCCAAAGTTCTGTGGGTTTTCAAGGGCCTGTGCTTTATTGTTACCTGGAGCCTTGACCCTTTGGAGAACGTCTCCCACAGTCTGCAAACCGAAGGCACAAAAGTCCAGACACACTCTCTTCTCAGCTACAGCCATTAGGAATAGCCTGGGGCCAATTCTGAGCTTTTAGGGCTGATGACTGGGGATTTAAACCAATTCTGATACCTGTGCCAAGCACTAAGGACAAAGGATAGTGGCTCTGATTCTTTTCGATGGATTTATTTCCCCTGGACTCTATGACCAGTTGCTTCAGCGATCCTGAATGTGGGTGCCTTTGTCTCTCTTGAACTTTGCTTCTTTCCCCTCCCTCCTTCCCCTCCTTTCTTCCCTTCCTCCCTCCTTTCCTCCTTCCTTTCCTCCTTCCTTCCCTCCTTCCTTCCCTCCCTCGCTCTCTCCCTCCCTCCCATCCTTCCCATCCTTCCTTCCCATCCTTCCTTCCCATCCTTCCTTCCTTCCTTCCTTCCTTCCTTCCTTCCTTCCTTCCTTCCTTCCTTCCTTCCTTCCTTCCTTCCTTCCTTCCTTCCTTCCTTCCTTCCTTCCTCTCTTCAAATTTGGGTGATTTATCAACTAGAGAAGGAAAACCAGAATTGAGGCCTGAAAACCCAGTCCCTCCTTGAGAATTGCCCCCTGGCCCTGTGGTGATGAGGGACTCCCTAAACTGGCCACCCTGTTAAGGACTTGACTGGCAAACCTTGTTCGTTGCAAGGATTGTTTCACTGGCTTGGTCTCGTTCTTGACCTCAGACCAGCTGAGCCCAAGAGATGAGGCCTCCAGGGCCCTGAGGCTGGCTTGATGGTGTACGTTGAATCCCTGGCTTCTTGCCTGCCTTCCTCTCACATGTCCTAGTACCCCCAAACTCTTGATAGAACATTGGTGGAACTGAAGAAGCCTGGTTTCTTTGCCTGTCATCTGAAGCCACTAAGAATTTTCCATTTGCATAGACTCCCCATTTTCTACCTTGTAGGAGATGGTGGAAAGAACAATGATTTTAGAGTCAGAGGACATGACCTTTGCCACTTCATGCCCATGTGACCTTCGACAAGTCATTTAACTTTGACTTCACTTTTCTAGGCCTCAGCTTCCCCCTTTGTAAAATGAGGAGGTTGGACTCTATGGCCTCAGAGACCCCTTTCAGCTCTGACTCTATGATTGGGGGAGGGAGGAGGGAGAGGACTTTGTTCAGCTGAAGATGGAAGTGTCAGGAAAGAACATAGAGGGGAGTAGGAAAGGAGGGGCCTGTGACTTTCTCAAAACTGAGATAAAATGAGCGAATTTATGCACGGTGCTCCTGCCTTAACATCAGTTCATATTCCTCCCTGGCCCAATTCATTTGAAAAGCCTGCAGAGTGGACGTCTCTAGGGAAATTTGATTATACTTTAAAAGTTAGCAAAATGGTCTGAGAGCTTGACCCTCCAAGGGATCATATTTTGCTGTGAGATTTATATGTAAATGGGCAAGAATCATGTACACTGGATGTGGAATGTTTCTTAACCATGTGTCCAGCAGTAAAACCGTCTGCCCAATGGACCAGATCTGGGGCCAAGTGGGAAAATAAGGCCCAGAAAACAGGTCAGGAGGAAGCTGGAGGGAGAGGAAGCTGGGAGCAGGCCTTTCATGCCCTACTCAGGCCATCGGGTGGGCATGGGCATCAGGAAAGCACTTGGGAAAAATGGAAGGACAATGCCCTGGGTGGCAAAGCTGTTGTATATTTTAGCCCATTAGCTAAATTGGAAGCAAAATGCACCTTAAAGTGCCCTATGAGCTTCGAATTGCTAGGTCACTGTCAGATAGGGTTGGGATTGTTTTAAGAGCTATTTCTGTACTTGTTAAGCTTTGGAGAGACTTAAGAAAAATGTTTAATGGACTCAATAGAGAGACTGCCTACTGCTGTCAGTGAGTGAGGCGCCGGCTAATATTGATGTAAGCCAGCAAATCGTTAACCGGCTAGGCTATATGGTGTCTCTGCAGTAAGTTTGCCATTTCTGGCAAGGCGGTAAATGCTGGAGCTGACAGTGTGGGGTGGGATGCACTGGGGCACTCTCTGCATCTTACTCTCTATTTGGGGTTTTGTTTAGAGCTGGGTTCCGTGCACTGGATCGAAAGTTTCTATTTTAGCAGGCTTACTGAGTTTGAACACCAAACTGGCGCTAGGGAATTATTACTGAATATGCTGTAACCATCAATAAGGAGAAACTGGGAGCAGATTGCTGACAATAAGTGACAATGGAAATGATTCTGCTGTTGCATCCCTAATTCTAAAACCAAACCCTGATGTATATTCGGGAATAGAAGAAATGATCCTAGGAAGACAGTGGCTAAATTTGAAGGTGGGAAAATAATTTCCCTTATATGAGCTTGTTTCCTAAAGTGGAAGGGGGGAAAACAAAATGGCTCTGGGAGCCCCACTAGTTTTACCTCCAGGAAGGCTGACCTGGTTGGTCACAAATCTGTCCGTGCAATTCTATGGATAATGTGAGGCTATAAAATGATTGACAATTCTGGACCCCAGCTTTACATAAGATCAAGGCAGTATGGAAGGATATTTGGCCTCAGAAAATGAAATAAATAAATCAATGAAACTCCAGCTGTCCAGGTGGAGGTAACAAAAGACCCTGAGTTAAAGGGGGGTGAGGGATGCTGCTGACCCAGGGTGAGGTCCAGCGGGTCTCAGGGTTGGGCAGCTCATATGAACGGGGCTGTTTTTAAGTTAAATCAGAGTTAGCTCTCTTCACTAGTGTGGAAGCCTTGAGGAGTTATGGAGGGGAGAGATGAGGAGGTTTTTCTCTACAGACTGTATTGATAATTTTGTTTCCCTCTGTGCCCTAACTGGGAATGTTGTCCCTGATGGAGGGGGTTGGGACAGTTTGGGATGATCACATTCCACCCCTTCGCAAACTGGTTATGCTTTAAGACTCTTTTACACAATCACGAATGCAGTGTTTCTAACCCTACATTTCCTACTTTCTGCCAGGTACTAGTTACTCTTTTTTTTGCCAGCAACAAAGGTCATGGTGAATTTGGCTGTCACTAAGGGAGACTGTGGCTTGGGCAAATTCTCAGTATATTTAGTCCTAAATTGTGATGGCCATTAGGTAATGGTGTGTGATAAAGGGGCTCATGTAGCTAACGTACGCTTGGTCCCTAGCTCCAGCTTCAGCCTAGAAGGGACTCCAGTGGTACTGATGTGAACTATTGAAGGACTGGTCTCGGGGAAAAGGAATTCCAAGAAATGCATATTGATGAGAAGGTCATGATACCAATTCTATACCAGGGACCAATAAAAGAAAAGCAGATTATAGCTTTTGAATTCATTGGCCAGAAAAGTCAACGTTGGAATGGTGGGACTTGTCCTCATGGTAGACTGTACTTCCTGCCCCATGTTCTTTCGACGCTATGTTTAAATCCTTTCCTTTATGGCACTGAGGGCCTGAGTGGCCAGTTGTGTAAATGAGTCTTAAAATATACCCAGTCTGCCAAGGGGTAGAATGATAGTCCAAAAATCACTCTTTTCTTTGGGGGTGGGGGTGGGATAGTGCTGTTGTTGGCTGTCTTTCCTCTGGATCATCATTCTTGTCACATTTAATATCCTTTCATCCTGTTTTTTCTTTCCTTTTTGAATATTTCTGAAGACTGTGATATGCTTTTACAATGGGGTCCTTACTGTTCAATCTCCAGTATCTATCTCCCTTTGACTTTGGAAATTGGAAACCAATCATTGCACTTGAGTGAGACCCTGCCCTCCTCCAATAAATTCATGGTCATCAATATACATTATGGAGGGAACAAAGGACCCAGATGTCTTGCCCACTGGTCAATAGGAATGGTTAAATGAACTTGGTGGAACACGGGTGTGCTGAGTCTAAAGGCAGTCTCCCAAGGTCTATCTGTTTGATGCCCCATCCTTATCATGCCCCAGCCTCAAGACTACTGTGCCCAAGGTTCTGGTGACCACCCCTGGGTGTCCCATGTTAGACCTCAGGCAATTCCTTGTGAATTAAAATGTGCCACAATAAAGACCTATTGCTGTAAGCATTCCCAGTCTGTTTGATTCTTTGTGAAGACCTCCCTTAATCCTTAAACTATGGAAATGGACTGGGTTGGTAGGGAAGGTGTCACAGAAATGAGTGAGTCCTGGGACTAGGAAAAAGTAGCCAGCTGAAGGGAGGAGAAAAGTCTTAGAAAAGAGAATGATGATAAAGAAAACATACTAGTGGTCAGAGATAAAAGGAAGCTGGAATTCAGAGGGGGATTAAAAATACACACACACAGACACAGACACGTTATAATCATCTTAAGGTTAACATCATATGTGGGAAAGAGGAGGAGCTAGTTTATATTGTATTGTGGTTGGGGTTTACAGACTTTCTGTTACAGCAGCAGTTCTTAGCCTGTGGGTTATCTTCAATTTGTAACGATGAAAATACATCCTGCATATCAGATATTTACATTACAATTCACAACAGTAGCAAAATTACAGTTATGAAGTGGCAACGAAAAGAAATTTATGGTTGGGGGGGGTCACAACATGAGGAACTGTATTAAAGGGTCATGGCATTAAGAAGGCTGAGAACCACTGTATTATAGGCTGGAGGAATAGGAAGGGAAGGGGATGTATGGGATGAACTTGGTCTCTGATTTTTTAAAATGGACTTTTATTTTTGCTTCAACTGCTGCTGCTTCTATGCTCTGACCAGTAAAATGGGGTTCTCTAGTCCTAGATATGGGTAGGAAAGTCCTGACCTCCCATTTCAGCTCTGGTAGCTGTTCTGTCTGTGATTTGGTAGCTGTGGTTGTCTTGGCCATATTGGGACCTATTTCAGCGCATGGCATGTTATGGGGACAGTGCATTTTCCTGGATCCCTCTGTCTGAGTATATGCCTCTTCAAGAGTCCCCATCCCTGCCCCATTACCATTCTCTCCATCCAGTCTAAGCTGACCCTTTAGAGAAAGTTGTGGAGAAGATCTGTTCTTTCATGTCCTCCCTCCCAATGCTGACAAAGACACTTAAATTTCCAAAGAGAAATGTTGAAACATTAAAGCCAGTTTTAATAGAGGGAGTAATTGACATCACACTGATTTATTAAAACCAAAAGACATCTTTATAAAAACTACGGCATAGAAAGACAAAAGCAGCGCAGTAACGCTCAGTGTAAAACACGTTGTGGTTATTTATTATTATTTGTATTTATTAGTATTTGGTTTTCCCGACACCGTTTCTTAGAAACACCCCATAACTGAGCCCATCCAGGGTTGATAAGAGAGAGGCAGAAGCACTGAGTCCCAACCCAGCTAGCCCACTGCTGGTCAGTGGAGGGGACAGAGGAAAATGCGGGCTGCTTTGGGACAGGGATATTTCCAACCAAAACTCTTCCACTTCAATCCTCTCTCTGTTATTGCAATGGGGTCCTCATCTTGGACCCCATTAGCTACTTTATTGAGTTGTGAGACATTTCCTTAGCTCTGAAATGGAAACTTTGGGAGAAAATGAACAGAATGATACCGTAGGAGTTGGTGAGGACACAAAAGAATTATTTCTGGTTAATCCCTAATGCCATCAACTCAACTGCCAGAGAAATTCAATTGGTTCTAAGATCCAATTTCATTTAACTTCAAGATGGCTATGTAAGATGACTTTTTTAAAAAGTCTCTAAATGGGAAATTTTTGTCGTAGTATCATCCAGTTTCTTTTCTTTCTTCTTTTTTCTTTTTTGGAGGGGAGAGGGCAGGGCAATTGGGGTTAAGTGACTTGCCCAATGTCACATGGCTAGTAAGTATGTCACATGTCTGAGGCCTGATTTGAACCTAGGTCCTCCTGACTCCAGGACCAGTGCTCTATTTACTGCTCCACTTAGCCTCCCCTATCATCCAGTTTCTAAGGGCCAAGTTCTAATTGATATTTATTTCAACAACCTGAACTAATTTACTCAAGAATGGGCCAGGTTTGGAAATGATGATGTATGTAACAGGAATCATAGACTCTCAGAGCTAAAGAAGATATGTTGGTATAGCAACATTAGAGTCAGGAGAACCCCAGGTTCTGATCTCAGCTTGCTTACAACCTGTGTGACTCTGGACAAGGCCCTTATCCACTCTAGCCTAAACTCTTTTCTAAAATGAGAGGGAAGACTGGATAACCTCCATATTTCTTTCCAGTTCTGGAGTCTAGTGATGATCTCACACACCTCTTCATTTATTTGTAAAGCATTGGGTCAATCATATAGCCTGAGACAGAAAACTTGGCCAATATACCAGCTATTTCTGCAGGAAACTCATTTCCCTCTCTTTTGTGTGTGTGTGGTCACAACAAGGTGATGCAGTTGCCATGGATGCTCCTTTCATGGTCCTCCCTGCCATTTTCAGAGGAACATTGTGCCCAGTGCAGGCCTGAGTGTGTCTTCTTTGCCAGGGGTTTGATACCATAACCAGGTTGGAAAACAGCCCAAGGAAAAATTTTTAATAGCAGTGGCATGTCTAATTGCACCAAAGAATTAAAACCTTCCAAACATTTGTTGCTAGCTGTGTTATGGAATCTGCATTCTTGATTGGCTCTATGTTGCCAGTGCAACAAGAGAGTACAATGGCACCATCTGTGTCCTGTTATATGGATCATTTTTTGTTCCAAACACTGCTGTCTACCATAAGGTACTACCCTTTGACTCTTAAGCAATATTCTTATTGAAGGTGAATCCAAATTTGTGGAGAGGAGCTGCTACAAGGCTGCCAACCCATGGTTGGGTATACATCCATGCAGGGATTGGCACAGTGTTATAAGTCTTAAAAGAAATTACTTGTGATACCAAAGGCTCATTATTGATGGATGTCAGAAAAGACTGAAATCTTTGATGTTTAATTCAATTTGATGTAACAAACATTAATTAAATGCCTACCCTGTGTCAGTCACTGGGAAGAATGGGGGATGTAAAGACCAAAATGGCAGTCTCTGCTCCCAAGGAGCTTACATTCTATGGGGGTGGGTAACAAGTTCTTGGCATTGTGCATTTTGGCTGAGGACCCAATAACTAACTTGGTGCAGAATGTAATGTAAAACGTTACCAATCAACGTGATGCAATTCTGATGAGAGATTCTATCTTGGCATATTTGGGGTTCAGTGTCTTAGTTGTAGCTTGTGGTAGTTGGTTCAGGGGGGTGTCTTCCTGTTGGGCACTCTGGTTCTGGATTGGTTGGGAATTCTTGACTCTCTCATAGCCCACTTGTGACTAGGCATGGGAATCCCAAAGGTGTAGACTAATAATGCTACTCTTGTTCATCAAAGAATGAAGTTGCCTTCTTATACACAACCTCATTCTTCCCAACAGTGGACATAAATGTGCTCTCCACACCAGGGACTGAAGGGCTTCCAACCTGCCCACAGAACAATGTTAGGAGGGTTTGGATAAGACCTAAAATTCTATGGTGAGTTCGTTCTCAAAGCCCTCCTTTTACAGATGAGACCATGGAGGATTAGGGAGAGGAAGGGTCATACAGGGAGTCAGAGGCAGAGCCAGAGCCAGAATTAGAACCAAGGTCTCCTGATTCCTAAGCCTAAGTTCTTTCTATTGCATCCCACTATCTCCTGCAGTTAGGAGGTTTCAGTGAAAATGACCTTTTTTGGGTGATGGAATGAGCCAATTGGAAAACAATGGGCTCCAGGCACCATTTACTCAGGACCCCTTCCAGTCATTTGCCTTGGTCCTGTGACTTATCAGAGCGATGCATCTGGGCTTGATACTGGAAGCATTTTTTCTTTTTGGTGTTCTGGAGAATGGAGAAACTGCTTGTGTGAATCCACCCACTGTAGGTCAGACCATGTCCCCAGTCTCAGGAATCTCACTCTTCGTTTGAGTTTATGTAATGCTTCAGGCAGAGTCGTTGACCTCAATCTGTCCCAGTTTGATGTTCCTAGGTCTCTTACAGCTCTGACATCTGGCATCAGTGCTAGACTGTGGGCAAAGTACTTAATTCATTAATTTTGACCTGTGTTGACCCCTCCCTGGTAAATGTATAAAATGGACGTGGCCTATGGGACTCATGAATAGCCTCTTTTATTATAGAACTAAGTTTTTTACTCCGCTTTTCCCCCAAGATAAAGTGCTCTATTGTCTGAGGAATACCTTTCCCCGATCTTTCCCCCAAAGCTCTTATGGGTAGGCATTGATGTTCTGTGACTGTTGCTTTGTGCCAGAGACATCTTGGGGGACTCCTGTGCAATAGATTGCAAGTAATAAACTTGTACTTTCCTTAACCTTTCCTCTTGGGGTCCTCAGATATGATCAAGTCCAGAATGGAAAATTTGATCATAAGACTGAAGAACTTCTATTATGGAGTTGTATTTCACAATGGAGGGCAGATGTCTAAGCAATGCAATGTAGAACATAATTACATTTATGCCATGCCCTGAAGTGAAGCTGATTCAGATATAGTTGTGATCAGACTGTTGTTGGAATGAAAATGATCAGGGGTTCTTAGCGGACCACAAAACCAGCCTGGATCAACAGAATGACATGGCAGACAAGAAGACAATGAAATTTTAGACTGTTTTAAGAGAGATGTAAGTCCTACTATTCTCTTCCTTGGTCAGGACACATTTGGATAGTGTTCAGCTCAGGGCACATTAGTTTGAGAAAGACATTGGTATGTTTGAGGTGCCCACAGAAGGGCAACTAGTATGGTGAAGGGGCTTGAGTCCATGCCATGTGGGGATCAGTTAGAAAAACTGGGGGGGGGGTATTTAGTATAGAAAAGAGAAGATTTAGAAGGGAAGTGATGTAAGTATCTAAACAACTGTTAGGGGAAAGAGGGATTTAACTTGTGCTTAGCCCCAGAGGGTAGTAACAGCAGAAGGTTCTAGAAAGCAGATTTTGGCTTAAGAGAAGAAAGAACAATTAGAACTTTCCAATCGGCTACCTGAACAGGAATAGCTCCCCTTCACTGGGTGTATCCATGTAGCAGCTAGGTAACCGCCTGTGAGTGGTATTAAAGAACAGATTCATGGTTCAGTTCAGGGCTGGACTGAGGGTTCTCCGAGGTCTCTTCAAGCTCTCTGACTTTTCAGTTCTGTGACTCAGTGTTTGGCTTGGTATCGCCCAGACATCTAGCTGTCTGACGGGAAGTTTTTACTGTTCTGAGAGTTGTCAGTCCTAGTTCAGCCATTTGCTCACGATCTTCTGAGGTTCCTGGATCCATAATACCCAAAGTCATTAGGAATCAGTCCTTTATTAGTCAATCACAAACTGTGCTGCTCTGAAGTACCCTGTTAATTAACGTGTGAGGAGTAAGCTGGAAATAGCACCACGGAGGGTGGGAAGTCTGGATTTTCAGGGGTGGGATATTTTCACTGCTCATCTCCTGATTAGCTGTGGGAAGTGGGAGGTGCAGAAGGGCACCGTGATGGAGGCGCCCCGCAAACACCTCATCTGAATGAATTTGGGTTCTCTCTCCTCCATCAGGAATGAGGAGATGGACTTGACCATGGGGTGAGCAGCAGCCGGACAACCCGCAAAGCCAGAGCAACAGCAGGAGAGAGTCCTGAGCTGCAGGTTCAAAGACTGGGATTTGAGCTCTGGCTCCATCCCATACCACTCTCAAGACCTTTCTTCTGTATCCTACCCTGAAAATGGGCAGAAGGATCACTATTCCCTGTATCTTGGGGCTACTGCAAGGATCCAGTGAAACGATGCCTGTGCAATGCTTTTTGCAGCCCAAAGACGCCAGATCATCCATCAGGGGGTTAACGATTCTACTTCAGTCACCCCCCCCCTAGGTTGGGGGGGGGCTGTGTCTGAGCTTGTAGGGGCCACTGATGGGCAGGGCCACTAATGGGCAGCACATCGGGCTCAGAGAACAGATACCTCTCCTTTCCAGCCCAGCGTCTGCATTTGGTTTTCTAAATTGTCTGCATCCATCCATGAAGCAGAAACCTCAAAGTCTTGTATGTTTCCTAAAGACAGGAGTGCCATTTATCTCTTGTGGTTGCTCCAGAGAGTCATGGCGAGGACGTGGGAGTGAGTATGGGAATCTACCTGCAAAATACACATGTTTTTAAACTAACAGCCTAAGGTTGATCTTAGTCAATAGCAAATGCTCACCATCAAACTGCTAGGTTTCCAGATGTGTTGTTATGGAAACACCTGAAGACCTGGTCCCTTACTTTGGGGATGGGTGAGGGCTGTACAGGTGGGTGTGGCTACAGCATAGAAGACTAAACAAGCCAGTGGGCACCTACTGACTATTAGCTCAGTATAGAGAGTCCAAAACACGCACCAAGTACAGTAGACATGGCGGGGAGGGAAAGTTAGGGGAAAAAGCATAGAACTGCTCATTAATAACACACAATTCCCAGAGGGAAAAGAACTGTACAAAATACAGTAAGTCACACATATCAGGATTGAATACAAATTCCTTTGTGAACATAAGCTTTGTTGGTGGCGTTACCATTTTTTCTTTTGACAAAGGACTGGGTGATGGGGCAGGAGCTCACAGGAGGAGACCAAAGTGAAGGTAGCTTGGGGAGCCGGGGAGAAGAGACCAGGCAATGTGAGGGTCAGCCTCCATCACCTGGATCTGGCAGTGCCTGGAAGCCTGTGTCCATCCACACGTCCTACATCACTGTGGCCAGTAGCCGGCATTCTTCCTGCTGACCCTGAGCTAGGGAAGTTCTCCAGGTGCTTCCTGAATTGCCATAGATTGTGAGAGCGGGAAGGGCCTTACTGAGTGAAGAAAGATAACATTATGGTCATCATTGGCACAGCCAAGAGCATACGATCCATGTCCTGGCTGTGACAACTTGAGACACCCATAGTCTGACCCTCAGTATTCTCTGCTATAAAATTGGAATAACAGTCTTTGAACTACCCACCTCACATAGGGTTGTTTTAAGGAAAAAAGACACAGTAATATGTTTAATGCACTTTGTAAAGGGTTACAGAAAAATCCGATAAGATGGAGTCAAAATCCATCAGGGTACCCCAAGGTCTCTCCCAGCTCCGACATTCGATGCTGATATCACAGGTCTAGAGCTGGGAGGGAGGGGTTTCAGGAAAACTGAGGTCTGCAGAGATGTAGGGACTTTCTATGGGGAGTTGTCACACAGGTAGTAAAGCAGACCCAGCTTTGCAAACTCCAGTGATCTGGTTTTGGTGGGGGCAAGGTTCAGACAAGGTTAAGTAACCTGTCCAGGTTGACACAGATAGTGTGTGTGTGAGAAGCAGGACTTGAACACATGTCTTCCTGACACTGAGCCTGGGTCTCTATCCACTAAACCAGATTAAGTTCTAAAGTTCCTTCCATAACTAACATTATAGGTTCTAACATTATACCTGTGGGACCTGGAATTAGTCATGTAACTTCTCTGAGACTCAGTTTCCCATTTGTATCTAGGTTGTTGATGGAGAGGGTCAGATCAGCTCAATGTGCTCAATGGGAAATGAGCCTTCCTTTGGGATTCTGATGAGGGCTCCCTCTGGAGAGGGTGTGGCCATGCCTGGTACCACCATACTGGAGAGGTCTGAGGGATGTTTCCTGGACCTGGGTAATTGTCCAGTCATTCATATCCAATGAGGAGGAATGTTGGGCATTGAAGGTGATTTGATGAAATGGCAAGATGGTACTGGAGGATGATAACTGCTAAGGTCTTTTCCAGCCTTAAATCTATGACCTTGTCTTCTAGCACCTTCCAGAACCTGTTTTATTCTCTCATGATTGTAACATTGTTTTGGTGCCAATGGCTTTTAAGCCACTGTACTGGAACTCTCTGAAGTCTGATAAAGTGGGTGGGGGCTGTCTGGTGACTCACTATTAACCAGAACCTTGGAAAGTCCCCATCCAGGGATCGTGCTGGATTCCAAGAATTTACTGTAAATATCTGAAAATAATCCTGGGGCCAACTTTAGAACTGTGATTAGCAAAGTCACATGTTTCATTCTCAGTTCATCCTTTGGGTAGGGAATTCATACTCTTGTGGTGATTGGCATTGAGAGGCCTAGAATATGAGAAGGGGACCCAGGGACTAGCCAGTCTAACACTGTAAGTTTACAGATGGGGAAAATGAGTCCCCAAGGGGGGCGATTCATAGAGTGAGGGCTATAAGCCAAGCCTCCTGATTTTTGCTATGCTGCCATTTCTGGCTTCCAGATCTTTGTTGTTTTCATCCATCTCTGCCTGTCCAGATTTTACCCAACCTCCAAGACCTAGCTGGGGGAAAGGTAGATTTTGTCCAGTTTGACTAGATTCTAGGGTAATAGAAAGGGAATGGTAGGAAATAAGGTAGGTTTGGAGTCGTGAAATGAGAGAATGAGAGAGAAGGCTGGTAAGGTAGACCAATGGGCATGGAAAACCAGGCCTACCTTGATAAGGTGGGCAAAGGGAAGTCATTCCCTTTTGAGAAGGGGAATGATGGGCCTTCTCTAAAGGGGGTTCAGAGGTTTCTTACTAAGGCCTGGAGTGACTGAGGCTGGGCAAGAAGTGTCCTGTAATGGACCTGGGGGGTGTTAAGGGAAGCCCTGAATACTGTATCACCCCCCACTCCCCACCCCCTTCCATTCCTACTCTTTGTTTAGTAGAAAATGAAGCTATATTCTAAGGAATAATGACTGTTTCTCTGAATAGGAACAGAAGAGAAAGAAGGAAAGAGGAGATAATAAGATAAAATTATAGTTACTGTTAAGAAACAAAGCTGGAAAGTGAGTGTAGGGTGCTAATCTTTGCCCAGAGACCAGGCCAGGAGGCCCTGCCGCTGCATGCTAAGGGGTGCAAAATATAAATGAACAGTAAACGAGGTGGGTCACATGGGCTGGTAACTGAGTGCTGGTGAGGGGCTGAGAGACTCTGGAGGAGAGCAAAGCCTCCAAATGCCATGAGGGTGGAGGAGAGTGGAATGTGGGACTCTAACATCCTTGTTGGGATGCTCAGGGAATCACGCCCCGCCGGCCCTGGCACTGCAGTTTTTAGCCACGGTTATACAGATTGATAAAGTACTTAGCTGAACATTGATCTCAGAAGACCATGACAGGGGAGGGAAGGCTGGGGAAGCAACGATTTCCCAAATTTGAGCCTCAATTTCCTCATCGGCAAAATGGGGCTAAGAGGGCAGACCTGGCTTCCGCATGAGGGTGACAGTGGGATTTGTGAGAGAATGGATGGGAAATGGATGGGAAACATTTTTCAATGATAAAATACACACTGTTATTATTCTAACATACACTTGAGCGTTTGTGGAACTGACTCTAATTGCATCTATTTTTGCCACAGACATTTACACACACACTCCTTTTTCAAGCAGAGTTCTTTCCAGAAATTGAAGGCCAGAATTTGGTATCCCATAATTGGGAGATTTAACTCAATTCAATTAAAAAGAAAAAGAAAAACATTTGGAGGCAACATGATGTGTTGGTGGGAGAACTGCACTAGAGTCCGGAGACTTGGGTTTGGATCCTGATTCCAATCCTCACTAGTTGTGTGACTAGCCGCCAATTACTTGAGTTTTCTGAGCCTCGGTTTACTCATAATGTAAAAGAGGGACTAATAATCCAAGTCCTTAACCCACCTCCCAGGGTGGCTGAGAGGGAAGCATTCTGCAAGCCTTAATGCATTACAGAGATGTCAGTTAGCATCACTGAGTGCTGACTTGCTTTTGTGACCTCGAAACGCTGTGTTCCTTCTCTGAGCCTCAGTTTCTCCTTCTGCACAACACAGGGATCAGACTAGGTTACTTGTAAGATGCCTTCTAGCTCAAATATTCTATGTTGTGGCAATCCAGGAAGTCAAAGAATTAGGAGTGATGTGACTGGACTGTTCTGTGTCTTGGTTACTGGTAAGCCCTGATAATCAATGCTTAAGCTGGGCATTCACAGACACAATCACAGACCTCCACTGGCTATTTCCTGGATCAAGGGTGGATGCCACAGGGATTCATCCTTTTTTGTCCTTTTGAATTCAAGCCCCCAGGAAATGAGACAATGGGCCTGATTCTTGGCTGTGGTACCATTGTGGGACTCCCTCCCCTCCCCATCCATGGAACTATGGTCAGACGCCCTGGCTGACCACCAACTGGCTGACCCCTCCCATATTCAGAGAGCCATCCACTGGAGAACTTTGGGTTAAAAGAAACAAAACAACTCACATTCAATATTCTGACATTTACATTAAGCTTGATTTGGCGACTACTGGAAATTGGGAAGGCAGGAAGGGTGTCTCAAACCATGTGTAATCCTTCATCCCTGGGGTCTGGCCAGAGCCACACTGGCCTGGCTGCTGCCAACAGTCTCTTGGTAAATGCCATCACCTTTCTAGGGCCCTCAGCCTTCATGGGAATATTGCTTATGGACTGCTGTCCCAGGCACCTTCTTCACCACAGAGGGTCGTTTCCTAGGTCAGCTGAAGGGCCCCACAGAGGCGAGCGCCCACGTGGCTGGTCCTTCTGTCTGCTTAGATGTCTTTCCTCCTGGAAGTTGCCTAGGTTTTTACAATCTCCCCTCTCCCATCCTGAGGCACGGCAGGAAGGTTTTCTGAGAAAGCAAACAAAAAAAAACACATGTGAAAATAGTGCTGCCCATCTTTGAAAGATGTTAAGCCCCCTGAGGGCAGGAGCTGGCTGGTTTTTGTCTTTAACACCCAGTGCCAAGTGTAGAACTCAGCATACAGAAGGTACTTAATAAATGTTTATTGGTTGAGTTCATTACAGGACCTGAGCTGATCTTTGCCTAACCTCAGGTGGGCTCCCTCAGCCAAGGCTCTTCTCATCCTCCCCCACTTGAGCTGGGCCCTGAAGGATGGAGAAGATTGGAGGAAGGTCAAAGGAGAACACAGAGCATCCAGGGGTGAAGGGACAGGGGGGCAGCTGAGGAGAGATGAAAGAGTCTTGAATAGCCATCAGGCTCTCACAGAGAATTAAATAAAAATCTCCTTGGAGGCCCCAGGTCATTAATGAGCTGAACAGATAATCCTCTGGTAATCAGAGAATTAGGATCATACTTCCTGCCACATGACTTTTCCACATCTCATCCTGGGTATGAAGAAACAAGTGCCAAAACACAAATGGGGCTGGAGGAGAAGGTTGCCACATGTAGCTGATTCAAGGCTTCCAGGTCCTGGGTTTGAATCTCCACTCAGTTGCCTGTGTGACCCTGGACAAGCTGTGTACCTTCTCTGGGGTTGAGTTTCCTCAACTATAAAATGGAGGGGGGCGGGGTAGACTAGATAACATGTTAGGGCCCTTCCAGGTCTAAATCTAGATTCTGGTGGGGAAATCCTAGGATTATAAATCTAGGGCCAGAAAGGACCTCAAAGTCAACTAGTCTCTCCTACCCCTGACATCCCCTGTTCTAAGCTCCCTCTCATCTCTGACATCTCCTGTTCTAAGCTTCCTCCCAGCCCTGACATCCCCTGTTCCAAATTCAGCTCCAAAGCTGACCATCAGGGAATGCTAACCATTGCCCCAATAAAGATTCCCTTGCCGGTAAACACAGTCTTTTAATTATACAACAGAGCCCCAGGAAACACAGAAACTTCATCAAGAGACTTCATTCTTTCTTTCCAAGTTTGACAACTTCAGACCAATTTAAAATTCTGTCCAGATGGAGCCTGTACAGGGGAACGAACGAGGCCGCCCATTAAACTCCAAGCCTTCTGACCGCCTGGGTGCACGCAAAGCTGGTCAGTCACATTATGGGGCAGAGAGAATGCAGATCATCAGGGCCAGAGCCCCACTCCCCTACTTTATAGGCAAGGAAACCGAGGACTGGGGAGGTTACACAGGTAGTGAGTGACACAACTGGGATTCACCCCGGGCTACAATGGGAAAGTGTGTGCCTTCCTCCAAGGCCCAGAGGAAATGCCACCTCCTTCAGGAAGACTTCCCTGACTCTATCCCTGTCCCTTCCTTTGTCTTCCTCCAATAGGGCACTGCAGGGCATTGATACAGTTCTGGGATCCTGTGTCATGTCCTGGAAGACTGGAATCTCCTTGAGGGCAGGTGCCATGTTTTCTTCAGCTCTGCATCTCCACCAGGTTGGCCTGTTGTGAGCTCTACACTTGGACATTACTCAGTAAATGTTTGTTGAACTGAGTTCTGTTGAATCCAGGCCTTTTGCTGAGCTGAAAAGTTAACTTCAGAAGTGTTAGGGCACCCTGGCTGCCAGACATGACAGGTACCTCGTGGGTGATGGATTCCTCTCCCCCCTTGCCCATTCATTTCCAGCAGCAGCAGCAACAGCAGCAGTACTGTGGATGTGGTGATTAAACAGTGCCCAATCTATTATGTTTGTTCCCAGTGGCAGGTAAGGACAGGAGGTGTTCACAGAAAAGCAATTTAATTCTGGGGAGAGAGACTTTATGGGGTCACGTGCTCTACCAAGGCAGAGCTATGGGGTGGTAGAAAGAACATTGGTGTGAATGCAGGCTCTTACCAGCTGTGTGGCTTTGAGGAAGTGCCTTAACCTCCCCAAAACTCCCTTTCTTCATCTCTAAAATGAATGGGCTGAAGCAGATTGCATTAGAAAATCCTTCTAATTCCAGGAATCTCTGATTCTGTGCCCCAGCCGGCCAGGGGAAGGGGAGGGGGAGGGAATAGTAGCTTCTTATGAAAAGAACAGCAGCCCCCTGGCTCTTGGGACCTCTAGGGACTATGCCTAGCATACCTGAATCAGCCACCACCCCCATTTACTCTGTTCTGCTCTAGACTGGGGCTCTTAATATGGGGCCAATAGGCCTCAAAAAGTCCATGGATGGATTTCAGGTGATCCATCACCTTGGATGGGAAAAAACCAAATCTTCCTTTTCACTATATGTGCATATCCATCCATCCATCCATCCATCCATCCATCCATCCATCCATCCTTACATCCATCCACATCCACATCTACACACACATACATGCCTACATACACATACACATGTGTCCATGTATATGTGTGTGTATATATGTTTGATGACTTTCTAAAAATTGATTTTCTTTTTAACGCCAGGTGTAATATTTTACGCATTTCAAGACAGGATTCCAAGAACGGTCCATGGGCTTCCCTAGAGAGTCTGCTAGAGAGGTCTAGGGTAAGCATTCCTGCTCTGGACACTCTCTATGTAATTAGTTATAGGATCACAAATTTAGATCTGGGAGAGACTTTAGAGGCCAACATGTCCTTCTAGATGAGGAAACTGAAGCCCAGAGAGATTACTGGTTTGTCCAGGGTCACATAGAGGGTGGGGGATGAAAACTCAAGTCCTCCTGAATCCAAGTCCAGTGATCACAGACCTTGATTGGAGATCTTAGTCAAATTTTCTCCTCTATGGAGTGATGGTCTAGATGCCCTTGGAGCTCCTTCTAGGCTCTGATAGTTCATGTTCTGAGGCCCCTCCCAGCTCTGACACTTCATGTTCTAAGGCCCCTCCCAGCTCTGATATCCCATGTTCTAGGGCCCTCCCAGCTCTAGAGTGCTAGGATTCCTATGTTCTGTGTTTATGTTCTCAGCACAAATCCCCTGGTGTCCTGCAAACATTAGGTGCTTAATGCATCTTTGTTGAATTGAGTGGGGTGGCACATCTGTAGCACCCATATGAAATCCTCCAGGAGGATCCACTCACAAGCCCCTGGCACCAGGAACTGTTGCCATTCCCCATCACTGGGTGAACTCAAGGGGAATAATGGTGCTGGATTATCACCCAAGCATGAAATTGATACAGCTCTTGCTAAAGGAATATTTTGCAAATATTTACTCTCTGCCTCCAGACATCCTCTTCTTCCCCTCCTCTCTTACTTCCTTTGAGATGCCATGTATCAGGCTGGTGAGCCCCAGGGCTACCCACTGGAAGGAGGATCGGAACAAAGCCTAGAGGGAGGAGAGCAGGATCTGAAGCTGGCTCTGCTAGGCACTGACTGCTTGTGGTCAGGGCAGGGGGCTTCTCCTCTCTACCTTGTCTGCTTCCTCCACATAATGAGGGGATTTGGATTAGATGCACCCAGTGGTCTATTTCAGCTCTGATGATATGTGAAATGTGGATTTTCTGGTGCCTTCACCAGCCACCCTGTTTTTTTTTATGTCTTTTGGGCTGAGTGTCCGAGTGGCCTAGTGGGTAGTGAGCTGGTCTTGGAGTCACAAAGACCTGGGCTCCAGGTCTGTCTCTGACCTACCCCATCGGGTGACCTTGGGAAGGTCCCTTCACTTTTCCCTGCCCCAGGCAGCTCCTGAGACCCCACCTTGAAGAGTATGTGCCATGTGGAGGGGAAGAACAGGAAGGCAAAATGGAAAAGGTCAACCTTATTCTCATTGAATTTGGCTTATGGAAGGAATGACATAAACTCTAAACTGGGTATCATGCTACACAGGAGAGTAGGGGGGATGGGGATGAGAGGTGGGATGACGGGAGAGTAGAGTGGGGGGAGGGCTGCTGGAAGCATACACTTCTGTAAAGGGACAGGGATGGGGTAGAGAATAGAATAAAGGGGGGTTGGGATAAGAAGGAGGGACATATGATCAGTCTCTCACATTATGTCCTCTGTGGAGATGTTCTGCGTAATTACACATGTACAGCCTGTATTGAACTGCTTGTCCTTCCATGGGGGTGGGTGACAAGGGAGGAAGGAAAAGAATCTAGAATTTAAAGTTCTATAATCAAATGTTAAAAATATTTTTGTATATATTATTATTATTATTATTATTATTAGTAACTACATCCAACTGGGAAATAAGATATACAGGCACTGGGGTAGGGAGATCCATCCTGCCCTACAGGAAAGTCAGAGGGTGATGGGGGAGGACATAGGAGAGAGCAGATTGGGGGAAGGGTCATACAGTGGGATGGCTATTTTGAGGTGTTGGGTAAGGGAAAGACGGGGAGAAAATTTGTAACTCAAAATCTTGTGGAAATTAATGATGTAAACAAGAAAATGAATACAAAATAAATTAATTAATTAAAAAAAAAAGTATGTGCCCTCTTGCCTCAATAGAGAAGGTTCCTCCCTAGGACCACACTACAGGCCACAGGGTCCCAGAGTGAGATCTGAGACACCTCAGAGGCCCTGAGTGCAACCTGTGAGGCCCAGAGGACATGTGACTTGCCTAAGTCCTCACACAGTAGTAAGGAGCAGAGCTGGGATTTGTACATGGATCTTCTAACTTCAAATTAATTGAATATTTTCCACTGCACCAGAGTAAATGTAAACACACATACACACACACATATACACAAACACACATACATGCAACTCAGCAGTGGGCTCCTTAACACCAGAGACCCTGTCTCTGAGATATTCATAGCTCCTACCACCTCTGTGAGGTAAGTGTGCCCATTTTACAGAAAAGAAAACTGAGGCCCAGAGAAGGGAGATAACTTGTCTAGGTCACACAGTGAGTAAGTGAAGCATCTCAGATCTTATCTATCTTGATAACACCAGCACCTGGGACTCAGCAGCTGAACAGAAAGATGTGGGCTGAGTAAATGAGTGAACTGAGGCAGGTGATGTGTGTGGAGGGGGTGCTCTCCTCATGCCTGCCCCTACACTTCCTCTTCCAGCCTCCTTTGCAGACTGGCAGAGCCAGACAGGACACCATGAGGGGACTTGTCCATCCTGCAAGTTTGCATCCTACTCACCAAGGTGAACATGAAGGACCCCTGGAGGGAGAGCCCCTCCCTGCCCACCTTGAAAGCACCCTGATGGTTGGGAGGGCCTGCCCCTTAAATCAAGCTGAAATCTCTGTAGCTGCCCTCTCAGGCTCCTGGCTGTGCCCTCCAAGACTCATAAGGGCCCCTTGTCCTCTCTAAGCCTTCTCTAGCCCCTCCACTCAACCCCAAGGTCACCTTCCTCCTAAATTTGTCAATGCCCTTCCTTGTACTTGAAGCCCAGAGAGGGCAGCACATGGAGGAGCCATCCTCTCCTGGGGCCTGGGCACTGTGCTCTTTTCAAATGCCACCCAAGAGAGCATTCAGCCTTCTGGTGGCCAAATCCTATGGCTTCTACTCGGGAACACGATTTTTTGGATCCAACAACAACATTTGACAATTACCTTTATTTTATTTTGGCCTGCACCTGTGATTTATCATTGATTTAGGGAACACAATGGAGAAAATTCTTCCACCAATGAGATCATCAGCATCCTAAAGAATTGCCTGAGAAAGCAGAGAGACCTGCCCAGGGTCCCACAGCTAGGAACATTTAATAGGATCATGGTCTGGGGTTCTGGCCTGTCAAGGCCCTTTTGGATCCCAGTTCTCATCCAAAGCATCAGCAATTCCTCTGGGCTTGTGTATGCACCCAAGCTTGATGAGGGCTCCAGCCACCTGCCATACTCCACATCTGTTACCTGATCTCACCTGAGGCCAGCCTCTTCCTCTATGACTGGTGCTTGCTCTCACCATCCATTTTCTCTTACGTCCTCAAGGCCTACAACGAGGGAGAATGAGCAGACCTGGGTTTGAGCCTTGCTTCAGACACACACTAGCTGTTTGACCCTGGGCAAGTCCCTTGGCTCTAAAGCCTCAGTTTCCTCCTCTGGTAAAAGGGAACAACAATAATGCCTCCTTTCCCAAGGCTCAAACGAGTTTACAAATGTAAAGCTCTTTTCAAACCTTCAAGCTTTCTAGAAATGGTGGTGATTGTCCTTATTCCAAACTCGACACAGCTTGTCCTCTGCTGTACTAACCTGGCTCCTCTTCCTAACTTGACTATTTCTATAGAGGCTGGCACTACCCTTCTGGCTCTCCAGCTTTGCCCCCTCAGTCATTCTCAGAGGTTGACCCCCTTCTAGCTGCCTCTGATTCAACTCTGAATACTCTGGGACTAGAACCAAAGGCCCCAGACTCCAGATTCAGGGCTCTTCCCACTAAACCACACTGCCTCCCTAATAGGAAATCCCAAACCAGAATTTCAATCTAATCTAATCTGTCTTTCCAGGTTTATTTAACAAGAATCCCTTTATGATATGCTGGGCCAAAGGATCTATGGACTGTCCCCTTGACTGGGCAGCCCCTCTGCCAGCTCTGCTCCTCTCTCCTCCCTTTGACCTCTTGGGCCCAGCTCAGGTGCTCCCCGCCCCTTCTCTCTCTCTCCCCTCCCTCTCTCTCCCTTTTTCTCTCTCTCTCCCTCTCTCTCTTTCTCTCCCTCTCTCTCTC
>CM053597.1:228939957-228966031 GCA_028646575.1 Pseudocheirus occidentalis
GTCAAGTCACCAGGAGGTAACAGGTAGCACCTGGGCTGCTGATGTCAGCAGCAGTTAGGGCTTTGTGGACAAAGGTATGTTCATTGTATGTGGGAGGAATTTCATCTCTTAGGGGCCACTGAGGCCTGCCCTGCCTCAGGAATACCTCAGCTTGGCCACTTTCAACTCACATTTTAAAAAAAGAATTAATGGAACCAATGGAAAACATTTATTAAGTGATATTCTGTGCCAAGTGCTGTAAATATTGCATTGGCACTACAGGTGCTTTGATGGGTACTAAGCATACAAATGCAAAAGAGAGACAGTTCCTTGTCTTCAGAGAGCTTACATTCTATCAGAGGAGGTGGCACATATAGGGTAAAGGTGACTGGGGAAGGGAATAATCGTAACAATTCTCATTTTTATAGGATTTAATATTTGCAAAGCACTCTGCATATATTAACTTATCTGATCCTCACCACAATCCTGGCAGACAGGTGCCATTATTATCCCCATTTCACAGATCAGAAAATTGAGTCTGAAAGAAGTGATGTGACTTGTCCAGAGTGCATGGCCACTAAGATTCTGAGGCAGAGTTTGAACCCAAGCCTTCCTGACTCCCTTATCCAGCACTCTACATACTTCACCATCTTAAGGGCTGATGTGGTTGCTCTGAGCAAACTAGACCACCTTTGTCAGCCACAGACGCACATTTCCACCTGCCTGTAGGATCTCTCTTTTTGGTCCCACCGGCTCTTTAAATGCCCCATCATCCAAAAGCGAGCTCACAATCTTTCTCCCCAGACCTGCTCCTTTTCCTGAGTCAGCTTGGTGGAGTGTTGGATAGAGCACTGGTGCTCTCCTAGCTCTGCCGCTAATCCTCCAAGTGACCTTGAGCCAGTCAGGTGCTCTGTGGTCTGAGTTTCCTCCTTTGCTCTTCATTCCCCAGGATACCATCCTAGCTCGGGTCTCAACACCTTTAGGTTAGACTATTTCATTGTGGTTGTTTATTCTTCTCCCCATCTTGTTTCCTTCCAGTAGGAGGCAACCTTCCTGGACCTTCCTCTTCAGGCACATGACCTAGATACTTGGTGCCTACAGGCACCTTTCACTTAGAGTCTTGCAGCATTCTTTTCAGTGGTCTCTGCCTCAGAAGTCTTCCCCTCACACCCATCCTCCACTAAGCTGCCATTGAAATATTCCTGAAGCCCAGGGTTGGCTACATTGTTCTCCTGATGGAGAATTTTCATTTTTGTCGCTGGGTGCCTGACTGTTGGCTTCATTTTAATCACATCTATCATTTTTTTCTGCATGGAGAGCTCTTGGAAAGGGGGAAAAAAGCTTCCCTGAAGCACGTTGCCATTTGCTCTGCAATTTATAAGCTTAGAGAGTTGCCTTGGACACTGAGAATTGAAGTGACTTGCCCAGGGTTATACAACTAGTATGTTTCAGAGGTGGGACTTGAACCCAGGTTTTACTGACTCCCTTTATTTATGGCTGCCTTATTTGGCCCACAGTAAATGTCAGTAAATGCTTATGGAATTGATCCAAACTCTAGAAAATGAGGGGGTGGGTAGATGCTTACGGCTTCCTATGGTCTATGCTTGTTCACCATAGCCAACCGCAAAGTAATTGAACCAATTCAATAGGAATTTATTGAATAGAATGGTAAGAATTAGGAGGGGGCATCTGGAGTCCAGAGCAGCTCAGGTTGGGCCTCCAAGATGTTGATAATATTCCTGAGAAGGATCTCAGGATGCCTTGCCCTGGAGGCTGGAAACCTTATACTGACTCCATTCCTGCCCTGGGAAGGAGGTTAGACCTGATGACTGTTGAGTTTTCTGCAAACTCCAATACTAGATGAAAATATTGAAAAGCTAAATATCAACAAAAGTCTCAATTTCTGTATCAATCATCTAAAGGAATGTAAGACAAGCCTGTAGTCTTTAAATCTGGAGACTAATGCTCTGTGTTATTGTTAAAGGTAGTAATTATTATGGTCTGGAGAAGAGTCTACCCATTGTCACAACTTCCTTTTCTTGAGGGTTTTATGGATTTTAGAGTTCTTCCCTTGAACCAACCCTTCAAAGACTATGTGACTAGGATTCTTAACTCCATTTTAGAGATGGAGAAACTGAGACACAAAGCCAGGAAGTGACCTGCTCAAGTTCACACAAGTAGTAAGCATCAGGGCCAGGATTTAAACCCAGGCCAATCAATCAGCAAAAATTCATTAAGTGTTTGCTGTGTGCCTAGCACTGTGCTAGGCTCTAAGGACACGGATAAGAAATAACATGATCCCTGCTCTCACTTTGATAGGGGCCCAGAGTTATCTCACTCTACCATGTTAGAACTTTTGTTTAAAGAAGGAAAAATGGTTGGCACCAGAATTTTTCCATTATTTCTTTTTCTGGAATTCCTGTCAGGAGGAGAAGAAAAATGGAAAAACAATCTCATTTCAGATCTCTTTCACCCTCTGAGCTGGTCTGGGGAGTCTAGGCATGCACTAGTGTCTTCCGGTTTTAATTCCAGAGCTCAAGCAGCAACCAGTAGGGTTCGGTGCTTTGTTAAAGGACAGAGCCCCTGTGGATGGAGCCCTGAGTCACTGTGCCTTTCTCCCATTACTAGCTGCTTCCTACCTCCCAAAGCTGCTTTTCCAAAAGGCAGAATCACTGGACAAATTTTCCCATCTGTGTGTCCGTTCCCCAAGCCAGCACCCTGTCACCCCATTTCTCCTGCACTCTCCCTTTGCCTCAGGGGTATAGTTCTTAGAGAGAAGGCTCCCTATGTTGGAGCTGAAAATAGTTCTCTCCTCTGCCTGCCAGCTGTGTGACCTTGGACAAGACATATTCCTTCTCTGGGCCTCAGTTTTATCATCTGTCAAAAAGAGATAATAACATTTGCACTATCCACCTCACAGGTCATTGTTTTCTCTCTCAGGTCTTGGTCTTTGGATTGCCACTGGTATTCTTTCTGCTACTATAACATCAGCTCTTGCATCGTTCCTTCCTTAATAAGGAATGTTTCTGTGTTTGGTTTTGTATATCCAGCACCATGGACAGAGGCTGCCACATAGTGGGAGCTTAATAAAGGCTTGCTTAAGTGAAAAACAAACATTTATCATTGTCATTGACTTAGAGTAGTAAGTGACCTTAGAAATCATTCTATCCACCGCCATCTTTCTGCCTAAGATGCAATTGAGGAGCTGAGAGGTTAAGGGATTCATTTCCTCTCAACCCCTGGAATTGAAAACCAAACTACTGCTGTCTCATTATAGGACTATAGCACTTTGCTTAGCACCTGGGGCCTCTTCACTCTGGGACATCCAGCTGATCATCAGCCTCATCACCCTGGAACATTCCTCTGTAAGATCCTCCTCCTTCTCCCATTGGTGAATTCCTCCTGGACCTCCATTTTGTTGTAGACTTCCAGCTGGCCTTCATTCACCCTCTGACCCCTTGTTCCTGTCCTCAAGAGGAGAGTAAGAAGAAGTGAAAGAGGAAGAGGAAGAAGATCAATAAGTGAGATTTCCATAGGAAAAAAATGCTTTAAAAACATTATTTCATCTGTGCCTTATAACACTCCCATAACATGAACTGTATAGGAACTATTAAGACATATACCAATAGATGAGGAAATTGAGGTTAGATTCCCTAACTCACCAATCTCCCTTGGATAGAATTAGTAATGGTTTCTCCTTGATTTCAGTTTCTAGATGTCATCAAAAGCTCGTTATGAGCTTTCCATCAGAAACCACCAGTACTGGGGAGGGTCTCTGATACAGAGTCAGTTCTAAGGGAATTCTCTCTTAAGACCTTTAAAGGGTCTTAGAGCAGAAGGTGAGCAGGGGATTAAATATCTTTCCTTCCTGTTTAAACCATACTTATTTCTTTCCTTTCTTTAAAAATATAAAATTAATTTTATTTGCTATACTTTTAATTTACTAAATTTATTTTTAGTGTTTTATGGATGCCTTTTGTTTTTATATCATGGTCATTTCTACAAACCTTGAAAATTATGCTCCCTGCAGATTTCAGAAAAAAACTAAGAAGACTTACATACTGAGTGAATGTGAGCAGAACCAGGAGAACATTGTACACAGTAAGAGCAACATTGTATGATGATCAACTAGGACAGATTTAGCTTTTCTCAGCAATACAATGATTCAAGACAATTCCAAAAGAGTCATGATACAGAATGCCATCCACATCCAGAGAAAGAACTATGGAGTCTGAATGCAGATCAAAGCAGACTATTTTCACTTTGGTGGGTTTTTTTCCTTTTGATCTGTTTCTTCTTTCACAACATGACTAATGTAGAAATATGTTTAACATGATTGCACATGTATGACCTATATCAGATTGCTTGCCATCTTGGGGAGGAGAGACTGTAGTGAGGGATACAAATTTGGAACTCAAAATCTTGTAAAAAATGATTGTTGAAAACTATCTTTACATGTAATTGGAAAAAGATAAAATATTATTTACAAAAAAAGACAAAAAAGGAAAATGATGGTCCCTTGCAACATAGAAAGCAAGTTAGTAAAAAAAATGCTCATGTAATGACTGTATTTGTCCATGTTTACACATTCGGCCCTATTAGTCCCCCACCTTTCTGCTGAGGTAAGGGAGGTCTATTATGTGAAGGAGAACATTATCTGTTCTCTGGCATCATTATTGTCTTTTCTGTTACTCAGAATCTGCCCTCCTTTTCATGTCTTCCATTCCTAAACCACAATTTGTTCAACCATATCCCAATTGATGGGCACCCTTAATTGAAGGGCACCCACATTATTTCTAGTTCTTTGCTCTAGACCCTGTTTCTTCATAGCATGATTAGGCAACAAGTTAGAAAATGTCCTGAGTTACTTGCATTTTTTTCATCTTTCTACTGAGAAAGAAAACTATTTGAAGAAGGAAGAGGGGCTTCTCCCCCTGCCTCCAGAGACTTAATGGGAAATTAAGTCTTTCTATAGTTTTTTCAGTGAAAGCTGGGAATGAGAATTCTTACACAGTAACCCTCTCAGCTGTAATATTTCAGGCCCTCCTGGATTGGGCATCACCCCTGTGGATAAGCTTCCCTGGAACTGTGCCCCTCCATGCATATTATGCTCCAGGTTGATTGAGTAATATTGTTTACCGACAGCATAGAATATGCTGTTGATTATATTCTGATTGTATTCTGTTGTATTAGCGTCATCTGTGTATAACATCTTCCTCTTCCAGACTGGGAATGCTGTGAAAGAAAGGACTATGTCTGGACCAAACCTCATTTCTCCTCCAGAACCAAGGCAGGGATTTATAAATAATACGTGCTTTCTAAGTGCTTATGGGTCAGGTTTGGCCACCTGCCACCTTTCCAGGTTTTCCCACCTCCACACCTTTGCTCAAACTCTTCCTTTCACTCAGAATGCTCTCTCAATCACACTTCATCTCTACCTTTAAGATTCATCTCAGTGACCATCACCTCCAGGAAGTCTTCCAAGGTTTTCCCAGTCAGTTGTCATCCTTCCTTCCTTAAAGGTGGCATCTATTTGGTAGCTCCCTTGGGCATTATTGGATTTCATTTCATGTTAGCCTCATTTGTATTTGTAACATATTCTCCCCTACCAGACTGGAGGGATCATAAGATTTGGACTCCAGAAGTAGCCTGTTCTAACCTTCTTGTAGGACAGATGAGGAAATTGAGGTTAAATGCCATTCTCTGGGTCACAGTGGCAGTAAGTATCAAAGTTGGGACTTGAATACGGGCCTCTGACTCCAGAATCAATGCTATTTTCCACATAGATCTAGAGTTGTAAAGGATCCCAGAGGCCATCTGATACAACCCCCTTACAAGTGAGAAACTGAGGCCAAGACTTTCAATAATTTGCCCAGTGTCACACGGGTATTAAGTGACACATGTATAAAAATAATTTGTGTCTCCTGACCCAAGGCCCAGGGTTCTTTTTAAAGCACAGTGATCATATGACTCTTTTTTCCAAGAAATTTCAGATTGCCTCCAGGACAAAATACAAACACTTCTATTTGTCATTTAAAGCCCTTCATTTTCTGCCTCCAGCCTATCTCTCCAGGCTTTACTTCCACATAACTTTTCTTTGTGTACTTTAAAAGTCCAGACAAACTAACTTAGCTGCTCTTTCCTCAAGTGGGCATGCCAATCTCCCACCTCCCTGACTATGGACACTTCTGTCTGCCATGCGTGGAACATACTGACTTCTCACCATCACATCCTAGAAAACCACCTCTTGCTTGAAGGATTCCTGTGGTTGTTAGCTGCTGAACCTCCCTCTAGGTGCCAGATGACCCAAGAGCTCCATGAGGGCAGGACCGTCTCTGATCTCAATTTTGCTTCTCATTTCACTACCTATCAGATTCGGTACACAGCTGACATTTAAGAAATGTTTCAAGAATGAATGAATATTTTTAAGTCAGAGAAAAAATATTTTTCTGGATGAAGATGAATGCTACTTGCTGCTGTGGGTCTTGGTCTCCCAGAGCCAACACTAGTTGATTTTTTAAGATGATTTATAGCCACAGCCACGGAGGAAGCCCCTGGCTCCTTCCCATAAAGCTCTGGATGGACTGAGTGGGTGGGGATGGAGAAGTTGGTCAGTCTGACTGGAGGCAGAGGACAACATATGGAGACCAGATTTGCCCTTTCAGAAAAGCCCCTGAAATCCAATCTATGACTCAGTACCAGAGAAGTAAGAAACTTGGGCAAAACCCCAGTGGCTACATGGAGCAGATGTGGGAAAGGTCATCGGATGCAGAACCACAGTTCTAAAGGTCTTCGCCAAGAATTTCTATGCTCAGGCTGGAAGGGAGAGAAATCTGCCCATAGGAAGGTCAGATTCCTGGCCCTGGCATTCAAGGCTCACCCCCAATCTACCTGCTTGAACTCTCCCCCCTCGACCAGGCCTTACTTGATCCCCATTTCTAAGTTCTGCCCCCTACAAACAATCCCATGAACTTTGTATATATTTTATACTTATTTGTACATTACACATGTATGTAAACAAAGAAATACAAGAGAGATAGACAAATACAGACAGGACTGTCAAATAGACAAATGTAGACAAGGAAACACAAGAGAGATAAGGTGTATGTCATATGTATACATGTGTGTCTGTTTTTACTTTGTATGCATATTTACACACCTCATACTCACTCATCTCTGTCTCTTTCTTGGATTTCACATGTGTTTATCTACACACATGTTATGTATATATTTTGTATTCATTGTAATGTCCTCATATACATTTGAGGACACACACTCACAGTTGTATATGTTTGCACGTAATTTGTATTGTCATTTATAGGGATCCTCTGAGAGATAGTAAGGCCTGGAGAGCTGATGTTTAATCCAATAAGAGCTGGGTTCAAATCTCCCCTCTTGAACTTGAGTTCTTTTGGCCTCCAGGGTCTAGTACAGTTATGCCCTCAGGCCAAGTGTCCTCATGTGTGGCCCTGGCAAGTCATTGGAGCTCTCAAAGCTCTAGGCCACTCTCTAAGACTAGAAACTGCCAAGAAGTTGCTGACTTGCCTGGGTGGGAGTTCCTTCCACCTAGAAACTGTCAGGTCCATTAACCATCGATTTATTTTGTGTTTACATATGTGTTGATGTTATTTCTTTCCAATGACTCTCAGAACTAGGCAGAACCTGATTGTTCTCCTGATTCATGCTGAGGAAGGGATTTGTGGGTAGCTAGGTGGTATAGCAAATGGAGCTTCAGGCCTATTTAAATCTATTTCTTCCTTCAAGTACTCCCATTTCAGTACTCCCTGTTGTAAGAAGACTTCCCTGATTTCCCCCAACCAACATGGATCCCTTGCCCCTTAAACTGGCCCTGATTACTTTGTCTGCATTTCTCCATCACTTCTATCACATCCTGCCACATAGCAACTTTTCCACAAACCATCCTATCTCACCTATTAGACTATAAACTTCTCAAGACAAAACACCCCATCTTCTTTCAACTATATACTCTAGTTTACAGAGAGCTGGTCTGGAAGTCTTAAAAGGGTGGGGTCAAGTCACACTTCTGGCACACCCCAACTGGGTCTCCCTGAGCAAGTCACTCAACTCTGTGCCTGAGAAGTTGTCAGCCTGCCTCAGTGGAGGGCTTTTCCTCATCTAGGAGTTCTTTGTACTAATAAAGTCACAAGATTCAATCTTGAATGAAGTCTGTCCATAGACTTCACACAAAGCAGATGGCCTGGAATAGGATGGGTCCTTCCATGCTTGACATATTTAAGTTGTAAATGCTGTATTTCCCAACACTTAATGCTGTCCACTTAGTATATAGTCTGCACTTAACAGATGCTTTGGGTTGGGTGTCGGTTAAATGAAAGTTGAAGGAGATTCTGGAGAATGCTAGAAAGATCCCTGAACTGCCTAAAAGAGAGTTTCTCCCAGAATTTCCATTTTCAGGAAGTACTCAGGTACAAGGATCACTCCTTCCCCTACTCTACTTCCTAACTCTCCAGATTTTGCTGCACCAGCACGTTATCCCTTCAACCTTCCTTTTACCTCCCTTCTTTGTGATATCCCATCAGAATGGAAGCCCTTTGGGGGCAGAAACTGTCTCTCTTTTGGCCCAGTATTCAGCACAGTGCCTGGCACATCAAAGCACTTAATAAATGCTGGCCACCTTGACCCACAGTCAGAGAAGCTGGGGTGCCATCTTGACCTTGTCTACCACCCCTCGACCCTGGGCACATCCCTGGGCCTCTCTAACCCTTAGGCTTCTGAAAATGGGGATGTGGAGAGGAGTGGCTCTTACTCTAAGAAGCCTTCCATCACTAGGATCCCATGAGTCCCTGTTTCCTCAATGGAAACACTTCCCTATTTGCCATTTGCCACTGATGACAGTCAAGGTGTGAGCTTCCTTCCCCCTGACTCGGAGACATATGTGACCTAGCAAAGCACCAAGCCTCAAAGCCTTGGGCCAACTGGAGGGCCTCCATCCAAGACATGATGTCACGGAGAGACGGCATCTCAGAAATGTGCCGATGGGTCAGGAATGTTCCAGGCCCTCCCAGTCTGGCCCCTGAGCTCTCCCAGACCTTGAGAAGCGGGGTGGTTTGGAGGAGGAAGAAACCTGGCGCCATGAGGAGGATTCCCCCAGGACTCTAAGGTGGGGATGGGGAGACTGAATGACTGGAACAGAACTGGGAATATTTGCAGGGAATTTTCTTACAGCAGCAACTTGGGCGCCATATCACAAAGCCCATAAAGGCTCCCAGCTTCCTTCACCATGTCTGGCAGTGACCTCCACGTGTTGCAAGTAGAAATGAAGAAAAGACCAAGAGTGAGACAGAGATGGAGGAGCTTTTAGAATGTTAAATCCTAGAACAGGGATGTCATATGTGGGAGTGGCCTTAGAACAGGGGATGTCAGGACTGGGAGGGGCCTTAGAACAGGGAATGTCAGGACTGGGGGGGCGTCTTAGAACAGGGGATATCAGAGCTGGGAGAGGCCTTAGAAATAATCTATTCTAACCTTTTCATTTTTATAGATAAGAGGGAGAGGAACAAATATTTTTAAAGCACTTCTTATGTACCAGGCACTGTTTTAAGCACTTTACAAAATGTTATCTCATTTGATCCTTATAACATATCTGAGAAATAGATTTATTATTTTCATTTTACAGTTGAGGAAACTGAGGCAGGCAGAGTTAAGTGACTTGTCCAGGGTCACAGAGCCAGTAAGTATCTGAGGTCAAATTTGAACTCAGGCCTTCCAGCCTTCAGGCTCAGTGTTTTGTGCACTTGGTGTCTATCTGCCTGAGGGAAAAAAAGGCCAAGGATAAGAAGGCCTTGGTTCCAGATCATTCATATTTAGGATCGGGGCAGAACTAGAATCCAGGTCTCCTGATTCCCAGCCGGGGGTCACCACTCAGATTTTTATAGTGTTTTGGAGTTTTACTAAAGCAGCCCTGTTAGGTCAGATGAACGTGCAAATTATATTGTCTCCATTTCAGTAACTGATAATAATAACATGTGTGTCTATTGTACTTTACCTCACAACAACCTCTTCTTGTTCCCGTTTTAGAGATGAGGTCACCGAGCTCGGACCCAGGTCTCCTGTCCTGTGCTTCCTGCCCTACTGGGCTGTTAAGACTGGTGAGAATGTCCCACCCACCCTCACACAGTGAGGAAATGGGCTAGCCAAGCCTCCATCTTACATCTCCTGTCTCCCACCTCCACATTTTGCCCTCCCTCCTAACTACCCGGTCCTCTGGCCAATGTTGTTCTCTTTGGAGCATCCTATAGAAAGCATCCTCTTTGTGACCCAGAACGTTCTCATTTTCATTTGGCAACAAAGACCCCATCTCTTGGTGTCCTCGGATTGTCATGTGGATCCTCAGAAATGATTTCCAGACTCTTTGAGGTAGGCGGGTGCTCAGAGGTCATGCAGACCAGCCTTAGGTTTCAGAAATTCCCTTCAGAACCATAGGCCCATCACTCCATCTGCCAGCCTTCCCAAAGTCCCTGTGACATTTGAAGCAGACCGTCCGCTTGCTTCATCTTTGTTCTCCCAGAGATGAGCCTGCCTCATTCTGGAAGGCCTGAAGTTTCTTTTCTCAGTCACCTGGGACTTTGTCCTTCTGAGTCTCTTCTCTTTTTCCAAACCAAATCCAGGGTCTTTGGGGGGAGTGGGAAGGGTCAGAAAGAGGATCGGCTCCCAGAGGAAGAAGAAATCTCCCAGAAAAGCCCCTTTGTGCCCTGTCTTTTGTTCCTGTTGGTTGTCACAGCATCTGAGACTCCCCCCTTCTTTCTCTAGCACCTTGCAGACTGCTTTCAAAGGAAATCCTCCAGAACAGGTGGGAACCTTAAAGTCCAGCCTTTTATTTTAAACATGAGAATATCAAGGCCAAAAGAGTCACTGAGGTCAGTGATGGTGACATTTACATTTTCAAACAGAACATTCGTGTGAAAGGTCTAACAGAGCCTCAGCTTCCCTTACCTTTGAAATAAGGGGGAAGGTTGGACTTGAGGTCAAGGATACTTACAGCTCTAAACCCGCCCTATAATTCCATTTCTTTCCTTCTCTGGGCCTCACTCCATATCCATAGTCAAGTGAATAGGTGCACAAAGTTAAGCATTGCTTGTATGCCAGGTCCTGGGGATGTGAAGAAAGGCAAAAACACTGTACCTGCCCCTTGCCCTGCAGTTGTTGACTTCGCTGAAGGGAGAAGGAGAAAATTACATTTTCTCCTCTCCTTTCTGGAGGCTGTGGTTTTCAGCCTCACTGGCTGGTTTGTTTCTTCTGGGGAAATGTCTGCATCCCTGGAAAAGCAGCTCCAAAGCCTGGGCACTGAGGAGACCACCTGGATGTCTTGTATGGATCTAATTGTTTACATGTCACCCCCCTTGCCCCCTGCTTGAAGGTAGGGACCACATTCTTGTTTCTGGCTGACTTCCTCTTTAACTTGCTCTTTTCATCTCGGGATGTCTCCTTTCTACTTGATTTAAGATTAGACAAGTTGCTCCCTGAAGTCCCTCCTAGCTCTGACATCCCCTGTTCTAAGCTCCCTCCCAGCTCTGACATTCCATGCTTTAAGGTTCTAATCTCCTGGAAGAGCGTGCCTCCCTCAAATCTTACTAGAGTTTTCTCACTCCTTCTATCTGAGGCAGGAGGCTTGCATGCCTGGGCAGAGGACAGGAAACGCAGGAAGATTCATCAATGGCCTATCCAATGGAGCAGACTCTGCATGGCATCGAAGGGGTCTTTGCCGCTTCTGAAATGTTGGGAACAAATGAGGCACTTGCGCTCCCACAGAAGTCAGGGCTCCTGGGGCTCTTCAAGCAAGGTGAGGAAGAGATGAATCACATTTTGGTTGAAATGAATTCTTACCCAGGAAGCGAGTTCTCTTTGTCACAAAGGGCCTGCTGTGAATAGAGGTACATCCAGGAGACTCTGGGGCAATATCTGCCATGAATTTTATGGACAGAGATCCAGAACCAAACACCAAGAGAAAGCAAGAGACAGATATACAGATAGAAAGGGACAAAGAGAGACAGAAACCAAAATGGAGAGGCAAGGCAAGCAGAAGAGACAGAAATAAGGTAAGAGAAAGCTTGCTGGAATTGGAGATGGACATCTACAAACATCTACTGGGTCTAGTCTGGCTCTATTGTCCATGAAGGGCAGTAGTATGGGATAATGCTAAATAACTAAGAGCCAGCCCTGGAGGACCTCCAGTGGCACTTACTCAGTTGACGATAGAAGACTGCAGAAGGGTAAGCATTAGAAAGATTTCCTGGGAAATAAATGATGGAGAGACTCTGCTCAAAGGAGGCTACATTGAGCAAAAGAAAGGTTTGATGAGAAGCAGTGGGAATGAAGTGGAGACATGAGAGGAGCTAGGAAAGCAGAATGAACTAAATGTTGTGATCTACTGGGCTTGGGGACTGAGGCAAAGCTGAGCCCAAGGCTTCAAGCTTGGGTGACTGGGAGCATGGATTCCACAGAATCAGGAAAGTTGGGAAGAGGGTAGAGATGGGAGGGAAGAGGGTGAGTAGAATCCCAGCAACCCAGAATCTTGGAATTTTTGAGGATAACTCAACAGCCATCTAGCTGAACCACCCCCTGTAGAGGCAAACCATTCACCCTTGGATGGCTCTTCATTGAGAAGCTTTTCCTGACATTGTTTCCAAACCGGCATTTCTGTAACTTCCCAAATTCCATTTAGTTCTGCCTTCTGAGAACAAGTCAAACAAAGCTAAGCTCTCCTTGGAGTGACACCTTCAAATACTTGAACCCAGGTATCAATATCACTCTCTGTAAAGGTAATGTAATTTGAATTTGAAGATACCTTTGTATTGGCAAAGGTAACAGGTACTTATCACTTAGTAATTAATCAAGCCTCTATTAAAGAAACAGAAGGTGTGACCCCCCTGTTGCTGATGTAACAGGAAGGGGCTAAACATGGAGGGGCAATACTGTATATAAGGAAAAGCCCCAAAGGGGGAGAATCAGATCTTCTTGGATCAAGCTCCATGGAGACAGAAGCTGATGCCACTGGGGAGGCTGAAGAGGAAAGGGGAGCCACCCCAGCCCCACAGGCTGAAGAGAATGATTTTGATTTTGAAAACCTGGATGGAGTGATTTTGATTCTGGGAACCAGCTGAGACTTCTGCTGAGCCCATGGGCCACCCAGAGCTGCTAAGGATTTCTGAGAGCCAGTCAGAGCTGAGGGCCAGCCAGAGCTGCCAAAGACTGAGGAAGCATGACTATGATGCTGGTCCTTTGCATGAACCTTTGTGGCTTTGTCAAGCCTTGACTTCCCAGGAACAGAAACTGTGAAGGATTTAAAATGGACTGGACACTGTGAACTTCATTGTGGAGCAGGACCTGTACAGAGAGCTGGGCAAGGAGCTGGGAGCTGTCTGCCTTGATTCAGGTAGGAGCTTCCTGCCTTGAGTCAAGATGAAAAGACCTCTCTGTGGGTACTGAGTAATGATGAAATGGCAATTTACTAGTGACCTAGGAGTGGAGGGTCTATGTATTTTCTGATGATTGAATAGTGAATGATGAAGGATGATTGAATGACTGAGTTGATTGACCGATTGATTGGCTAAATGATTGTACTTAGTGATTGATGCCTGAATAAATGACTGATTCAGTTAACTTAGTGTGCCCCATGAGTGGAGAACTTTGACTATTGTACTTTGTGTCCCTTGAGGAGGCAAACCTCCTCAAAGATGATTGAATGATTGAGTTACTAAATGATTGTTCTTTGTTGAAAACTTTGTGACCACTGTGGTGGAAACTATGTGCCCATTTTCTGTGATAAGTTGTTGTGAATGCTATACTTTGATTTTATGTGATAAGTTGTAACATTGTGAATGCTGTACCTTGATTTCTGTGAATATTTTGCTTTGATTTGTTATGGAATAGAGTGTTCACTATACTGTATAATCAGAACCTTAAAAGCTGTTCACAGTAGCATTCTTCAGGAAAACTGCTTGTGCATAGCATTACACCCTCCCCAAACCCTGAGTCTTCACTTATCCAGGCTGATAATGTCCAGTTCCATGATCCTCCTGGACTTCAGGGACTATGGGTCCATCACCATCCTGGAGACATTCCACCATATAAGCATCTTTCTTAATTTGTAGTCCCAGAAATGAACAGATTTGTTAAGCACCTACTACACACTAGGCACTGTGCTAAATGTTAAGTATGAGAAGACAAAGATAAACCAATCCCTACCCTTCAAGAGTGAACAGTCTATTGGGAAATGACATCGAGGGCAAATAAGGTGGCAGGGATGGTGTGGGAAAGGCATCCTAGTCCATGAGAACCTCCTGTAGGAGACTGGCTTAAGCTGGGGTTTGAAGGGAGACAGGAATTCTATAAATATGGAAAGCATTACGGGTATGGAGGGCATCCTCTGCAAAGGCAGAGAGAATGCTGAACTTCAGATGCCACTGACATCTGGATGCAGGTATCCAAAGGGTGGGGGTCCTATGGGACTAAAGCTCTGGGAAGGGACCCAGAGATCAAGATTGGAGGGGGATCATCAGAATCACTAACTGAAGTCATGGGCATGGATAGCATTGCCAAGGGAGTGAGTTAAGGGAGAGAACAGAGCCCAGAAGAGAACACTGAGGAAGACCCACATTTAAGAGATGGATGAGGAGGAGATACTTAGGGAGGCATAGAAGGCACATTCTAGGAGGTAGGAGGAGAACTATATGAGTTTGTAGGCAAAGCAGAGCACATTAGTAAAGGGAGTGGGTAGGATGGAGGCATTCCTAGGGTCAGACTACAAGGAGGTCAAGAGGAACGGGAAAAAAGTTCATTGGGTTTGTCTATAAAGAGATTGTTGGAAAAGGTGGTACCAACGTAGGGGAGTGGGTGTTTTTCAGAACAGTGAGCTCCCTGACTGGACATACTCAAGCCAAGGCTGGATGCCCCCTGGCAGGGATGGGCAATGCACAGGAGATAACTGTTTGGGTGTGGGTTAGATTGGATGTTCTCTTAGGTCCTTTCCAACCTGGAGACTGTATAATCCAAACTATACCTGGGTCCCATCTACCTTTCTCTCTTCTTTTCCTCCCCACTGTTTCATCTCCAAGCCAAGGACCTCCTTTAGTCCAGGGTCTGCAAACCACCCTCGAGACAGACTAATAGCCCCATCTAAGATGGCGGCATCTGAAAAGGACATCCACAGAGGTCCTAGAGATGGTTATGGAAGGGGCCCAACCACATGTTTCAGGACTATGCAGAGGGGATCCTTATGGAAATACAAGATTGAAGATTGTGGTCCAGAGGGCACCTTAGCAGGCAACAGGTCCAATCATCTCATTTTGCAGATGACAAAATTGAGGCCCAGACAGGTCCAGTGACATGCCTCGGGTCCCACGGCTCATAGATGTTTGAGTCTGGATTCAAACCCAGGCCCTTCCTACCTCCAAGAATATCGTTCTGTCCTGGGTACTTCCTCTTAGTCAGGGCCTGGTTGAACTTCAGAACCTCAGAGGCCTCTTCCCACTCTGAGGTTGCATCATATAACCCAGCCATGGGGCAGATGCCAGAATGTCCTTACTTTCCCCATGGCTGGGTCTCCACTCAGAAGTGACAGGGCCCAGAAACATTCCTTTGGCTGGTCAATGGACAAAGGGACCTTTGGCTGTTACTAACGGAGGAATGTTTCATGCCCTGGGAAAGAACTGCTGTCTGGGGAGAGAATGAGAGATCCAACAGACCAGGCCATCAGGGGAATGTTGAGACCACTGGGGGCCTCACGCCAGGGGAGCTTGCCAGGCCAATGCCCTCTGCTACCCTCAGGGCTCTAATGTTTCCCAGACCTTCCAGGGCACTGGATATGGTATTTGTCCTCTGTCCTCTGGTGTCTGGCATTTGAGAAGAGTCTGTCAGGGCCTGGGGAAGTGCAGCAGCCTGTAGTGTGGGAGACGCAAAGGCCTGCAGGAGCCTGGCCTCCCACTTGGGGGATCCTGGGCAAGTCAAGACCATCTCTGGGATCTCATTCTGAGTTACCTTAAACAACTCAGGTACTCTCCTGCCTCAGCTTCCATGTCTTTAAAATCAGAGGGTTGGATGAGAGTGAATCCAACAAACCTTTACTCAATGTCTATCATTTATCTATAACTCACTATGTAAGGGTTGGTTCTCCCCAGTGGACTAGAAGTTCTTTGAGGGCAGGCACTGTGTGTTTCCAGCATCTAGCACAGGGCCCCTAGGTGCATAATAAATGTCTCCCGAATCAAACTGAGGTGAGTTGGGATGTCAGAAACAGGGCTGAGGCTCGGTGCCTCTGACCTGAGCTTGGCAGGTGCTCAGGCAATGGCTGCTCTCAGTGCCTTTCTGCTTAGCATCCTATCTTTGAATCCCTAATACTGAGCACATTTTTGGGGCACTTAATAAATGTATTGATTGGCCAATAGACCCTGCCAGACTCTGTGCTCCCTTCAGGAACCAAGGGTCACCTCCAGACTATGATGGGGCCCAGAGAACTATGTCAGTGGGGTATTTTTAAGTGATAGGAATAGAGATTGACCTTGGGATCTCATTAATTTAGTAAACTCCCAGGAGAGTAAAGTCTCTCCACCAATACAGGAAGGCACCTTCTCTTCAGGTCTTTGAGAGTTTCCTAGGGCACTGGGAGGTTAGGTGATTTACCTGGGGTCCCATAACTAAGATGTAATAACTGTGGTCTTGCTGAGACTTAAGATACTCTGCCTCTTTCAAGTAAAAAGAAAATGTTAAAGTGACTGTTTTTCTAGGGCTTTGAAGATGACAGGGTGTCTCCTACCTAGTCCCCCTTTCACTCATTCCTCACATCAGCCCTTTGAGGCAGGGCATATGGGTGTGGTTTTCTGTGGCCAACAGCCTGCAGAATGTTCTGGGCACCTGTGGGCAATGCTAGCTGGCCACACTTTGCTCCACCCCAGAAATGGGAGGGAGAGAGCATTTATTACATGCCTACAATATACCTGGCACTGTTTACCACTCTCTTCTCATAGCATCTTCAGTGGCCTCTCTCAGGCCATTTTCCCAGGATTGAATCCCAGACACCCGAGAGCTGCCTCCATCTCCAAATGGAATGGCTTGGGAGGGAAATGAGAGATTTCATGGCAGAGAGACTGCATTTCAAGAATTGGGGGGAATGAATCAGCTCTAAGTACTTCATCTTAGCTCCCCACTCTGTTAGATGCAAACTAAAAATTATCTCCGTGCTGCACTGCTGGTTTGTGCAGTCAATTGCAGAGCCTGCTGAGACCAATTTCCCAGAAGCTCCATCAAGTATCTGTTTCCCTATAGCAAACTGCCTTCCTATGCAGAACCAGGAAATCTTGAGACTAGAAGGGATCTCAGGACTACCTGACCATGTACCCCCTCAATAGCATCTCTCCAAACTCGTCATCTAGGCTTTGTTTAAGGGCCACCAATGATGGAAGGTCCTTCACTTCTGGAGGGGAGAGCCCATTCCTCTTTGGGGACTGCTCTGATTGTCAGAAAGTCTGCCCTTATCTGGGTTCTAAATCTGCCTCTCTGCCCCTCTTTCTGACCTATGGGGCCAAGGAGAGCAAGACTGATCTCTCCTTTGTGAAACAGACTCTCAAAATCATGAAGAGTGGTTATCCTAACCAAAGATCCCGGGATTATGGGTTTAGAGCTCAAAGACCATCCAGTCATCACTTACAGATGAGAAAATTGATGCTGGTGGGGGGGAGGAAGTAACGGGGGGCGGGGGGGGTTGGGGATGGTTAAGTGACTTACTTGTTATTATGCAGATAGTAAGGGACAGAACCCTTCCAAGTCTGGTCTGCTCTAAACATCCCCAGACCTAATCCTGTCCTTATCTATGGTTAGGGGAAGGATTAAGGTCCCTTAATCAATTGTTGGCAGAGTTGTAAACTGATCCAACCATTCTGAAAAACAGTTTGAACTATGCCCCAAAATATCCTTTGATCCAGCATTATCACTTCTAGGGCTCTATTCCAAAGACACTATAAAAAAGGAAGAAGGACCCACAGGTACAAAAATATTTATAGCTGCTTTTTTGTGGTGGCCAAGAACTGGAAATTGAGGGGATGCCCATCAATTGAGGAATGGTTGAACAAATTGTGGCATATGAGTGTAATGGAATACTCTTGTTCCATAAGAAATTATGTGCAGGTAGATTTCAAAAAAACCTGGAAAGACCTACATAAACTGATGCTGAGTGAAGTGAGCAGAACCAGGAGAGCATTGTACATAGTAACAGCAACATTGTGCAATGATCAGCTCTGATAGACTTCGTTCTTCTCAGCAATGCAAGGATCTAAGACAATTCTAAAAGACTCAAGATGGAAAATGCCACCCACATCCAGAGAAAGACCTGTGGAGTCTGAACGAAGATCCTTTCTCATGGTTTTTCCTTTTTGTTCTGATTCTTCTTTCACAAGATGACTAACATAGGAAAAAAATGTTCCTTAATCAGTGTTCACTCCATATAAATTCAAGTTCTTCCCTGTCCTGCCTTGCCCTGCCCTTTCCTTTCCTTTTTATTTTTGGACTTGGTTAATGCGGGAATTTGTGACTATACACATTTGTAATAGGTTTTGGTTTTTTTGCCTTTTCAATGGGTGAAAGAGAGAATTTCGAACTGAAGATAAAATAAAATTTAAAAAATACCGCATGGCACTCCACCACAGAAGATATGTATGTCCTGAAAGCAAAGAGACCAAATTAGATGATTCTTGAGGTTCCTTCCAGCTCCCGTCTAAAGTTGTGCTGAGATGCTAATGATTCCAACGCTTGGACTGAGGAATCAGATGTAGGAATCCCTGGTCACGTGGTAGAAAGAGCTCTGGACCCCAGATCCGGATATCTGAGTTTAATTCGTGGCTGAGACACTTCAAAAACCTGCCACTTCCCATCTCTGAATGTCAGTTTCCTCATCTGGAGGATGGGGACGAGAATCCCTCCCCTCTCACCCCAAGGGTTACAAAACAGTTTGTTAGCTTTAAGGCTCTTTGGAAATGGGAGGTGAGCTGCTGCTGCCGCCGCCGCTGCCGCTGGCGTCCTGACAGGCGGTTTCTATGGCTCCGGGCCCTGGTAATAAGCTCCGGCAGCAACTCCAGGTGGGGAGGACATGATTCCTTTGAACGCTCTGGTCCAAATTGCATTGACATTCTTCCTCCCTGGTAGGAAACCCTGCAGCTGCGGGATCTGGGGGAGGTGGGTTAAAGAGCAGCTGCTTTCTTCTTAGTTCTGAATCTCAGTATTCATCCCTGGCCTGGGGACCAGATTTATGGAGTGGAAAAAATCCATTATGGCTTTTTTTTTAAAGCCAAGCACAGCATCTAATTACCTCACCATCACGCTCTTTACCTAATGGATATGGATGGGGCCTCGGTTCAGAATGGCCCCAGTCCTAGAGCTGTCTCTGAATGGGACAAGAGGCCAGGCAAGGCAGGAGAAACCCAGGCAGACCTGGCCAGGAAGACCTGGGTTCCAGGGACTCTTCATGGCCAAGATGCTCCATCCTGCCTTGGCACAGGCTGTTCCCCCATCCCTGGCAGGTTCAGCCCTTAGAATCCCCAGCCAAGGACCACCTCCTCCAGAAGCCCTAGCTGATGCCCCTTGGAGCACCTTCTTTCTCCCCTTCGCCCATGAGCTTTGTATCCACTTTGTGTATGATTTGCATTGATAGTTTTCAGCCTGTCTGTGTTCTCCCCCAACTGTGAGGCCTTTGAGGTCTTACCTCAAAGACCATATCATTTTTATCTCTGTATTTCCAGTGCCAAAAACAGGGCCTGGCACATTGTTGTTCTCTCTTTTTCAATCGTGTCAGACTCTTCATCACCTCATTTAGAGTTTTCTTGGCAGAGATACTGGAGGAGTTAGCATTGCCTTCTCTAGCTTACTTTGAACTGAGGCAAACAGGGTCAAGTGACTTGCTCAGGGTCACACAGCTAGTAAGTGTCTAAGGCCAGATTTGAAGCCAGGACTCTGACTCCGCCAGGAGCTCTACACACTTCCCCACCTAGCTGCCCCTGGAACACAGAAGGTACTTAATAAATGCCTTCTGAGTGAATGATTGAATGTCAGTGCTGGGCAGGCCCTAAAAAGAAAATGCTGGCTGAGGCTTTAGGACACAGAATTTTAGAACGGGAAGGGACTGAAAGAATGTGTTTAGTCTGGCACCCTCCCAATCTTTCATTGCATAGACAAAGAGACTAAGGCTCAGGGGCCAAGGCCATCCAGGCAAGTGCCAGAGCCATGGGAGCTTTATGGGGATTTTTACTTTTTTTTCTTTTTTGGAGGGTGGAAGGCAGAGCAGTGACTTGCCTAAGGTCACATGGCTCATAAGGTCAGATTTGAACTCAGGTACTCCTGACTCCAGTGCCCTATTCACTGTGCCACCTGACTGTCCCTCTTTATGCACATTTTAAAGCAATGTATCTAGGGGTCTGTACTAAGTCTGCTGTTGCAGAGAGAGTTGTATTTTCTTGACTTGTCCTAAACATCTTTCTTTGATCTTCAAGGGAGTTGGGGGGAGGGGAGGAATAGCTTTGCCTAATTACAAGCCTTACCAAATTAGGGAGAGGACCCAGGGGAGGGGAAAGGAAGACAGCAGCATACAGACACACACACACACACACACACACACACACACACACCACCCACCTTGCTGCCTCATCATGGATAGACTCCAAACCAAGCCATCTCTGGCTCTTGGGTTTGAGTCTGAGGTCAATGACACCCAGTCTCTGTAACCGAGAACCAGCCCTTTAACTCTGCCTCAGTTTCTTCAACTATTCAATGGGCTCATTTGTAGAGTCCCTTCCTGGTCTGAAGTCTTCTTGCTCCTACCATGTGACCTGTGGATGAGCCCCTCCCCCTCTCAGCCTCAGTTTCCTCTTCTGTGGAGCATGAAGGGGGTCTAGTTTAGAAGACTCTGAAAGTCTCCGATCACTAAGATCTCAGCTCAGAGGGCCAGTGCCTCTATGGTCCCTCTGTCCCCTCCCTTTTACATAGAAGTGTGCACCAGCACACACCTGGCACCATTTTTTCTCCTCAGATGGGGATGCAGAAGAGGCTTAGTCATGGCTATAGGTTCCTGAGGCTTCACTCAGGCCATGGCTGAGGCTCACTTCGGTGCTTTGGGTGGCCTGGCTAAAGTAGCCGAACTTTACCTCTGAAATCCAGGCTGACCTGGTGTCACCGAACAGCAGGGACAGGATGCTCATTACTGAGCTCATTGTCTAATAGTGGGGTGTTGGAGGGTCACTTTCACAGGCCTCTCTGCCTGTCTCTGGCCTGGGCTCCCTTCCTTTGGAACAGCAAGCTCTGGGAGTACCATGCAGGTACAGGATAGGGGTCCCATGGCTTCCTCACAGAACCACTGAACCCCAGAGCTGGAAACGATTTCAGAGAGCCTTTGTTCAGTGCTGACCTGGACAGGATGGCCACCAGAACCATCCCAGATGAATGCTTATAGAACCTTGGCTTGAAGACCTCCCATGACACAGAGCTCATTTCCTCCTCAGACTTCCCATTCCAATTTTGGTAAATGATTGCCTGAAAGTTTTTTTTCCGTACAGCAAGCCAAATCCACCTCCTTGTCATTCCCCACCCCCATCCTACCCCAGTTTTTCTTCTTCTGCCCTCTGAGACCAAACAGAACTCAGATAACCCCCTTTCCCAAGAGTGAGTTTTCATATATTTGAAGATAACTGGTGTGTCCTTCCCCCACTTTCTCAAGTTTTGTCTCTTCCAGGTTGGGAGTCCCTCCTTCTTCCTGCTAAAGGCATTTGGGATTCCAAAGCAAGAGGAGGCAGGACCTAGGATCAGCAGAAGTCTCTGAACAGCCCTACCGACCATGCCCAGTGCCCAAGGGGAGGACAGCCAGGACCTTCTTCCCAGCCATATCTGGGATTCCCTCTAACTCCTTCCACTCAGGCTCACCAAGGCTTTCTCACCCCCGAGTACAAGTCATAGGAACCTAACGTTTCAGAGAAAATAATTCACTTTTAATGGCCTTACAATTCACAAAATGGTTTTCTCATCACTTTTTTCAGTCAAACATCAAACTTTCTCCTCCTCTCCCCATCTTCTCTCTCTGACCTCTCTCTCTCTCTTCCTCCCCTCCTTCCTTTCTCTCTCTTTCCCCTTCTCTCTTTCCCTCTCCTGCCCCTCTCTCCACTCCACACCATTGCTCCCTCCTAACCCTAATCCTATAATAGTTAAATCAAAGGAATGTTTCTTCCTTCTTCTCCTCACCTAGATTCAATTAACTGCATTTATTTAATCCAAAGGCCGGCTCAGCCTCCCAGGAGATCTCCCTAAAATAGTACAGGAGGGGGAAGGGTTCAAATACTGAAGTTTAAATGGGGCCTCGAGATAAACTATTGCCAGCCTTAAATGAAACAGAGGAATAAGCTGAGGCTGAGCAGAAAGAGGGACCTTGTCCAGGGCCCAGATGTCACAAGCAACAGGATGCCTAGGACCCAAACACCCAGATCTAAGGCTGGAAGGATCTTGGCAAGCCCTGGAGACCAAGCCCCAGGGCTCTTCATAATTTCTCCAAGAACACACTAGTGGCCAGCCCACCATCTACCTTCGATTAATATTTAGGTGGAAGGGCAGAGACAGTCAGACACCTCCCTACCTACTCCCTGCCCCTCCCCCAGCAGCCAAGCATGGCAGGCTGGGCCATGTACCATATCCAGGACCCAGTACCACTTCCCCCCTTCCTGCCACCACCCCACACACATAGAACACTGCCTCCCCATTGCAGCCAAACTGACCTAATCCATGGCTCCCTGAAGTGATAGTTTGCCTCCAACATTTCCGTGGGTCATCCCCCATGGCTAAAGTGCACTCCCTTCTCACCTCCAGTTCCTAGGAGCCTTAGGTTCTTTAAGGGCCCACCAATACCACTTCCTAAAGGAAGCTTTTAAAAATTCTCTATATCCTTCCTCTCCTCAAATTATCATGTATTTATCTGCACAGTAACACTCTACTGGCCATCTTCAGCCTTACTCCCACCCCATGGGGCAATGGAAAGAACCCTGGTTTTGTAGTCACTGGCTCTGGGTTCAAATCTTGTCTGTGATACTCAGTCCCTATATGACCTTGGGCAAGGGATTTGACCTTTGGGCGTTCAGCTTCCTGATCAGTAAATTGAGGGGGTTGGATGAGATAGTGTCTGAGGTTCCTTCTAGCTAGCCCTGTGCTCCTATGTCTTTCTTTTTGTTTGGCCCCAGTGTCTGGTGCACAGTAGATACTTAAGAAAGACTCTTGGGAGCAGAGCCAAGATGGTGGCATAAAAGCACACACTTTGCATGATCTCTGGCTCTAACCACCCCCAACACCTGTAAAAAATGACTCTAAACAGATTTTAGACCTACAGAACCCACAAAGAGACAGAGAGAAACAAATCTCTCACTGAAGGTAGCCTGGCAGGCCAACAGGAAGGGCCTATCACACCAGGCTGGGAGAAAATACTATCACACAATTCTGGCCTCAGTGTGGTCCTGATCAGTGGCAGCCAGAGCAGTCTTTAGGAGCTTGAATCGCCAGCAGTTGTGGCAGTTTCCAGACTTCTTAATCCATTAACACCAAAGATAAAACAAGAGGTGAGTGTGGAACTCTGTTGAAAGGGCAAAGGAAGAACATGGTCTGGCCTGTGCCTCCAGGGCGAGACATGGCAGAGGTGCAGAGGATGCAGCTGATGCTATGTGGCTGCTTCCAGAGCTCCTGCAGATTGTGGGGGACCAAGTGCCACTCAGAGGGTAATTGCTTTTCCTTTGACCTACTTGGATCTGGATTGCAGTCTTGAGTGGTGGTCCTGGGGTGTGTGGCCAATGTGCCAGAGCTTGTGGGGGCTGTAGAGAGGGCACTCTCCTAACAGCTCTGGCAGTTGTGAAAACCCCATTGATTTGGGATAAAGCTCTCTCCATTCTGGAAGCAGAGTTCTTTTGAGCAAAGCGCTCAAAAGTTAAGTAATTGGCAAAATGAGCAAGCAGAGGAAGTGCAATCAGAACATACAATCCTTTTTTGGGAACAAAAAGTATCAAAGCCCGGAACTGAAAGAGAACAAAGTCAGAACTCCCACATCAAAAGCTTCCAAGAAAAAATATGAATTGGTTACAGGCCGTGGAGGAGCTCAAGAAGGACTTTGAAAATCAAGTAAGAGAAGTAGAGGAAAAATTGGGAAGAAAAATGAGAATCATACAAGAAAATCATGAAAAGTGAGTCAAGAGCCTGCTAAAGGAAAACCAAAAATTACTTAAGAAAATAACACCTTAAAAAGTAGACTAACTCAAATAGGCAAAAGAGGCCCAAAAAGCCAATGAGGAGAAGAATGCCTTAAAAAGCCAAATTTGTGGGGCATCTAGATGGCACAGTGAATAGAGCACCAGCCCTGGAGTCAGGTGGACCTGAGTTCAAATGTGACCTCAGCCCCTTTATACAAAACTAACTGCGTGACCTTGGGCAAATCACTTAACCCCAATTGCCCTACCTTCCCCCTCCAGAAAGGAAAAGGAATTTCAAAAACTATCTGAAGAGAATAATTCCTTCAAAATTAGATTGGAGCAATTAGAAGCTAATGACTTTATAAGAAATCAAGATACTATAAAACATATCTAAACAAATGAAAAATAGAAGGCAATGTGAAACATCTCATTGGAAAAACCACTGACCTGGAATAAATCCAGGAGAGATAATTTTAAAATTATTGGATTATCTGAAAGCTGTAATCAAAAAAGAGCCTAGACACCATCTTTCAAGAAATTATCAAGCAAAATTGCCCTGATATTCTAGAACCAGAGGGCAAAATAGAAATTGAAAGAATTCACCAATTGCCTCTTGAAAAAGATCCCAAAAAGAAAACTCATAGGAATATTATAGCCAAATTTCAGAGTTCCCAGGTCAAAGAGAAAATATTGCAAGTAGTCAGGAAGAAACAATTCAAGTATTGTGGAAACACAATCAGGTTAACAGAAGACCTAGCAGCTCCTGTATTAAGAGATCTTGGAATATGATATTATGGAGGTCAAAGGAACTAGGATTAAAACCAAGAATCACCTACCCAGCAAAACTGAATACAATGCTTTAGGTGAAAATATGGTTATTCAATGAAATAGAAGACTTTCAAACATTCTTGATTTAAAAAAAAACAGAGCTGAACAGAAAATTTGACTTTCAAGAGAAGCATGAGAAGGTAAACAGGAAAAAGAAATCCTAAGGAACTTATTAAAGTTGAACTTTTTACATTCCTACATAGAAAAACAATAATTATAACTCACGAAACTTTTCTCAATAAGAGATAGTTGAAGGGAATATATATGTATATATATATATGTATATATATATATATATATATATATATATATGTAGGAGGAATATGTTGGGAAAAGGAGAAAGGGAGAGATAGGTTAGGGTAAATTATCTCATATAAAAGAGGCAATTTATAAAAGAGGCATATAAAAGAGCAGGAAAGTGAAAGGGAATAGGTCAACCTTACTCTCATTGAATTTGACTTGAGGAGGGAATAACATACACATTCAAGTGGGGACCTACAGGAAAGCAGGAGGGAAGGGGATAAGAGGGGGATGATAGAAGGGAGGGCAGATTGGGGGAGAGTGTAGTTAGAAGCAAACACTTTAAAAAAGGGACAGGGTCAAAGAAGAAAATAGAATAAGTGGGGGGCAGGATAGGACGGACGGAAATATAGTTAGTCTTTCACAATATAGCCACTATGGAAATGTTTTGCAAAACTACACATGTACAACCTATGTTGAATTGCTTGTCTTCCTAGTGGGGAGAGGTTGAGGAGGGAAGAAGGGAAAGACTCTGGAACTCAGTTTCAAAAACAAATGTTAAAGATGTTTTTTTACATGCAATTGGGAAATAAGATATATAGGCACTGGGGCATAGAAATCCATCTTGCCCTACTAAAAAGCTGGGGGGGGGTATGGGAGAAGATATAAGAGAGAGCAGATTGGGGGAAGGGGTACTCAGTAGGCTCACTATTTTGGAGTGGGGGTAGGGGAAAGACAGGGAGAAAAATTTGTAAATTAAAATCTTGTGGAAATGAATGTTAACAACTAAAAATAAATAA
>CM053597.1:228966531-228981660 GCA_028646575.1 Pseudocheirus occidentalis
TGTGATTACTCCTAAGGAGTTAACTGGAAGTAAGGAGCTAAGCCTTTGAGGTGCCAAGTGCCTTCAGTAGGTGCCAATAGAAAGGGGCATGGAAGATCTTCTGATTTCATTAACATTACACCTTCCAACTCTGACATCTCCTGTTCTAAGGTCCCTCTCTGCTCGGACATCCTATAAGTATAAACCTTCACTCTGTAACATGCTCAGATCTGAACAGAATCAAGATGAGTCTGAAGACAACTCCTTCCAGCCAGGCTGTCAGCGCCTCTAATGAGCTCATTCTTCTGGCCGACATTGAACTTGAATATGATGAAAGTTCATCAATGCCTTAAATCAAAGAAGTATGTGATGGGGCATGTCACAGGGACCTGGAACATTCAGCACCTTCACGACCCAAAGAAGCTGATGGCTAATGGTGGAGCTGAGATGATCCAACAGGTGATGGAAATGGGGGAAGGAAGAAGGCATTCTGTCTTGGACAAAGTCGTACATGCCTTGTGGGGGGGCTATAAAGGATAAAAGAAAATGAAATCTAAAACCAGAATTCCTAACCCCTTGCCCTGGCTCTGTCACTGAAGAGCTGGGGGACTTGCCTTTGGCTTTGAGTCTCACTTCTTATACTACCCATGCAACCTGAGGCAAGTTACTTTCCCTCTCTGGGCCCCAGAGGGGCTACAGAATGAGGTGCTTCACTTGGAGCTTTAGACATCTTCTGTGTAGAATAAAGGGGTGAGATTAGATGACCTCTGAGCCTATGATCCTAGTGACTTCCTCTCTTTGGGTCTTGGTTTCCCCACCTGTAAAATGAGGAGATGGGCCTCTGAAGGTCTTTCCATCTCTGACTCCAGGAGTCCATGACCCTATGCCTTCCCCAAACCTGCAGTTCTGCCTCTGTCACGCCAAGCTTCTTCTCTGATGTGGATGCTGCCTCCCGGCTCCCAAAGTCCTCTTTGAACTTTCTCAGAGAGCAGAGAATAGAAAAGGCAAACCAGAGCATCTAAAGGCATTCTGATCATCTGCTCTGGAGCCCAGGGGACAGCTGGCCAATGGCGGGACTGGCCTGCGGCTTTGAGAGCTTCCTACGAAGCAAAGGTGGATCCAAGGAGCTCCCAAAGCAGAGCAGATGGTTTGAGGAAAGATCTTTGGTCTGGAAGCAGACAGGGACCATGCCACAAAGAACTGGGACACCCAGGGAAGTGAGTTCTAATCCAGTTGGGTCTGAGTCTGAACCACCTGGAGTCCAAGTGGGATGGGCAATAAAAGACCAGGGTTGAAATACCACCTCAGACATTTTCTGGCTATATGACTGCGGACAAGTCACTCCTCTCTGAGCTTCACTTTTCCCATCCGTAAAATGGGGGTACTAATAAACCCTGTCTCACAGGGTTGTATGAGAGTTAAATGAAGAGAACGTAGAAGCATGTCACCAGCCCAATGGCTCTACAAAAAATGAGTTATTGTTTTGGGGGCTTTTTGGAAGCAACTGGGATTTCTGAGGTCAGATTTGAACTCAAGTCTTCCTAACTCCAGGGGCTGGTGCTCTATCCTCTGGGCCACCTACTTACCCTGGGGGTTATTATTTTATGCCTCCAGTTGCTGAATATGAAAGAAGAAGAGGGGGAGGGAAAACTCAACCCTGCCACTTCTTCTCTGAGCCTCAGCTTCCTCGTTTTGTCAAATGGGAACAATGCTACTGGCCCTGCGTACAGGGCTCTCGTGAAAACTGCAAACCTCCACAGAAGAGCTGACATTCACTCCATAGAACTTGGGAGTTCTCAGAGTTTTTTTTTTTTTTTACCAACATTCTCCTGTTTGAGCCACCAAAGAGGCAGAGGCTACAGCTATGTCCATCAGCCTCAGTTTTCTCCTTTGGCCTCTCTAGTTGGCCAGGTCCCCATTACACATTTAGAATCACAATGGTTCATGTTCTAGAGCAGCGGTTCTCAACCTTTGGGTTATGATCAATTTGTAACAATGAAAATACATCCTGCATATCAGATGTTTACATTACAATTCATAACAGTAGAAAAATTACAGTTATGAAGTAGCAATGAAAATAATTTTATGGTTGGGGGTCACCACAACATGAGGAAGTGTATTAAAGGGTCATAGCATTAGGAAAGTTGAGAACCACTGTTCTAGAAAGAAAGGCTAAGGGACTTTCCAGTGTGGAGGAGGGGAGGGAAGGAATAAGCTCTCCTATAACACCTGCTGTATGTCAAACACTGTGTGTAGTAAGTGCTTTATAAGTAGTAGTTCATTTCATCAAATAGCAGAGTCTTTCTGAGTCAGAATCAAAGAACCTCAGAAATTCTCAGGGATCTCAGAGGCCATTCAGTCCAGTCTGCACTGTAACACAAAAAGTAACATGACATTTTGGGGAGAGAGTTGGAAGATGCAGGTTCGAGTCTCACCTCAGGACACATACTGGTAAACTGCTTCACCTCTCAGTGACAGTGACCCAGGAAGCTCTTTGACTTCAAGTCACAAGCTCTAGGATATGAGGCTGATGGACTACTATTGTGCTGTAAGAAATGAAACAAGGGAAGACTTGAACTGATGTAAAGTGAAGTGAGCAGAACCAGAAGATTACTCTACATAATAGCAACATTGTACAATGCTTGACTGTGAAAGACTTAACTGCTCTGATCAGTGCAATGAACCATCACATTTCCAAAGGATTTATGATTAAAAATGCTATCCACCTTCAGAGAGAGAACTGATGGACTCAAAATGCATACCAAAGTATATTTTTCCTTTGTTTTTATTGCTGTCCCCCAGAACATGGCTAATGTGGAAATATATTTTGTATCACATTATTTGTAAAGTGAGTATCATCTTGCTTGTATTCTCAATGGGTAAGGGAGGGGTAGAGGGAAGGAGAGATTGTGGAGATAAAAATTTGAAAAAAAAATAAATGTTAAAAAAGAAAAAGAAAGAGCATCGGAGTTAGAAGACCTGACCTCTGGTCCAGACTCTGCTGCCTCCTGGCTGTGTGACCTTGGGCAAGTCTCTTGACTTCTCTGAGACCCACTTCCCTCATCATTAAAATGGAGATATTAATGCCTACACATTGTACCTCACAGGGCTACTCTTTGTAGCTTAAAGGGATCCCATATCTAGAACTGGAAGGACTTTCAGGTGCCACTGAGTCCAGCCTCTCTGGTTTTACAGATAGAGAAACTGAGGCCCATGTAAGGAAGGTGACTCACACTGGAGAGACCCTCAGAGGCCATCCAAGTGCACTTTTTTTTTCATTTTCATTTTACAGATAATGAAACTGAGACCTTGGGATGGGAGGTGAGTTATTTTTTAAATTCTTATTTCTGAAAAGAGGTTCAAAGGAGAACTAAAGGATATTTATGGCACTGTATGACCCTGGAGAGGGCAGGGATTGATAAGGATGCAATGAATCTCATCCAGGGGTTTCCAAGAGTATCCAAAGCTCCAGGATCTCACTCTCTTTGCCAGGATCCTAGTGGGCATCCTTGCCAGAAAGAATGTGGATCAGTTGTAGAAGTTGGCAATGCCACGATTGCTCCAAGGGGAGAAAACTTGTTCCAAGCCAGGCACAAAGCATCTATTACATGCTCACTAGGTGCCAGGCACCATGCTAAGCAGCTGGGAATACAAAGGAAGACAAAAACACAGTCTCTTCTGTCAGAGAGTTCACAGTCTAATGGGGAGGCAACTTTTGAACTATGTACCAACCAGATACAGACAGAAAACGGTCTGGGAAAGGCCTCAGGGTAAAAGGACCCAAGTCTAAGAAGGGTTCTAAGACCCTGGCCAGCCACAAGCCTGTTCTATGACCTAGAGCAAATCATGTCCCACCCCTCTGACCCAACATTCCTTATGTAAAAGAGGGGAAATAACCCTTCTGCTCATAGCTTTGCTGGAAAGATCAAGTGGGGAAACAGAAGCCTAGAGGACCATCCTTCTTCTTCCATGCTTTTCTCTCCCTCATATCCCACAGACAAGCAGGTGCCAAATCCTGTTGCTTATCCTTCTATTTCTTTCCCATATATATCCCTTTCTACAATCATTATCCTTGGTCAAGCCCTGATCATGTCTTATTTGGACTCATCTTGGCCTTCTAATTGGTCTCCCTGCTTCCAGTATTTCCCTCTCTCATCCACTCTTCACTCAGTTACTAATCAATCAGTCAGTCTATCTATCAATCAATAAGCATTTATTAACAACCTACTATGTACCAGGTATTGTTCTAGGACTGGAAAGAAAGAAAGGAAGAAAGAGAAAAAAAGAAAAGAAGGAAGGAAGGAAGGAAGAAAGAAAGAAAGAAAGAAAGAAAGAAAGAAAGAAAGAAAGAAAGAAGGAAAGAAAGAAGGAAAGAAAGAAGGGAGGGAGGAATATGAAGAAACAGTCTCTACTCTCAAGGAGCTTAGATTCTAATGAGGGAGGAGGGCAATAAGTGCCCATATAATAGAGACAGAATAATGCAAATAAACCAAGGCAGTTTGGAAGAAAGGGTGCAGGCATCTGGGGTGGAGGGAGGGGATCAGGAAAGGCTTCACAGAGACATAAAATGGTATTTGAGTTGCTATTGAAGGAAAAGAAGGATTTTATGTGGCAAAGGTAAGGAAGGAGGGCATTTCAGGCAGAGATTGGGGGAAGGCCAGGACAAAGGCATAGACGTTAGAGACAGAGTGTTGTGTGAGGAACAGAGAGAAGCCAGTCTGGCTGGATCACAGAGTTTGGGAGTAATGTCCAATTAGATTTGAAAAATAGGCTAGAACAAGGTCATAAAGAGTTTTAAAAGCCAAATGGATGAATTTTATTTTATCCTGGAGACAATAGGGAGCCAATGGTGTTTATTGAGTGGAACAGTGACGTAGGCAGATGTATTCTTAAAGAAAATCCCTTTGGCAGCTCTGCAGAGGTTAGACAGGAGTGAAGGAGAATATTTATTTATTCACTTATGGATATTATGCACACTCAGATGAGCTGAGGCAGGTTTGCCAAAGGCACAATGTAGATAAGTTTTGAGACCTCACTGCCAAGACGTAGATGGCTTTGACCAAATGTCACAAAGCTAGTACAATCAGAATTTACAAAAAAACAACATACCCTGCACATGCCCTGTGCCTCATTATCCCCTCTCATCCCCCCAAACACATACACACACACACACACACACACACACACCCCAGTCTGTTACTTGATGTCAGTGGTGAAGAGAGGCATTCAGTGCATACACAGCTATTTCCTGGCTTCTCAATAGAGTCATGAAATGTCATAGGTGAAAGGGACCATAGAACAAAGGATGCCAGTACTGACCAAAGAAGAGGGGTGATGGTGGAGGTGGTGATGTGGTCAACTAGAATCTTAGAACCTCCAGGCTGGAAAGGATCTAGGCAGTGACATAGTATGACCCCTACCACCTAAAGCATCTATGACCCACAATATCAGAAGCAGCTAGGTAGTGCAATGGTTAGAGGGTTAGACTGAGCATCAGAAAGACCTGAGTTAAAATCCTGCCTCCAGTACTTACTATGTATGTGACCCGGGACAAGTCAGTTTCCTCATCTGCCAAATGGTACCTAGCTCAAAGGGTTGCTATAAGGACAAAATTATATAATGTACTTTCAAGTCTTAAAGGGCTATGCCCATGTTATCTGTCATTACTATATCTTGAACTAATTAAATCTGCCCAAAAGGCAAGACAACCACACTATGGAGATGCTCACCCATCAAGAAGCATGGAGTTCTTTTCACAAAATCAAATGGCCCTTTAATGTTATCAAGTTAAATTAACCAAACTCATCTGATCAGTGCTGAAAAGCATCCCTCAGACCTAACAGGACGGCTCTGTCAAGGAGGGAAGGAACCTTAGGCACCTATTATAGCAGGAAGTTGGGATGTCATGTATCTTCCTATGATATTATACATAGGAAATTGTTTTAAAATTTCATTTCTGCAACTTTCAGAAGAGAAGAATCAACCAACCAGTCACCAAGCATTGATTAAGTGCCTACTACGTTCCAGGCTCTATGCTAGGTACCTTGAGGATGCGAAGAAAAAGCAAAAACAGTCCCTGCCATCAGGAAGTTTGCATTCTATTGGAGGAGAAAATAGCAATCAATTGACCAACATACATTTATTTGGTACATACTATGTGCTAGAGTCTGGGTTTACAAAGACAAGAATGAAACCATCCCTACAAGACCTCAAGTAGCTTACATCAGGTTGGTTATAAACATTATTTGATATTCAATAAACATGTTATTGATTAATTAAGAATTCAACATGCATTTACTAAGCACCTACTCTGCACCAGGCATTTTCTCAGGTTCTGGAAAGCACATTCACAAAACGAAACAAAGTCTATTCTCAAGACCTTACATTGGCCAGGAAGAATATGTAAAGAATAAGATTCATAGAACAGATTACAGACAAAATATTTGATTTCATCAGCCAGGGACAGCTCTTGGCACAGAGCAAAGTGATCTGTATGTATAGGATCTGATGGGCCTGAGAGACTCAGTTCAATGTGTGTCATGTTAAAATGTGGCCTCCTTGAAGGCAGGGACTCTCACTTGTTTTGTGTTTGTACTCTCACTGCTTAGTACAGAACCTAGAATGTAGTGCTTAATATAAGCTCTATCTACCCATCTCTTTATTGTATTGTAATTATTCTTGTGTATTGTTTTGTCTCTCTATCCATCCTCTATCATTCACCTTTTCCTTCATCTCTTCATCCATCCATCATCTATTTATCTATCCATTTGGTCATCTAGCTACTTACCTGCCTATTAAATAGAACCCATTCTATTTCACATATATCCCCAAACCATCCCTCCTACAAACTCCCCCATTTCCTTCCAGTTTCTCCAAGTTCCTAATCATTGAATCTTCCTTGTCTCTTCCTACCCTGTGCCCTGCACTCCCATATTCAATCATCTGCCAAGCCTTACTGATTCTACATTCATGAAATCTCTTGTGTCCCTCTCCTTCTTTCCATTCCCATCAATATCCCCTAATTCAGCTCCTCAGAACCTTATAATAACTTTCTAATTAGCTCCTGCTTCCAGTCTCTCCTCCCTCCAACATCTATGGTTTCTGATGCTATCAAATGAATAATCCTATCATGTAGATGTGATCACACTGCTGTGAGGAGACATTGGTGCAGTGGAAACTTTTCAGGCTCTACAATTAGAGAATGTGGGGTTCAAATCTCACCTCAGGAAGGACCCTTTGTACCTGCAGGCAGGTCACTTAAATTCTTTGGACCTCAGTTTCCCAAATTGTAAACTAAGAGAAATGGTTTGAATGGCTTCTGAGATCTCTTCCATTTCTGGTCCCTGATTCCTACTCAGATAAAACACAAAATCCTCTGCCTGGCAATGGAAATTCTCCCAAGTGTGCCCTCCCCCACCTACCTTCACAGTTTTCTTTCCCATTACTCCTTTTTATGCATTCTCCATACTGGTCTGCTGGCTGTTCCTCATACAAAGCATGCCTTGGTGCAGGCAATGTTCCTCGTCAGGAATGCACTCCCTTCTCTCCCCCAGTTCAGAAACTCCCCTGCTTCTTTCAAAGTACTACTCAGCCAGCGTCTCCCACACTAGCACTTCCTGATATTTCTAGTTGTTGATACTCCCTCTTACCTGAAATCAATTAATCAATCAACAGACATTTACTAAGTACCTACTTCATGTCAGCCACTGGGAATACAAAGACAAAATTGGAACTACTTTGCATTTACTTATTGGTCTGCATGGGATACTAGATCTAGATGTCTAGCTCAGAGACCATATTGTCCAGTCCCATCATTTTTCCAGTGTTGAAACAGAGGCTAAGATGAGTAATCTTCCCAAGGCCACAGGGGTAGGAAGCCTCATAGAACCTTCGCTATAAAGTTTAATGGGTCTTCCGGGATCATCTGGTCCAATTCTCTCATTTTACAGAAAAAAAAAATTCAACTTCACTCTGAAAGGCTGAATTTAAACCTCTGACTTCACAGCCAAGACTCCTTCCACTGGGTTTTCCACGTACCCCATCCTTGAAGGTCAGAATCATTTTTTTAATTTCCCAGAACTCAACATACTGCCATGAACAAGGCAGGCGTTTAATAAATATGTGCTGGATTGACTTCCTCATGGGTTTATATGTTTTTGGTCATTCTCTAAAATATTCTACCTATTTAAATACCAGTTAACTTTTCTATTGGCCTTCAGGAAATTGTAAGGCTCCTCTAATGGCCTCAAACTTCTTCCAGAAACAAGATGCCCATGTTGTTCATGTCAATATTATATACCTGTTTCTCTGTGATTATAAACATCTAATGTCTCTGAAGAACTGAAAATGAGTTTACCAAGGAGGGCAATGGAGAAGCACATAGTGGGTGTGTGAGCAGCCTGCAATGTGTAACCAAAGAGGAATTTCAAAGAATAAAAATAAGGATATTATCAAAGAAATGCATAAAAAGAGAGTAGGTTCCATGGCAAGGGAGAGGGCTCACCAGTGAACATCTTGAGAGCCCCACTGATATCCTCAGATGTTAGGAGAAATTTGGGCAGGCTCCTAGAACATAGGGTGGAGTCCTGTAGCAGATCTATGGGACCACAAGGGCAAGAGTTGAAAAGGATGGGCAGGAATGGAGGAGTTGCTATTTACATGGTGGAGGGCACTTCCGAAATCAAGAAATCAAAGATCCGTTGGAGTGTGGTGGATCTGATTGTGCGGGAAAGTTTTATAACAATGACTTTTATAACAAACAATATAGTGAATTGGATATTGATGCCGTTCTCTCCCACTGAACCAGAATTTTGAGAAGCTTGATTCTTCTGGTCAGGAAGCAGTTATCAACAAGGTAATAGTCTATGTGGGGGCAATGGCTTGCCCAGGGTCATAGAAGTACAATGCATGAGGGGTGGGATTTGAACCCATGTCCCCCAACTCCAGACCCATTGCCCTTTCTATTAGACCATGCTTTCTGCCACCTCACCACTAAGTCATAAAGGGGAAAAGAGATTGTTTGAATACTTCAATGTCGGATAAAAGAAAAAGACTTTAACTTGTAGGCACCATGGATGGGCTCACATAGATTGAGAGAGAAGAGGCTAAAGCTCCTGTGAGGAGATGCTGTTTTCATGCTGTGACTGTCTCTGTCTCCAGCATCCAGGACGGTGCTATCCCTGGATTAGGCACTTGGCTTTAATGAACAAATGAAAGCACTTCTTAAACACTTACTGTTCTCTAGGTACTGTACTAAATGGTACTGCTACACATACATGCATGCCAGATAATCCTTAGTCCCAAGAAGCTTACATTTTTTTCAAATCTAGTCTCAGACACTTGACATTTTCTAGCTGTGTGACCTTGGGCAAGTCACTTAAGCCCAACTGCCTTGCTTTCCTTCCTCCACAAAAAAAGAAGCTTACATTTTAAAAGAGGGAGACCATACACTGAGAACCTCAGTTCACTCATCTGTCAAATGGGAAGGGTGTAGATAAGAGCCTAGTTGGAGCAGGCAGCGTCTAAGCTCTCTTCCTTTTTTAGAGCCTATGACCAGAGGCATCATCCTGACTCTGCCGTTTTGTGGCTCTTCCATCCCTGTGCTCCCCCAGGAAAGGAGGCCAAGGCATGTATAGTCATTCCCATTTGACAGATGAAGACACCAAGACTCAAAGACGGGAGGAGAATTGCATCATCACTGACTGATTGCCAAGGTCAGACTAGAACACAGAGGTGCTGCTGCCTGGACTGGGCCTGCTCCAGCACAAGAGCCTGGGATCAGGGTTGCGTTAGTCACAAAAGAGGGAAGGAGCCAGGAGGGGGGCCCAGGCTTATAATTACATGGAAATAATTTTGACTTCGTAGATTATATTATTAGGAAGCCTCACTTTAAATTTAGCTCCCTCCCCAAACGCCGACTGTAGACGTTCTCATAGCCTGTAGGTGACTCATCAGAGCCACCCAGCCAGCGGTGTTTGTGTGGGAGCCGGCCATGCAGATGGCAGGAGAAATAGTAAATATGAGCAGGGAGAGAGCTGCCTGAGAGTGGCCTGTGAATGAGACCATGGCGGCCTCCTTGCTGGCCTCTTCATCTATTTGGAGAAGGGCTTGTGCCTCCCTGAGGGGGTACTGGGCTGGGGCAGCCTAGAGAGTGTGGGCACACCTCCCCTTGTCCTTCTTGAGTAGCAGAAATCATGGAAGAAGAACAGCCTGTATGGAATGATTTCTCACAGTCCTGACATCCTCTGTTCTCAGGCCCCTCCCAGTTTTGACATCCCCTGTTCTAAGGTCCCTCCCAACTCTGACCAGCTCTCACATTCCCTATTCTCAGGCCCCTACCAGCCCTGACATCCCCTGTTCTCAGGTACCTCCTACCTCTGTCATTCTCTCATATGTCCTTCATTTCCATCTTGGGTTGCTCTGCCACCCACAATTCTAGACTATCTCACTCAACTCATTCCTTTTAGAGGAGAATTTAAAATTCAGATAGTTTAAGGTCAAGGAGTTGGTAGCAAAGTTGTCACTAGTTCTTCACTCTTGGTTTAGGGCTCTTCTACCTAAGCCAAATGGCTTTTCTTCAGGGACAAATCCCTTTTCCATCATCCAGGGGACCTGTTTCCCAAATTAAAGATACAATGGGAAGAGTCCTGACTCCTTGGCTAGAACATGTAGATGCTTACCTTCTGTCATTTCACCTCCTGGGCCTCAGCTTCCTCATCTGTAAAGTTGGGGCATTAAACTGTGGCTCCTTGGCCTCCACAATGTCTTCCAGTTCTAAATCAATGGTGCCTGGTTACTTTTTAGGAATCATAGAGAAAGGGCTTGAGTTCAAATCTTGTTTGGACTAAATTAGTCTAAAGGTCCTTCTCAAGTCTAATTGTTGCATGATGACCCTTATCATTCATGATATTCAAACCCATCTTCCAGATATCCAAAAACTGGCCTTCCTTTTATGCATTTCCTGACCCTTTTCCAGCCTCACTGCCCTCAGTTTATCTTGTGGTAAATTGACCCTGACTCTTGGCAGTGTTCCACTGAAAGGCTGCATCTGTGTGACCTTGGGAAAATTGAGACTCAGTTTCCTTCTCTGTGTAACAAGGATAATCATGTGCACTGACTGCCTCAGAGAGTCCTTGGGAGGAAAGCGTTTTATAAGTGTCAAGTGCTAAAGAAAAGTGAATCATATTCTTTGTTTTGTTTAGCACTAAAGAAGTATCTCCTGATCTTTGCCAGGTTCTGACAAGCTTGTGAACTCGCATGCATTATCCCAGTCCCATCTTCCTTCTTTCTTCTTTACTGATCCAGATAGCAGCCAGCCACGTCCTCTTTTCTGTCTCATAATCTCTCTCTCTCTCTCTCTCTCTCTCTCTCTCTCTCTCTCTCTCTCTCTCTCTCTCTCTCTCTCTCTCTCTCTCTCTCTCTCTCTCCCCCTCCCTCCCTCTCTCTCTCTCTCTGTCTTTCTCTTCCCCCTTCCCTCTCCCCTCTTTTTTTCTCTTTCTCTTCCTTACCTCTCACATCTTCCACTTTCTCACAAACACACACTGCCCCATGTGGTTACTTCATTCCCATGCATTCTCTGTTCATTTATCTTTCTCTCTCTGTCTCCCAACAACTTTCTTCTCCTGTCTCCCTCACCCAATGTGGTTGTCTTTTTCTATATTCTCTCTCTCTTTCTGTGTGTGTGTCCATCTCTCTCTGCCTCTTTGTGTGTGTCCCTCTCCTATCTCTCTCCCTCTTTCTCCCCCACCCACAAACTGACCCCCCCTCCCCATAATCACGAAGATCTCCACCACTAAGTCACATAGTTCAGTGGTCAGAGTCAAAATCAAGAAGACCTGCCTCTGACACTCACTACCCATGTGACCCTTGACAAGTCACTTAATTTCAATAATCCTCAGTTTTCTTCCCTGTAAAAAGAGGAGAATGGATTAGATGATCTCTGAGATCTCTTCTAGCTCCAAGTCTAGATTCCTATGATTCCCCCACCCTGCTTTTTCCCTCTGGGTCTCAGTAAGATGATGGAGTTGGGCTAACTGGCCTCTATAGTCCCTTAAAGTTCTAGATCTTAGATCCCATGGTGCTATCATCCCAACAGCAAGAAATGAGCCAAAGAGGAAGGAGACCTCAAGTCCAGATCATAGAAGATCTGTTTGAAAAACTGGAGATATTTATAGCTTAGGGCAGAGGAAACTCTTGAGGGGATCTGAGCCCTGGCATTCTGTTTCTAAAGGATTGTCATGTGAAGGAAGGATTATGCTTTCTCTGCTTGGCCCCAGAGGGGCTCTAGATGGGTTCTGAGGTCTTTCCCAGTGCAATTCAATGCCCCTAAGAAGCTACAAAGAGGGCAAATGTAGGCTTGCTATTCAAACAAAATCTTCTAACACTTCCAGTTCTCTCAAAATATATCAGGCTGCCTTGGGGAGGGAGGTTGGAATACAGCCCATTGCTGAGTATCTTGGTGAAGAGCCTGGGTGAGTACTTCATGGGTACATTGTAGACCACTTAACTTCACAAGCTTATTGTGAAGATTCAGGTGAAGCGGGCTGTAAACCTTAGACTGATCTTTATAAAAGTGCTAATTACTATAAGCAGCAATTGTTATTCAGGTATGGGTTGAAATGGTTGCTTCTGAAGTCTCTTCCAGACTTTGTGATTTCATGAGGAAGTTCAGGAAGCTGTGTTCACGTACTAAGGGCCAAATACAGCACCTTATTCCTCCTCGAATGGAGCAGAAGAGGCAGATTTCCATCTGGGGTCTGATCCTTACTAGCTAGGTAAACATTTCTTGTAGACTGCTTTCCAACAACTGAAATGCTGGGAAGCAGGCAATATGAAAATGGCATTCCTTTTGGTAGATGAGGAAACTGAGTTTTGGAGTTTGGAAATGACCTTTTCAAGGTCACACAGCTAATAAATAGCAAAGTTGGGATTCCATCCCAGGTTCTCTGACCTTTCTGCTACCCCCAGAAGGGCATAAGCTTCTCATCAAGTACAGGGCCTGTGCCATATTTCATTTTTCTATCCTCAGCACCAACCACAGTGGCGACCAACCACATAACATACCATGGCAATTGGATACATGTGGTATGTGGTACTGGGAAGTCTGGATGGCAGTCTGTGGAATCTGAGCTTAGGTTTGAAGAACAGGATCAATTGTGTGGGAAAGAGGAGAAACTGTGGAGACATGGATGAAAGCATGAACAATAGTTCAGGATAAAAGAAAGCACTTCATTATTATGCTCAGTGGCTTTTCTCTAGGGGCTCCACATTTCCCAATGAATGAAGTCAAAATTTCTTATTATGGCAATCAAGGCCTCCCACAATCTGTTCCCAATGAATGAAGTCAAAATTTCTTATTATGGCAATCAAGGCCTCCCACAATCTGGACTCTTCCGGGTTCCACAACTCTTAATTCTGTTCAGTAATCCTTCTCTTCTAATTCTTTCCTGTCCATGCCATGCTAATTCTAGCCTCTACATTGTTGCTCTATTTCCCAGTCTGGAAAGCTTTCCCATCCCCAATTTAAATTCAACATAAGTGACCATCTCAAGAATCACTACTTTTCTGTCTTCCTACCTTTTTTTCTCTCCTCCAACGATACAGTTCAGTTCAACAAATACTTTATTGTCAGTCAACAAACATTTATCAAACACCTGCTATGTGCTATATATTGTGCTCAGTGCTGGAATGTCAGACCTGCCAGGAAGAGACTTGGGAGACACCATATCAAGCTGGGTGGAGGGCCCTGTAGCAGGAGGGGAGGCAGGGAGCTGTCCCCAGCTGTTGGGAGAGACTTCCGAACTTCGAATCACAAACTCATCAGCCTACATGACCTCGGAGCTTATACCATGGAAACCCTTCTCTCTCTCTGTCTCTCTCTCTCTCTCTCTCTCTCTGTCTCTCTGTCTCTGTCTCTCTCTCTGTCTCTGTCTCTCTCTGTCTGTCTCTCTGTCTCTGTCTCTCTCTGTTTCTCTGTCTCTGTCTTTCTCTGTCTCTGTCTCTCTGTCTCTCTCTCTGTGTCTCTCTCTGTCTCTATCTCTCTCTCTGTCTCTCTCTCTGTCTCTCTGTCTCTGTCTCTCTGTCTGTGTCTCTCTGTCTGTGTCTCTCTGTCTCTCTCTGTCTCTCTCTCTGTCTCTCTCTCTGTCTCTCTCTCTCTGTCTCTCTGTCTCTGTCTTTTTCTGTCTCTCTGTCTGTGTCTCTCTGTCTCTCTCTGTCTCTCTGTCTCTCTCTCTGTCTTTTTCTGTCTCTCTGTCTGTGTCTCTCTGTCTGTGTCTCTCTGTCTGTGTCTCTCTGTCTCTATCTCTCTCTGTCTCTCTGTCTCTGTCTTTCTCTGTCTCTGTCTCTCTGTCTGTGTCTGTCTGTGTCTGTCTGTGTCTGTCTCTGTCTCTGTCTGTCTGTCTCTGTTTCTGTCTCTCTGTCTCTTTCTCTCTTTCTCTGTCTCTCTCTCTCTCTCTCTCTCTCTCTCTCTCTCCAAGACAATATTTACTGGTGCCTTTTGTTTTTCTATCACCTTCGGTTCTAAATATATCCCTCCCCCTCCTATGAATTAGTAAGCCATCTCTTATAACAAAGGACCAAAAAGAAAGAAGGGGCAAGGCGGTTCAGCAAAACCGAAGGACCGTCGGCTAGTTCGACAGTATGTGTGATGTTTCATTAACTCCACTTAAAAGCCAGCAGAGGGGGAAGGTACCAGCGTTAGTTAGCAGCGGATGGGGATTTGAATGGCGGCCCCTCTGGCTTCTGAGGCAGGCCTCTGGCCATCATATTACAGTTGTCTTCCACCCGAGAACCTGGAATGACAGCGGTGGAAGGAACCTTAGAATACAGAACGCAGAGCAGAGAACGGCTGGATAGAGAATTTTTTTTTTTTAACACATCACAGAGTGGCACATTTAAAAGGAACCTTGGTTGATGTCAGATCAGATCGGAAGAAGCCAGAGAAATCACCCCTTTTGAGGTGTGTGTGTGTGTGTGTGTGTGTGTGTGTGTGTGTGCATCTTTGTATCTCCTTCTTCAGGGCACTCCACACAGTCTGACATTCTCTATTCTAAGACTCCTCATACCAAGCTTAATCCAGTGCCTGGCATATACATAGTAGGCGCTTAATAATGTTTAGTGACTGACTGATAATACAGTATTTGTTGAACTGAA
>CM053597.1:228982160-229007889 GCA_028646575.1 Pseudocheirus occidentalis
TCTCTCTCTCTTTCTGTCTTTTTCTCTCCCTCTCTCTCTCCCTCTCCCCCTTCTCCCTTTCCCTCTCCCCCCTCTCCCTTTCCCTCCCTCCCTCTCTCTCCCTTTATGTCTCTTCCCCTCTCTCCCCATATTCTCTCCTCTCTTTCCCCGTTCTCTCTTCCTCTTTCTTTCTCCCCTCTCCTCTTCCTCTCTCCCTGTTTCTTCCTCTTCCTTTCTTCCTCTCTCCTCTCTTTCCTTTTCCCTATGTCTCCTTCCATTTCCTCATTTCTCTTCTCTCTCTCACCCTCCTTCCCTCATATATGTTTATAATTTTGCCTTAATCTCCTTTTCATTCAATCTCTCCCTTTGTCTTCTTCCTTCTCCTCTATCTTCCCCTTCTCTTTTTCACTCTCCCTCCCTTCACATTTTATTTACTTATCCATATACGTGTGTATATGCATATGTACTCTGTGCCAAACACTTTACAAACACTATTTCATCTGATCCTCACAACCCTGGGAAGCGGGCGCTACCATGGTCTCCATTTCATAATTGAGGAAGTGGAGGCAGGCAGAATTTAAGGGACCTGCTCAAGGTGACACAATAAGTATCTGAGACCAGATGCGAACTCAGGACTTCCTGACTCCAGGCAGGGCACCCATGCATGGTGGCACCACCAAGCTGTCCCTGGGTATAGACTGTGTCCTGTGCCCCGTCCTTCATCCTTAGAATGCCAAATCCCTGAGGTCTATGGCTCTCTCTTTTCAGACTCTATCCCTAGCACTTAGCTCAGAGGCTTGAACAGAATAAACATATCTGTTGAACTTTGGGTCAAAGCTGCCCTTTCATGGCTATAGGTCAGAAGCCTACCACCACGTTCCCGGTTCTGCCTTTTCACACAGGCCAAGCTGCATTTTTGCATTTTTTGGCCATGATTTTGATTTGTGCTGAGCTTGCAGTCCACTAAGACCTCCAGATCATTTCGCTTCCCATAGTTACTATTGTCTAGCCTTCCTCATCCCTTATTTATACTTTTGATTTTAAAAAAGAAAACCTTTGGCCCTATGTCTACAACTCATAGCCCTCAAGGTCCCAGGAATTTTAGACAAAAACCTTTTTACAAACCCCTTTCCACTCCCTGTATATGTTGTATAAAGGCAATGTTTCCAGGATTATTGATTAAAATGCTCATACAAATGTTTTTCAATTCCACCTAAGAAAAATTATCGATTTTCTCCTTTGTGATTGCCTTTATCCCTTTCTTGGCTGAGGATTTTCTTACTAGCTATAGCTATGGAAGGCATTTGATCTGGTTTTCTTCAAACCTTTTCTTTTTTTAAAAAAGTATAGCTTTTAATACTCAGGTCATGTATCCATTCTGAGCTAAAATGCTGACCGTCTCCAGAGAGAAAAGCGAGGGCCAATGGGATGAAGCTACTTGGAGGCAGCTTTAGTTTTGGTAGAAAGAAAGACTTGCTAAAAAACCAGAACACTGCAGGAGGTAGTAAGCTCCCTGTCAGTGGAGTTATTCAACAAGAGAATAGATGATTTGTCTGTAATGTAGTAGAGAGAATTCTTGTTTAGTGCCAGGTTGAGTTTCACAACCTTTGAGGTCCTTCAAATTCTTTACAATTTTATTTCCTACCTTCCCTCTAGGATGCCTGTTAGCAGTAAAAAAAAATCATTTTTTTAAAGAATAGGCTCTCTTAACAGCCCCAAAGAAAATGTGTGTTTCCATGGTTCTGACAGGACTCACAAAGTCCAAATTGGGAATGTTTACTCTTCCAGCCACTATCCATTCCCAGAAGCAAATATTTAGGTGGCTACAGCTGGGACTTTGATGGCAAGAGACACAAAGATCCCTCTAACCCCCAGGCGGTAAAGGCAGATACTTTCTCCAGGCTTCCTGCAGAACGGGCCTTATTAAGCAAGGTGGATGCCAATGTCTCCCTGGGCACATCTCTGCCATCCCTGCCGGCCTGTTTCTTTTTTTCCTGGTTATCTAACTTCTCCAATATTAACCTTGTGAGGGCCCAGAGGATAATTACATTGGATTCTTGTCAAACCTACAAAGAGAAATACCCTCCTTTGCTCTGGAGAAGTTAATGGGTCCAATGCTTTTCCTGCAGCCTTCACAGAAACATCTCCTGGCTTCTTTCGGGGAGGCTCTACTCCATTTAATTACCTCCGGGAGAGCACATCTCATCTTTGTGAAGTATTAGCCAAGTGCACTGTAACTGGAAATTCTAATTAAGATTTGAAAGGGGGGGGAATTCCAATGGCAGGAGTGATGCTATGCCCTGTAACCTGGATCAAATGAGAGAAAATTTCTCAAATGCTTAGCCTAGTGCCTGGCAATCCCCTCCTCCACAGAGTTGGGGGAAAGGAAGAGTCAGGATTGAAAGAATGACCTCAAAGGCAGTCCATTTCTCAGATCTGATCATCAGGGCAAAGAGGAAAACACAGACTTGGGACCTGGTCTGAGCCCAATATGCCCAAACCATCCTCAGAGAGTTTCTTTCAAATGATTCTTCAAAAGGTTAATTCCTTACAGTGAATTCAACCTTGTCAGAAAAATGCTGAGGTTTCAAATATCACTTAGGGAAGAAAAGTGAAAATAATGTCAGGGATATAAGCTAGTTTTATACCAAAAGGAATCTGAGGGAATTTCAGGACCACAGAAATATAGGGTCACAGAACCTAGGCAGTAATGGACTTAGATCATTGGAATGCTAGAACCCTGAACCTAGGCATAGTAGGTTCTACTGGCTATGCCCAAGCAGACAATCTGACCAGACAAAGATAAACCCTGGTCCTCCCTTTGTGGCTCCAGATCAATGATCCTATGACCTCAGGCAAGTCAACCTCAGTTTCCCCCACAGCCTCATAAGTCTCCTCTAGCTCTAGGTCAATGGCCCTATGAAATAGTTCTCAAGGGGTTTACCTTCTACCGAGGGACTACAGCATATACTCTAACACAACACGCAGGAAAAACGGAGGTGGGAAAGAACACCAAAAATTGGGAAAACCAAGGTAGGCTCAATGGAGTAATTGGTACATGGGCTGAACCTGGGAGGAAGAGAAATGTCCTTAGGGGCAGAAGTCAGGAGGGGCTACCATCAGGGAAATAGATTGTGTGAATGACCAAAGTCAGGCAGTGGCGCAGTTCAGCTGGAGGGAACATGCACTTTCTGAAGGGGAGTAGTAAGAATTAAAGACAGTGATAGATCGGGGAGGGCCTTATGGCCTGTGCATACGTCTTTTTATCCCGTTGGCTATGAGAAGTATTGGAGTTTTTGAACAAGGGAATGATGTGCTTGGGCCTTCTTCCTTAGGAATATTGTTTTGGTGGCTTTGTGGAAGATGGACTGGGGAGATGAGAGACATAAAGGGGGAAACAATTAGGATTCTATTATAGTAGTCCAGGTAAGAGGGGAATAGGTCTGAGTTAGATGGTGGCAAGTGGAGAGAAAGGGACAGATGGGAATGGACAAGACTTGGCAGCTGACTGAGAATGAGGGCTGAGGAAGGGTGCAGAATCAAGAATGACTGTGCTGCTTGGGCCCTGGAAGGATGGTGGTGCCCTCCACAGAAGTAGGGATATCTGGAGGTGGGAAAGATAGCGACTTCTGTTCTGGATCTGGTGAGTCTGAGGTGCCTTATAGCACATCCAGCAAGAGATCTCCAACAGACAACAGATGACAGAGCTGGGAAATGACCCTGGGGCTCACAACAAGATGTCTAGCCCCTCTGGGACTCAGTTCCCTTCCCCCAGCTCCATGAAATGGAGGTAACAGTCCTCATTCTGCCTTGAAAATTGCACTGTTGTCAAAGGTCAAATGAGAGAGAAGAGATGGGGCAGTATGGTACCAATTTGTGGCCTGGTGGAAAATTGATGGCTCTCAAGTTGAAGGTACTGGGTTCAAATCCTATTTCTGATCATTGCCACCTAGAAACCCCTTAGACTCCCTAGGTCCTTATTTCTTCCTTTGTATAAGTAGGGGGCTGTACCAGCTGGCTTCTGAGGACCTCTCAGCTCTAACTGGATGTACCTAGTACATCAGGCAGGATTATTTCTCAAAGCTTCCATCCTCTACCTGGGAGAAGCTCCCTGACTTCCCACTAATGGGGGATACCTAGTCCCCAGGGCTACCTTCACAGTATTTTTTGACCTAAACACTGGCCAGTCTTCCCAAGCTCCTCCCTGGATGCCCAGGGACCTAACCCAGCCAGGCTGGGATCTGGGTGCCCTACTTGGCACCTCCTTCCTGGGAGCAGGCCTGGAGTTGACCACCCCTAGAGGAGGGCAGCCTGGGGTGGTCATCCCAGGGCCTACTTTACAGGAAAATAGCATCTTTAATGGAAAGAGCCCTCAGGGCCCTCAGGTTGTGATGTCAAAACCGATAATCTTTTTCCTTTTTTTTTTTGGAGGGCAGTTGGGGTTAAGTGACTTGCCCAAGGTCACACGGCTAGTTTTGTGTTAAGTGTCTGAGGCTGGATTTGAACTCAGGTCCTCCTGACTCCAGGGCTGGTGCTCTACTCACTGCGCCACCTAGCTGCCCCCTGGACGATGATTTTTAAAGAGATTTTTAAAATGTTTTACAAAGGGAATGAGGGACATGATTCTTTTCTCATCACCTTTAAAGTCACTTTCCACAGGCTTTAAGGTCATTTATTCATCCAACACCTATTAAGTATCTGCTACTGACCCAGAACCATGCTAGGTCTATGGAGAAATGGAAGGTCATTCAGACACAGTGGCTGCCCTCAGGCAGCTTCTGCTCTAGCAGGGCACCAGACAGGCCCAATCGCCCTAATATGGCTTATCACCTAAGTACATTTCATTGTTCACTCACTGGTGCCCGACTCCTCGTGACCCCATGGACCGTAGCACAATTATGCGCCTGGCCAGAACAGATGGGTCCTTTTCTGTAAAATGGACAGAATGAGGGCTCCTTCCTCACAGGCCTGCCGTAAGGACCAAAGGAGCCGGCCAGTGGGCCCCGTTGTTATTCATCATTGTTATCACCTACAGCATCTGCAGGGATGAGGCCCCTCATTTCATAAAGGGAGAAATGAAGGTCAGAAAGGGGCAGAAACTTGCCCAGGTCACAGAGCCTTTGATTTCATTCAATGTCGAAAACCACCAAATGTTACTCTGGAGAAGAGCAGAACTAGGCTTCCAAACGAGGCCTCCTGATTTCAAGTCTGGTCAGGGGGTCCTTCCATTACTGCTGTTCTAAGACAGCAGGGGAAACTGAGGCCTGCAAGGTTAAATTAGTGGTTGAAAGAGAATGTGAACCCAGGTGTCCTGGTTCCCAGCCTACAATGATAGATGAGTAGGTTAAGAAGGGAGGGTGGGCCTTGAATGCCAAGTTAGGAGCCAATCTTCACGTCTCCCAGAATCTCTCCTGCCCTGGACATCTGGGGTTCAAGAGGCACTCTGCTGAGGAGCCTCTGACCTGTGTCCATCCATGGGGCCCATTCTGTCTCTATCATGCTCAAATGTAGAACTTTCCACCCGTTTGATTCTGAATCATTAAAACAGCTGCTCTGTGATGGAATCGGGCCAAGCTGCTGAGCAGGCAGGCAGGGACATTTTCTGTAGAGTGCCCACTTTTCTCTGACATTTGGAAGACCATTAGCACAGGAAGGTTTTCGATGCGTGTGTGTGAGCACGCCCTTGGCTGAGGTCACTGAGCCTGTGGCCCCAAATGAACCCTCGGCTCATCCAAGACCCAGTTTCTTGACATATAAAAATATAAGGCCAAAAAAGGTGCTTCTCCTACTGTCTGGATGAGAAGATGGGGGGGCCCTGGAGCTTCTCTGCTCCAAACCCTTATTCTACAGATAGGGAAACTGATACAGGGGCATGTGACTTATCCAAGGGCACTCGGATAGAAACAAGCAGAAGTGGGGAATAAATCCCTGGCCTCTGACTCACCTGCACCCTCTCTCTGCCACTTACTCCCTGTTTGGGACCTGAAGCAGGCAAGCCACTTAACCCCAAGGATCTCAGTTTCCTCCTCTGTAAGTGAGGGGGTGGAGAAGATGATCCCTAAGGCCTCTCCCAGCTCTAAGGGACCTGAGACTCTCAATCCCCATGAGTGGGAGAGTTGTAGAGTTCTCTGAGGCAGAAAGCAGGGCCCTGGGTGACTATGAGTAAGGGATTCTCAGGCTGGGAGTGGGCTGACACTCTGGCTGAGATGCTGGCTTCTGGAGGGCAGCTTCCCTCTCTGGAGGTTTCCCTTTGGAGGTGTGGGGCCATCTCCTTCATCATCCCTGCCTCTTCCTGGATTGTTCCCAGAGGACCCTCCCACCCCCCAGCTCTCCTGTCCAAGGAAACTGCTCTTGATCAGAAGCCAGAAGACCTGGCTTTGTGACCATGGGCAACTCTCTGGATCTCATTTACTCCTCTGTGTCATGGGCATAATTACATGCGACCTGCCTTCTTCTCAGCAGTGATGAAGGTTTGAAATCACTTTGAAAAGTTTGTTTGAGCATATGAAGAGGATTACTATTGATGAGGTGCACACACACACACACACACACACACACACACACACAGCACACACAGCACACACACACACACACACACACACACACACACACACACACAAACCCCAGTTAAGGGGAAACTTAAAATAAGCAAAAGGAAATCAGAATGGTCAAGTTTCCAAAGGCCAAGAAATCATTGTCAATGACCCCAATTAAGGAATGTGAGGAGAAAGAATGAGGCCTTCCTGGAGACAGGGAAGAGACATCTGGAGGAGAAAATCAGGAAAGCTTTGAGTCATAAAACACAAAAAGTCAGAGCTAGAAGTGACCCAGGAGTCAACCAATCAACCAAAAAGTATTTGTGAAGGGCCCATTATGGACTAAAGTTTAGTCCCCTTACTAAAAGGATTTATTCTGTGAAGTTTGGATTCAGTCTAGGCACTTGAGGACCTAGAGGGCCACATGTGGCCTCAAGGTAGCAGGTTCCACTAGGCCAAGACCTGTCACCTGGCAGAGGTGAAAGGAATCTTAAAACATGGAACGTGAGAGGTGGGAAGGGTGTTAGATCAGAAAATGTCAGTTATGGGAGGGGCCTTAGAATGGAGAATCTCAGAACTCAGAGGGACCTTAGAACAAGGAATGTCAGAGATGGACCCTCCCACCTTTGACATTCTAGGTTCTACATTTTGTGTTCTAAGGCTCGTTACAGTCTAACACTTCATGTTCTGCACTCAGTGTTCTGAGTCCTAATGCAGATTCTTCACCTGGGGCCTGTGGACCCAATGATCATAAGGACAGACATCAGGGAATCTCTGTCCTAGGATGAGGGAAGAATTCACTTCTTACATCAGCCTCAAGTTAGCATTTGTTTTTCTGAAGGCAGGCACCAAGCCAGTCATATTGGTGGTACCTGTGACTGGCACTGGTAGAAATCACAGGTCTATTCTGATCACATTACAGTTGTTGTGGACATCTGGAAATCTCCAGCATGTCCATGGCACCTTTGAAAGGCCTGCAGTCAGCAGACCTTGATATGTCCCAGGCTTCCCGTCCTCAGACTATATTTTAATAGAATGGATTTCCTTCACCACCCAAAGTACTTTGCTGTTTGCATGATTATTGTGAGAAGGCTTTCTCACTGGGGAGTGGGTGGGTTGGGGGAAGGGGCTGAGGGGCTTCCAGGCCTCACAAACGGTTTGGTAAGTCCCTTCTCCAAATGCTGTTTGATATTCTATGACTTCAGGACAAAGCAGAATCAGTCCCATTAGCACTGGCTCTCTCCCTTCCTCCTTCCTCAAGCTCTTAGGAGGAAATGATTTTGCTGAGAGAGTGTTTCGGAAGAGAAATCTTTCTGGAATCCTCCCTCCCTCCATTGGTGACCCCGCTCATTGGGCCCTGTGCCCAGAAGGACAGTGCTGTTAGTGACCATTGTACATGCTTCTGTCATGACCATCCAAAGAGAAGTCAGCTCCTGGGCTGAGGGGCTAGTGCTCTAGATCACTGTATTTTCTGCCTCCCTCCCTGCCCTCCCCAATATTACATACACAGCTGGGGAGGCAGTCAGCAGTACCTGAGAAATAACTCCGGATTCCTGTTTCTGTGGCCCCTCAACATTTACAGAGCCTTTCCTCACTAGTGAGGAAGGGAAGACAAGCGCATCACCCCCATTTTATAGGTGGAGGAACTGAGTCTTGAGGAGGGAAATGACTCATGCAGGGCCACACAGTTGAGAAGTCCAGGGGTTGGTCTTATGGCTAGATGCCCATTCCATTCCCCACTATGGCACTGTGTCACTAATAGGGACCTAAATAATGACGGGTTTCTAGCAGAAGTTATCTGTGGGGCGGCTAGGTGGTGCAGTGAATAGAGCACCGGCCCTGGAGTCAGGAGTACCTGAGTTCAAATCCGGCCTCAGACACTTAACACAAAAAACTAGCCGTGTGACCTTGGGCAAGTCACTTAACCCCAACTGCCCTCCAAAAAGCAAAAAAAAAAAAAAAAAGAAGTTATCTGTGACACAAACAACTTCTCCTGCCAGATGGTAAGCTCTCTGAGGGCAGACTCTTCCCTTTTGGTCCTTGTGACCCCGATGCCCAGCACAGGGCCTAGAGCATGGTGAGTCTCCACATATGCTCACTCGTCCTTCCCCCTTCCCTGCCCCTACCTGGGGGATCTTGCCGTGTCCTTGCTGGCCAGAAGCCTTCCCTGTCTCTGTCATAAGGTGGGAGCTATTCTGAGCTCTCTAAAGGGAGGTGGCAGGGGAAAGAGCACTGGAACTGGACCCTGGGAATCTGGGTTCGAGTTTTAGCAATTGCTTTTTGCAGTTACTAACTGAAGGTCAGGGTAAACTTCAGCTAAAAAACATAAGGTCTAAGGTTCCTTCTAGAGCCAAAACCTGTGATCCCTGCGAGGCTGGGTTTTGACTCCAAGATCTCATACCTACTTGCCCTGAGATTGTGGCAAAGTCAATTGTGTTCTATGAGTCTTAGTTTCTTCATCTGTAAAGCAGGGAGAGTAATCTTATCTCTGTTCCTCAATGCTTTTTACAGATAGACATGGGATGCTGAAGCTGGGAGCGATGTTGGAACATGGATTATTAAAGCAAGCAGGAAGAGATCTCAGGTCAGAGAATGTCAGAACTGGGAGGTGGTTCTAGTCATAGGGTTACAAGTTTAGAGAGAGAAAGAACCTTAAAAGCCATTACATGCAAGCCTTTTATTCTATAGATGAGAAAACTGAGGTAAACAGGTTAAATGACTTGCCCAGGGTCACACAGCCAGTAAGAGTCTGAGGTAGGATTTGAACCCAGGTCTTATGACTCCAAACTCTTTATAAGAGAGGAAAGTTGAGGCCCAAAGGAGGACATATAAAACATACCAAATGTTGGGAGGCAGCTTGGATAGAGAATCAGCCTTGGACTCAGGGAGTCCTGAATTCAAATCCCACCTTAGACACATACTTGCTCTGTGACCACAGGCCAGTCCCTTAACCTCCCAATTCCCCAAGAAAGTCCCTAACACCAAAGTTGTCAATGAATCATCCATGAGGCCAACCCCCCACCCCAAGTCCAAGGTCATTCTGCTAAATAATCACATTGTATGAGTGATCTCTGGGTAATATCTCCCTGTTAGATTGGCATTTGGGAGCATGTCTTAGAAAGCCTCATTAAGCAGCTGGTTATGGCTACATGCAATATGAGATGGGGGGGTCCCTTTGAGTGTGTGCCCAGATCAGGCCCATCCAAATCACATTACTGTCTTTTCTGATTTGGCTCAGAAAAGCTCATGTAGCTAGATTAAGCCTTTTGTTCAGGATTTTACAGGGAACAAGGGATGGAGGGGTAGGCGTGGGGGCTTACCAGGAGAGGGCAGGGCCTGGCAGGTCTCCCTCATCACAAAATCCATTTCACTGGGCATTTTGGAACCCTACTTCTGGCCCCTTGCAGAACTCTCTCTATAAAAGGATATTTTGAAAATTAAACAAAAGGAACCCCTAACCTTTCCCTATCTATCATTGGGTAGAACTCTCTGGGGTGGGTCACCCGCGCATGGTCATGGCCCATCACTATAAATGTCCAGGTAGGCCCTGGAGGAGCCTCCTACCAGAGGCTGTGGGGAGACTTCCTGGGCAGCCCCCCCCCCCCAGAGGAATCCTTGGAACCCTCTGCTTTGGTCAGGATGCCCCAGGGTGACTCTGTCCCCCCACATTCCCAGGCAGTCTGGTGAGGTTTAGGGAGCCCTTCTCAGAATTATATTTTTAAATGCATAACGCAGATAGGCTCACACAGGGAACCACTTCTGTTGGAGCACATTATCCAGATGCTGGGGAACACAACACAAGTTCACAGACCCCACGTCAAGGACCTCTGTGGCAGGGGAGAACCTTGTTCAGGTGCATGTGGGCCTAGACACCCTCTGAGGCCTTGTCTAACCCAGTGATTCTTTTAGGCCAGATCCTTATTTCTCAAAGGAAGAAGCTAAGGCCAGGAGAAATTAAGGACTTGGACAAGGTCTCTCAGTAGGGTTTTGAACAGGGATGGCCTTCTCTTCCCTTCCCAACTCCAGTTTGGGTGCTTGGAGCCAAGGTGTTACATTGCTTGGGGTCTTAGTTGGGGAATTTGAGGTAGAGGCTGGGTCAGGCTCCAGGATGTCGGGGAGGGAGCCCCCAGTTCACTCTCTGGCTTCATTTCAAGGATGTACTCTTGTCTACTTGCCATCTCTGAGAGACAGGGGCAGATAGGGCCGAGAGGATGAACAGGGTCCTTGGGCCGCCAGGCCAAGACAGGGGATTTGCCAGACACTAACAGGAAGAAGAGAACCACAAGAAGACCACAGGAATGCAGAATCAGCAAAGAACACAGCGAGATGTATTCTGCTTGGCCTGAGACGGCCGCACCAGGATCAAGGAAGGGAAGAAGTCACAGGGGCAGACTTGGTATAAACCCTTGTCAGGGACATCAAAGGGGGATTTTCTTCCAGGAGGAGATTGGATTTGATGCCTCTGAGGCCTTCAACCATTGAGACCTTGTGATTCTATGAAGACAGAGGATTGATTCCATCACCTACATCCAAGCTCAGGAGGACCGTTACCAGGACAACAGAGAAAGCTCCCTTCTGGAGCATGGCCCGAGTCTGTGCAAACCAGAGAAAGCCCAACCAGGGCAAACCAGCACAAAAGAAGGGACAACAGGGGCTACATCGGAGTGACCTTTGGGGGAGATAACAGTGGCATTTGTGTGGGTCAGGGCAGGAGCACATTGCATCTGAGGGAACACAGGATTCAAGCCATGTTTGCTCACATAGCTTGTTCCTCTTAGTTTCAAGCCCCAGACATCTGAACACAAGGAATTTTTTTCATTCCTCCCTCCACACACAAACACACCAAAACCAACAAATGGTTATCTAGCTTTAGCCAGAAGGCTTCCAGTGAAGGGGAACCCACTATCTCCTCAGGCAGCCTGTTTTTTCACTGTCAGTGGGACAGATCTCGCAGTGGGAAAGTCGGTCTTACCTATTCCCTCGCCCAAACTGGCTGCTTAGTATCTTACCCCCACTGCTACCAGCTCTGACCTCCTGGACCAAACAGGAAAGCCAATCTCTCTTCTATATAGGAGCCTGTCCTCAGGCCCCTCCCAAGCTCTCAGGTCGAAGATCCTATGAACATCAATGTCCAAGCTCTCCCTGTTATGTTGGGGCAGAGCAAAAGACATTACTTTTTAAAAATGTAAACCCCACCAGATTTTCTGCTCACACATTTCCTTTTTTTTTGTAAAGTGAAGGAAGAAAGGGGAGGAAAGAGGGCCCGGGGCCTCAGCTGGGGAAGAGGTCAATTGGAGGGGACAGGCAGAAAATTCCCTGATCAAGCTGAGCTGATGGGGGATTGGAAACCTCAGGCCCCTTCGGAGGGATATGAAACGTCTCATAAATTCCACCCACGGAGCCTCTGATTTTGTCTGATTTTCAAGCCAAGGAAACAAGATATCGACTCAACTCTTCTCTATTTCTTATTTCCTGGAATCTTGCTCTTTTGGCCTGTAACTTCTTCAGCCACAGTCATTATCGGCTCTGGCCATAGGGAGGCGAAGAGAAGGGCGGCAGAGGGTGACGGGGCCAGGGATGGCCTCCAGCCCCCAGCCCCCAGCCCCAGGAAGGCTGAGTCTGCTGTCTTTTCATCACCGAGATCTTGTTCTAAGGCAAGCCGGCTTGGGAGGAGGAGCAACGTTTCTGTGCCAGCAAGGAGGGCACTGAGTTGAGGGGAAGGTTTGAGTCACTGTGTGATCTAGGGAAAATGAGAGGACCCACCGTTTATGGAGCTTGGAAGGCACCTCAGCCATCACCTCATCCACCTCTCTTATAATACAGAACAGAAAACTGCTACCCAGCCAAGGGAAGTGACCTACTCAAGGCCTTCCTGACTCCAAGGTCAGTGATTGATCCATTACTCTACCCTGCCTCTGAACACATATAAAAAGGCGGGGGAACAGAAAATGATACTAATGAACAAAATTAAGCATATTAGCTTCCTCTAGGCTCTGGAGAAGGAGTCTCTCAAAGTGCCAGATTCGTCCATCTATCCATCCAGCCACGGGGAGAGTCCTTGTCCCAGAATCTAGGGAAGAGAGGGGAAAACTCTCCTGACTGTTTACTAGATAAACTGCCTTTCCTGAAATCTTACAAGGCACACAGCTTGTTGATAGCAAAGAGATTTGAACTCAGATCCCTTGACCCCCACTCTGCTATTTCTCACATTCTCAGTACCTTGGCTTATTTTCAGGAGAGAGGAGGAGGAGGACGACGCAGCTGTGACAATTACCTCGGAAGATGTAATGAGCAGGTGCTTTTGGGGCTCCATCTGGGGAAGGCTGAGCCGGGGGTGTGGGCGTGGGTGAGGGAAGGACATCATTCTATAGTAAAGCTATAGGTGTGGCCATCCCCCAGCTTCTCTCGTAGACCCGAGAGCCAGTGAGAGAATAGTAAGATTCAGAGCTGAAAGGACCGAAGGAGCTGGCTAGACTGACTCCTCTTTTTCGCAGAAGGAGAAACTGAGGCTGAGAAAGGAAAAATGACCAAAGTCAGACAAGCACAAGTGAAGAACGAGGCCAAGGCATTACATTCCTCAACTGAATGTAAGTTTTTGAGGGCAAAAATGTTTTCTTTTATGTCTTTCTCTAGCCAGTGCCTGGAACACTTCCTGGAATACAGTAGGAGCTTAATAAATGCCTGCTGATTGATTGAAGTTGCTTACCTTTACCTGGGCCTCCGCTTCCTCACTTGTGAAATGAGGAGGCTGGACTAGATGGTCCTGGGAGTTTCTTTCAAGCCCTAAATTTGTGACTGATCAATCAGCCGAGTAAACAAGCATTTATTAAGACTCTGGATTCTGGGATCTGGGATCTAATGCTCCCGCTCCCTTTCCCTTGTCCAGAGCAAAGCTTCTTTGCCCCTTCTGTGTGTTTCTGCTCCGCATCTTCCCACTGTGGTACAAGAAGAAGAGGGCTAGATTTGGAGCCAGACAGAGGACCAGGGTCCACATCTGGGTGATGCAACTTAATGCCTGGGCGACCTTGGGCAAGACGCTTCCTTTCTTCTACCTTGGAGCTTCCTCATCGGCAAAACAAAGGGGTCTGACTAGAAGACCTTTTCAGCTCCTTTATATCTCTAGGTCTACAGTTCTGTAAATCACTTCCCCTCTCTGAGCTTCAGGTTCCCCCTCTGTAAAAATGAGGGAGTTGGACACAGTGGCCTCTAAGGTTCCTAGACCTAGGCTCCTGTGGTATTCAAGGCTACACAAGGACTGATGTTTCTCACTCATCCTCTTCTCTACTGAAGGCTTCCTATGGTCATGGACTTGGAACTGGGCACGGCCCAAGAGGACTTAAGGGTCAGGACCTGAACGGGCGAAAGCAGAGATGAAATGCAATTGTGGATCCTTGGAGAATGGAAGTGTCAGAGGCTGCCCTGCGGGGGCCACCTCAAAGGATCACAGAATGTGGGAGCTGGCAGGACTCCCAGCAACCCCAAATGAAAAGAAGCCTTCCCCTGCCCTTGCTGAGCCCCCTCGGCTGGCATTTGAATCCCCCCATTCACCCGGTCTGCACTTCTCTCTCATCCTCTCAGCATTCACCTCTGTTCTGTAGTTACCTGTGCCCATGTCCTGGCCTTTCTCCTAGACTGGAAATTCTAGGAGGGCAGGGATTCTGTGCAAATGTTGTCTCCTCACCCCCCATGGTGCCCATCCTGGCACTTTTCACACAGGAGAATGGAGTCCATTTTCACACAGTGAGCAATTGTTGGGAGGGGGCATTATTTGTTTTTAATTGAGAAGAAAGCATCACTTCACCAGCCTGGGCCTCAGTTTCTGTCTCTGGAAAATAGGGTTATACTATCCTCACATGTTGGGCTCTGAGACAGGCCTCTGGAGGTGGGAAAAGTATTCTTCCAAATCTGCCACACTTGTGTTCCCTGTGTTACATGTTGTTGTAAGAAATGGGATCACCCAGCTTTCACTGAAAGGACCCTCAGAAGCAATCAGATCCATTTTACATAGGAGGAAACCCGGCCCAAGGTTTCCTTGAAACCTGGCTTGTTCAAGGAGACACGGTCAGTGAGCATCAGAAACAGGATCAGAACCCAGGGCCCCAGATCCAGGGCCAGTGTCTTTCCCTGAGTGTTAACCTCACAGAGCTTGAGGAATTGGAGCCATCAGGAATGGAAGAAGTCACTTTGAGGATGAAGAGACTGTGCTATTTCCCCTCCCAGTCCCTCCAGACATTGCTGAAACTAAGCTTTAATCTCCCCATTGGAAACCTGTTTCCTTTCATCATTTAGAAATTGCTTTGTCTGCATTTCTCTGAAAGAAGAGTGAGTGTGTGCGTGTTTAATAAGGCCTGTTTGAATACAAGTTTGTTGGAAAACAGCAGGCTATTCAGATGAAAAGATGAAAAATAAAGCCCCTCTAAGCCTCACTAGCTGTAGAGGAGCCTTCTGGGCTGGTAGAGAAGGAAGCTGAGCTGGAAGAAAAGAGGCCCAGGGTGCATCTCCTAACAGAGCATTCTGGGAAGGACCCGTCATCTACTACACATCACCTGCTCATGGACCTAGAACTGCTCCTGAGGGATGATCCCAGCAAGCCCAGACACCTTCAATAGCTTTCCAATCAATTAGCCAATCAACCATTCTACCAACCAATCAGCCAGCATCGATTAAGCTCCTACTATGTTGTGGGGATATGGAGAGAAAATCAAAACAGTCTCTGCCCATGAGAAGCTTGCAATCTAACCAGGGAAGACAATATTACAGAACCAGTCCTTGGGGAGTGAGCAAGGAAGGGGCAGTGGCTATTTGATGAATCTTTGTGGAGTAGTATTGGCAATTACTGGGCTGACTGCCCAAGGAGGCCAGGACATATAAGAAGGTGAGGAACCCCTGTTCTAAGCTGCCTCTTCTCCTGGCCTTCTAACAGTCCTGTTAAGTTATGGCTTCTTGTCCTTCCCCCCTACTCAGCCTCCTCAGCAACTCCAGCTTGTAAAATATACTGCCCAGGACTGCACACGATAGTCTAGATGCAGCCTAATCAGGGCAACATGCCTGGGGGCAATCACCTCCTGTACTTGAACACTACGTTTTTTCTTTAAATGCAGCTCTAGGTCACATCAGTTTTTCTGGCCTCCATATTCCTTTGCTATCTCACATTTGAGACCCCCTTGGACCCTCAGGACTTTCCAGTTTTCTGTGAGACACCAGAGGCATGACAGAGATACCATCAAAATACACCCCTACAGTGCAACCCCAGGGAATTCCACTATAGCCTTCCTAGGCAAGGACAGGGACCAAGCAGAAGACTGGATAGTGCTATTATTGGGTGTTCATCTATGGCTGGGACAGCTAGAAAGCTACACACAGTCCAAGAGGACCTGAAAAATCACCAGTCAGCACAAGGGTCCCTAGGAAGTCCCAGCCCAGCAATGCTGGGGTGATATGGGGCTGGCTCAGATAATGCCAACACACAGGTTCCCCAGTGAAACCATCATGAAAGAACTCAGGGCAATTGTGGGCTTAAGGAAAGGAGCATCAGGCTGGGAAACAGGAATCAGAGTTCTAGCTCTAGCTGTGGGACCTTGAACAAGTCACTCTCTTTCTGGCTAGAGTATCAAACCCTGACCCTTTCAGTGTCACTGACCAACTCGCCCTTCTGGGCAAGCCTATGGACTCCTCAGGATGATGAAAAACACGCAGGACTACAAATGGAACCATTTATACTGAAACATGGTTATCAAAAAAATGCTAAATCCATGGACCCCAGATTAAGAGACCTTGGGTTTGGTAATCTCCAAAGTTTCTTCCAGATAGAACATTCTATGTTCTATTCTAAGACTCCATCCCTCTCTGACATTCTATATTGTCTTCTCAGGCTCCTCCCACTCCTCCCTGTTCTAAGGCCCTTCCCAGATGACATTCCTGATATAAGGTTCCTCCCAGCTCTGACTTTCTGTCTGGGATGAGCCCAGAGACAGTGTGCTCGTCCTTTCTATGTCCTCTTGGGAGAGTAGCAATCTGTGGGAAAAGGGTCCGCTGGTCTTTAATTATCTGTAGGGGTTAGGTATTAGCCTGAAAATTGGCCTCAGCTAGCTGGGTATCCTGGGATTGTATGTACCCCCGTTGAAAGATAGTCCTAGACTAGACTCATAGCTCTCCTGTCTAGCCAGAAGTGTGGTCCTGAGGCTTCCCTGTTTTTGTTCTGAAGTCATAATAGTGGGAGGAACAGGCAACATGTGCACAGAAGTGGCAAGGCTGTGTGTTTTCTAAAAGGGATGTGTTGGCTGATGCTTCTTATAGGCAGCTCTTTCCCAGCAAGTCCTGGGGCTTGAGCAGGGGCAGGTGCAAAGGAAGGAGCAGGAGCAGGGGCAGGGGCAGGGGCAGGGGCAGGGGCAGGGACAGGGACAGGGGCAAAGACAGGGAGTGGTCCAGCTGAAGGTGACTGGGGGAGAATCAGAAAGATAGGACAGCCCTCAACAACACACATATAGATGCTGGGCATGGCAAATTGTTTCCAGCTCTTTGTTAACTCAGACCTGCCTCATTTTCTTGGTCTATCTGAAACTTGGGGCCCATCTCAGAAAGTTTCTTGTACCTGCTCTGTGGACCTCAGCTCCTAATCCCCATGCTTCTGGATGCTGGTTCCAGCATAGCTCTCTTCTGCCTAGAGCTATAGAATGACTCAGAGGCGGGAGGCACCTTATTTATTGGTCTTCTTGTACAAATCCTTTAATTTACAGATAAGCAGACTGAGGGCTCAGAGGGAGAGGTCCCATCAAGGTCATCTGGGCTAATCCTCTCACTTTTCAGATAAGAAAACTGAGGCCCAGAGTGCCGAGGTGTTCAAGTTCACACTGCAAGGGAACAGAACTGCTCGCAGGTGAGCCTAGGTCTTCTGCCTATGAATGCAATTCTCTTTCCACCACGTGAAACTTGCCGTGTGAGTCTGATGGCTACAGCTTGTCTTCTCTGTCTTGCAAAGGCTCAGACATAACCTCCAGTATTTCTTTTCTTGGCGCTAGGCAGGCCTTGGTCTTGGCCCAACCCATGATGGGGCTGGGAAGAGTATCATAAGAAGGGGAGGGGTAGCCAAGCAGAGCCCCAACCTGTCCCCACAGGGAAATTTACTAAGACTCCAATTGGTTTTGATTCACTCCAAAGTGAATTTATCTCCTTTTTTAAAGCAAGAGGAAAGCCATTGAGCAGAAAAGTGAAATAATAATAATAATAATGAAAGAAGAAAGCCTTCAATGTAGGGTTTGTCCTATTTCTAAGCTTAGCAGCCAAAGAGTGGAGTGACGGCCGCCTTCCCAAAGGACCCCAATGGGAGAGCAGAGGGGAAGGAGATGCTGGAAGGGAAATGAGCTGGGGGCCTTCAGGAAGAAGTTTGTTGTCTGGCTTCATTACATATTAAACGATGACAAAGGAAAAAAAGCCTGATGAAATCTCTTCTGGATGAAGTGGAGCCAGCCAGCATTTTCCCCCAATTATATTTGCTTTCATTTTCCCTGAGAATGTTACTTAACTTGGTTACCGGGGAATCAGATATGGGATTCAGCTGCCAGGGCTGCTCCCATCTACATTGTAATGTAATTTGGCATTTCCCCTCCGCATTGGGGAATGGAAACAGTGCTGCCGTGGTTGGGACCCCTCCCCCACCAGGGGGGGGTGGGGGTGGGGATCAAACAGCTCCAGGCTGGGGGCCCCGAATCACTTCAGCTCTACTGCTTTATAAACAGAGCAATTCTAACCGACATACTTCCTGCCTCCCCCACTCCTTCCCAGGGCCTGACAGCACCCTACACACACACACACACACACACACACACACACACACACACTCTCTCTCTCTCTCTCTTGCTCTCTCTCACACACTCACACACACACTCACACTATACACACACACACTACAGGTTCCTCAGACTAATTACAGAGGATTTCTGACACATGGCAGTCCTGTTACTTTTCTTGGTTTCTCTGCAGAAGGGGCAGATGTCACTTAGCTTCCCTCCAAGAAGCTAGCTGGAAGGGAGCTGGCAAAAGAGACTGGAAGGAGGGCTGGATTTGGAGTCTCCAGGTCTTGTTATCAGTCTGCCCCTGCCCTTTACTAACTGAACTCTCTCCACTGGGAGGGGATATAGAATGACTGGGAAGACCCCTGGATCTTCCATTGGGAGCCTGGGACTCGAGGCAAGCCACTGGGCCTCTCTGGTCTCTGGTTCCCTACCAAATAGGGATAAGAATCACTGTATAACCCATTTCACAGATTTGTTTTGAGCAAACGGGTTAGTAAACTTTAAGGTGCTAGAAAGAGACAAGCTCCTACTATTTCTCTTAGGGATTATGAGTGATGCAGGAATATTGGAATAGAGTCTAAGAATATTTGGTATGAATTCTCGAATGGTACTGTTTCACATTCTAGACAAGTCATCAGACATACACCCCTTCCTGAGTGTGCTGCCAGTCAAATTAAAATATAATTGGGAAATATTTAATGAAATAAAAATACAATAAAACATAGATGATATTACATTTCAAAACTAAGTCAACATACAGTCTTCAGGAATCCTTATTTATGGTGTAGTGTCTCTGTTCCTATTTATTCTGGATTATCCAAGGTGGGAGGGGATTTAGAACATGAAATATGAGATCTGAGAGGAACCTTAGAACACGGAAGGTCAGAGCTGGGAGGGGCCTTAGAATAAGACATTCCACTTATTTTAAGAAGAGTTTGGATGAATGCACCCAAGACCAAGTTCACTAAAGGCAAACGACCTCAAGAAAGAAGTCATTATGGACTTCCTAACAGCAGCTTCGGGAGGCGGTGAAGCCCATTGGATAGGTTGCTGGGCCTGAAGTCAGGAGATCCGGATTCGAGTCCTAGGTCTGGGATGACTTTCTGAGAGCCCTTGCATATGTGTTTGTGTGGTGCTGCCATCTCTAAAATGGGAAGAATCATCTCTGCACTACAGCCCTCACACAGTAGCTAGAAAATGCTAGGAAAAAATGGCTGCTGAGAGCGTTATTCTCATTATTAATTATTATTATTGGAGATGGCAGTCAGTTCTTCTGAGAGGCAGTATAGTATATGGTGTCTGCCTACAGGATGGCATAGCAGACATAGGACTGGCATCAAGTCCAGAAGACCTGAGTTCAAATCCTGCCATTGAATTTTACTAGCTATGTGACCCTGGGCAAATCACTTAATCTTTTTGTCATACCTACTTCAAAGGCCAGTGTGAGTGTTAAATGAGATCATAAGTGAGGTGCTTTGGAGACATTAAAACATCATGTTAATGTCAGTTGTTATGATTGTTCTAGTTACTATTTTTAATATTATTACCTCTCCCATGAACTTGCTCTATAAAACTCAAAATATGCCAGAAATGAAAAAAGGTTGGGTTTGGGGTCATAGGACTCGGTTTCAAATTCTTCTCTGTTAGTTCCTCTATGATCTTGGGCTCTCTGTGCCTCAGTTTCCCCCTCTGGAAAATGAAGGGGTTGGCCTCCATGACCTCGAAGGTCAATTTTTCCTAAACAGGAGAATACAGGTGCTTGTCCCCGTCCCGACCAAGCTGCAGCGGGATCCAGGGGACGACCCCACGACGGACCCTCCCTCTCGGACCTCCCCAGTCTGTGAAAGGGGACCCACCTCCGCCCCGGGGCTCATCCCTCTCCAAGCAGCGGCCGAACGATGAACGTCTTTGTGCACTTACCAGGCAGAGGAGCTCGGGAAGGACATCAGCGGCGGTGGGCTTAGCGTGGCCCCTCTGCGAGTGTGCGTTGCCCGGGAGGGGGGCGCCGCAGAAGAAGAGGTGGCAGGTGTGGCAGGTGCTGGGGGTACGGACCCGGGGGAAGGCTGCTGAGCGGGACTCGGACCCTGAGCCGGCTTACTCCAGCGGCTGGGGCCCTGCTTCATCCACGCCCCCTGGATCCCCCATCGCGCCAGGTAAACCCGGCAGATGTTGTAGTTCATGGCCGAGTAATACAAAAGGTCCAACACCAGCAAAATGACCACGAAGAAACCGTAGATCCAGACGCCCAGCAAGGCCGTGTAGTTGCTGTCGGGAGAAAAAGAAAAAAAGGCGTCGGGGGCAGAAGGTCCGAGCATCCCAGAGGACTCTGGGCCATCACCCACCTCTGCCCTTTGCCTCACTTCTCTCATCAGCTAGTCTGATTGAGTTTTTTCATATTTACAGAAGGGGAAACTGAGGCTCATGGGGGGATCCAATGAGCTCAAGTATGCAAAGCGCTTTGTATACCATCGATTGCTATATCAGGGACCAGAGAAGCAGCTGATGGTGGGGGTGGGAGTGGTGAAGTGGAGAAAGAGTTGGCTTGAGAGTCAATGCCTGGGCTCCAGATCCTCCTCTGACTGTGTGACCTTGGACAAGTCACTTTGCTGCCATCACATTTTGTGTGCCATGCTCAGCTGTGTCTGCCCCTTTGCTGATGCTGATCCTCTTATGTGGAATGACCTTCCTTCTCTTCTTTGCTGCTCTCAAGAAGTGACCATTAGAGCCGTCTAAAAATGTCCCAAATACCTTGAGAGGTAGTGAGCCTTCTGTTACTGGAAGTCTTTAAACAGCAGATGTTGTATGTAGTATAAGAGCCCTGGGTCAGGAGCCAGGAGACCCAGGTTCAAGTCTAACCTCACAACCTCTGGGCTTGTTGGAAGGTCACTTTCCCCTCTCTAAGCCTCATCTAGTCTCTGGTCAATGATGTCAAAGGGGCTTCTCCTTTATCAGGATCTATGACCTACATTGACTAGGGATTCCCTGTTCATGAAGGGGCTGGACGAGATGCCCTCTGGCATCCCTCCTGACCACCGCCTTCATGAAGCCTGCCCCTGTCAGCCAAGCCCAACAGACAGAGAGCTCAACGAGCAGGGGGTTAACTGAATGGATGGGAATCTCAAAGCCTTCAGTGCAGGGAGGGCTCCTTTCAGCATTGCTCAGATTGAACCAGGGTTATTTTAGAATGTGGCGACTTTCAGGCATGGATTTATTAACCACTCTGAATGTGGGCTTCCCATCTGCTCCTTGTAAATAGCATCTGTTTCTGAAACACAGAAGAATGAAGCACCTCTTTGTGTTAATTAAGACAGAGTTGGGGAGCTGAGTCAGCAAGAGGCATGTTGGCCTTCATGGTGGAATCCACTAAAGGACAGAAACTTGGCCCAAAGAGTCTGGAATGATGGAACAATGTCAATGTGGAGGGAGGTCTCCAGAGAAGTGCCTTAGGGATCTGTCCCTGTTCCTGTGATGGACAACATCTTTATCAAAGACTCAGATGAAGGCATTGCATCTATGGACTTAGAAAACTGGGAGGGCTATCGCTTGGGAAGACAGAGGTCAGATCCAAAAGGAAATTTCAACATGCTAGATACAGGGAACAGAACAAATCCTTTTATTATTCTTCATTTGTTCTGTGAAGTCTGGATTCAATCAAAAGACCTCACTTGAGGACCTAGAGGGCCACATGTGGCCTGTAGGCCACAGGTTACCTATTCCTGTAGGTTGGACTGATCCAAATAAAATGGAATTTAAAAGGAGTAAATGTAAAGTTTTACACTCAAGATAAAAAAAAATGATTCCATAAGTATACATTACTAGAGGCATGAGTCAATAATAGATCAAATGAGATGAGGTAAAGTGCTTATCAATCCCTGATACCCAGATAAATGCCAGCTATTATTAATAATGTTCCTATTAATATGATTCTTTTTTGATGGAGCTTGGATAATTATAGTCCCTGATCAAGTTGCTATGATTCATTTATATTTAATGTTCTGTGGATTATTTTGCCCGTGGAGAAAATAGCTCTTTTCCATGACTGAATAGAAGCATTAGGATTTAAGGCTCACAGAAAGCATCCTTGTGAGACAATTCAATCAGAAGAGACAATGGGGATGATATTGCCAATCTGCCTGGTTTCAACTCCAGGGAATAAGATGCCCCATTCCCAGGTTAAGTTCATCAAAGCCTTGATCTACACTCCCTCCCTCAGCTTCGACTCCTCTGGTTGGAGGGCTGGGAGGTGGAATACCAAACTCCTCCCAATGCCTTCCTTTATAGAGGGCAGAAACTAGCTCTCTCCACTGGGTATCTGCTGCTCTTCCTCGTTTCAGCTCCAAAGAACAAATTGTCAGGGGGAATCGGCACCCTCTGGCTTCTCCCTTTTCCTTTTGTGTGTTGTCTTCCTCTTCCCGATTAGATTACAAGCTCTTTGAAGGGTATCCTCAGTACTTAGCACAGACTGCTGGACAGTAGGTGTGTAATAAATGCTTATTGGATTAGATTGGACCTCATCCTATTCCCATGTGGTTTTGATTCTTCCCTGTGCTTTTAATGCTATCCACACTCTCCACTCCACACCCCACCAAGTATCATGGAACTTACAAGTCTTTGGTACAGTGGACTCCATTAAAAATGTTGTTCTTAGGTTTTTATGGGTTCATGCTCGATCCAAGGGATGGTGGGTCACAGTTTAATCTGTGGTGGTGTTTTATAGACACCATCCTCAAGGAGGCGTTTATTTGTCATATCCACAAGGAAATTTCAGGTCTGTTTCTACAGAATAGAGATTTGTCATTTGTTGTTTATGGGTTTTTCCTTCTCATCTTTATGTTTAACAGAGCTCAGATAGAAATGGTTCTAGGTTAAATTGTTATCTTGACATATTCTTTAGTGTTCAGGTGGGTAAAGGGACTTGTAAGGAAGGTGATTCTCCAATATCCCTCACTTGCCATAGTCACAGAAGGCAAAGAATAGATAACTAGGTGATCACAAGGTGACCAAATAGGCCAATTCCTATATGATGTCAGAATACCTTTCTAGAGTAGAATTCAAGGAAACAGAATAGTCATGCCCTTTGGGGGTTTTAAATAGTCCCAGAGAGAGGGAAACAGTTAAGGATCAGAGTGGAGATTTCTGTCTTTAATTCTCCCCCTATCCAGGTCTGGCAGCCACTTGGCCAGGAGACAATTTCTCCAGCAGTTTAAGAGTCCAAGACCCAAATTAAGGGACCCTCAGAGACTCCGTCATCATATTTGAAGCAGATATGGCTACCAAAATGTGACTCAAGGTGGACAACAGCTTCAAGAGACAGCCCTCCTGGCAGTAGAGGCTGGCTGTAAAGAGTCCAAATGAGAAACCCCCATGGCAGGGCTGTTGTGCCTGGGAGAGGAGCAGGAGGACTCCATGGAAAGAGAAAGGGCTTCTAGTCCATGAACCAATAGGATGTGTGATTTGCCACAGTCAGATGTGTTCCCTACACCCATGTCTCACTGCCATTGTACTTTAGCTTTTGTTATCTCTCTTTGTATCTTAGTGAGAGAATCTGCTTCAGGTTTATGGTGGGAGTGGAGGTGGGAAGGTTATTGGGTAACACCTGTTCTTTCTATACCATCTTAGTAAATGTTTTTTCAAAGTACTAATTATTTCTACTTGGCTGATTGTAAATGGCAAGGCTACTCTGGTAGGGGCTCATGAACTATAGTGTTCTGCATGCAGCCTCAGAGAGTTATCCCAGAACCCATGGCAGCAGCCACTCTAAGCTGTTCCAAGACAAGGGAGAGTGCCAGGTGGGGGGAGAAGTCTCTGAGGGGACATTGCAGACTTTTGTTTCATAATTGTATAAAAGTATTGGAATTAGGGCTGCTCATCTGTAGGCAAAATGAAAGCATCTTTGGGACAACCACAGGAGCAGATAGAATGACAAGCATGCCATCTACTTCATCTCATTCCCATAGGGTTCTGATTTTTTCCACAATTATGTAACCCAGAGGATGATAGAAAGACACACAGTGGTTGGAGTTAATGTTCCACAAGAAATGTTTGGTCTCGAAGGCAGCGAGTGAGACTGGAAGATCTGTGAGATCTTAGCCTCAGGCTGTTTGGGAAGCAAAGCCAGATGGGTGTGAGCCACCTCTGACAGCCCTTTGGTGACTGTCCTGGAAAAATGTGCCCACCTAGGAGAGAAGGTGGAAACTCTGGGTGTGATTGTGTGTATATGTGTGTATTTATTTGTGTATGTGTGTTTGTGTAGAGGTTTATATGTATATGTTTATAGACATGTGTAATTGTATATATGATTGCGATTGTGTGCATGTGTAATTGTGTGTGTGAGAAGTGTGTACGCTTTTGAGGAGGAGAGTGTTTGAAGGACAATGATGTACTTAAGGGATGGGGTGGGAGGATCACACATGTCCCATGTGTGGACAGCATAGATCCCCTTCTACTGCTTGCCTAGTACTGTGCCACAGATGCCCAAATGCTGACTGTGCCTTCTGGGTGTGGGGAGGAGAGAGAAAATCCAGAGAAGGCCCAGGCCCTGCTGCTCTCCTGAAGCTCACTGTGTGGCCATCCATCTAGCTCAAGAATTAATGGCTTCCCTCTGCTCATTTAAAACTCCTCCAATCTGGCCTCCCTGTGTCTTCCTGAAACGACTCCACGTTTTCTCCCATCACAAATTTTCTATGTTCTGGCCAAATGGGACTGTTCCTTGTACCCTATATTCTGTCTCCAGACTCCATGATTTTGCATAGGCTTCCCCCTGAACTCTCTCCTCATCCCTTTCCTTCTACCTTTCAGGGAAGAGACTGAAGAAAGAGAACACAGAAGAGAGGAGAAGGAAATGGAGAGGAGAGAGGAAAGGAAGCAGAAGACCCAAGCACAAAGGCTTAGGGAACACCTGCATTGGGTGGGAACAGAGAAGGGCTGTTCGGGCAGTCAGAGGGAGAACCCAGAAACTGTGGTGTTTCAAAAACAGAGGGAGGAAACACTATGGGGGTGCAAACAGCATCCAAAGACAGAGTTAAAAGATAAAGAGGACCAAGATCCTTAAAAGGCTGGAGATTTGATGATTAGGAGGTTGCTGGTGACCTTTGAGAGAGCAGTTTCTATGGAGTGGGGGCTAGGACTGGGGGTGGAAGCCAGATGGCCAAGGATGGAGGGGAGAGAGGAGTAGGGCTGAGGAAATAGAACACCTTTGACAAGGAGTCTAGCAATGAAAAAAGGAAAGAGAAGGGGCTATAGTCCAAGGAGTTAGAACAACCAAGGGAAGGCTTATTTTAAGGACTGCAGGGACTTGAACACATTTATAGGCAGATGGGGCAGCATCAGAAGAGAGAGAGAAATTGAAAGTATGTGAGAGAGGGGGATCTAACTGCTGAGCAGTGTCCTAGAAGGAGCAGGAGGAGATGGGGGACAGAGAGA
>CM053597.1:229015964-229036601 GCA_028646575.1 Pseudocheirus occidentalis
ATTGTTTGGGGTTCAGAACCATTCCTCCTGCAATGTTTGGTTAACTGAAAGCCTGTCTTCAGTTAATATCAACCTCACTTGAGCAAAACCTGATTTATGGAATACTAGTGTTAAGAGGAAATGATTTAATATTCCTCAGATAAGAAGTGAAAAAAGAGACTGGAGATTTCCAAATCTGACTTAAGGAAAGAATTTTGACACAGCTTCTATGGACATATAATTCTCGCCCTTCCATCAGCCTAGTTGTAAACCTTTTAAACGTAGTTTAATCAGTAGCCTTACTTAGTTTACCTATAAGTTTGTCTAATTAGGTTTGTATCCTTGGGGTTTGTCTGAGATTCAACTTTTATGACACTGAAGGAAACATGGGATTATGAATCTTTTTTCTTAACTTCTTTAGCCTAAAAAATGCACAAGATTGCAATATGTAAAATAATTAGTTATCTGTTTCTAAGATATAATCTTTATACAAGCTTGTCCAGAAATCCTAATTTCTGTTCAGGGGCAATTTTCCTACCTCTCTGAACACATGCTTAAGTATAATCAAGCCTAGGTTTTTACATCTGTACTTTCTGCGTTGTGGTAGATTTATTTAGACAGCAGTTACCTACTATATGACCTCAAAAACAAAGTGTTTCTCCCATTACAATGTTGTCTCTCTGGTCAGAATATAAGTTACTTGAGGGCAGGAACTGTTTTTCTTTTGTTTTTGTATTCCCAGAACTTAGTAGGGTGACTGGGTCACAATAAGAACTTGATAAATACTTGTTGATTGATTCTCCCCATTTTACAAATTTAGAAACCAAGGCACAGAAAAGTTAAGTGTTTTGCCCAGGGTATAGGCTAGACCCAATGCATGAAACCGGGTGCTCTTGATGCTCCTCTCCCTTCCTCAATGCCCTGCATGCCATCCATCTGACCCCCAAAGGCGCCTGGTTTCTGTTTTAGTGAGCTACCCTATCAGACAGTTTTCTGCAGCCTGTCCTGGTTTTCCATCTGCCAAACAGCCCCAACCCAAACAAGCCATTCTGTTTTTTTGGAAAACACAAATAAACCAGGCATCCATCACCAAGCTTGTTACCCTTTTGGCTGCCACCAGCTCCGCCTCTGGGGCTGATTCATGTGCCAAGGAGAAGCAGAGAGGTTTGGTGAGGCTGAGTGGGGAGAGGAGACTGGCTCAGCTCAGCTCACTCTAAGCTCTACTCCCCCAGCTCTCCTCTGTTAAAGGGATGATTCCCAACAGTTAATAAGAAAGACAACAGTGACTCACATTCATGGAGGCAGTGAGGATTGGGGGAGGGCATCATTGCACTGGGAGACCAAGGTGTGAATGCTGACTTTCTGCTTACTTGTATGATCTGCAAGGCCAGTTACTTTCTTGCTCTCAGCTTCCTCATCTGTGAGATGAGGGCATCTTACTAAATGACCTCTAAGGACCCCTCCAAATCTGCAAGTCCCCTCCCAGTTCTGACATCCCCTCTTCTAAGCTCCCTCCAAGCTCTGACATTCCCAGTTCTAAACTCCCTCCCAGCTCTGACATTACTTGTTCTAAGCTCCCTTCTATCTGTGACATTCACTATTCTAAGGCACCTCCCAGCTCTGATATTCTCTGTTCTAAGGCCCTCCCAGTCATGACATTCTATACTACAAAGTAGTTCTCAAGCTGGGTCTTGAAGCAAAACTTAAAGGTTAAGTCTATAAATTCTTAAACTTAGATACTCTGATCCTGGGATAGCTCAGGATAGTTTTGTTTTGTCTTTGTATCCCAGGTACCTCTAGCAGAGAACCTCATACCTAGTAGGTGCTTAAATATTTGTTGAATTGGATTCATTAATTTGTATTCTGTGATTCCAAGATCCTAAGATCCTCATATATTAAGATTCTAAAATTCTATGATAACCAGATAAGACATACTATATGAGATATAGTACAGAAGATATACTTGAGTCTAAAAATTTTATGATACTGTAGTCTGTTTGATAATTCCATTCTAAGATTCTACTAAATTATAACCTAAAGTTAAATGATACTATAGTAGAAGATTCTAAGGTTCTAGGATACCCCAGTTCTAGGCTTCTAGAATACCCCAGTTCTAAGAGTCCATGAAATTCCAGTTTCAAGACTCTAGGATATTCCATTTCTAAGATTCTAGGATATTCCAGTTCTAAGATTCTAGGGTATTCCAGTTCCAAGACTCTAGTAGGCTACTCTAATTCTAAGACTGCAGGATATTCCAAATTTCAGATTCAAGGATACTGTAATTTAAGATGCTGAGATTCTAGGACGCTCTGATTTGAAGAGCTCATGATCCTAAGACTCAATGATTCCTTCTTTTCTTGGAGACAAATGGTTCATTTGAAATTTGCTCAATGAGCTTCAGGAATCAAACACTGAAACATTCAGCAGCTTAAGTGTGAAATCACATGCAAATATGCAGATTATAGAAACACATGGTTTTAAAAATAAGGATTAAAAAAATCCCCTCTCCACTCCATTTGAGAAGTCGGAGCCCTCCGCCTGCCAAGCCTCCAGCAGGCTCGCTGCCTCTTCATATTAAATTCCTTCGCTTGAATCCTCATTCTGGAACCAGCCACCTCCCTCCGGGACTGTGTTCCCCATCTGGAGCAAGGTGGCGATCGAATTTGCCTCCCGTCTTTAGCTGGCCGGCTAGGGCTCGTTAATGTTTATAAAGCATTTGGAATTCTGAGAGCACTGTTATTGTTCTGGGTCGTCTCGAGTTATGTCGAGTGGAAGGCTATGTGAGCTTTGGGACCTGGATGCCAGACAATATTGGGTGATTAGTCTTATAAGCTAACAATGTGAGGGGCTGATGTCTCTTATGTGTGTGTGGAGGGGGCAGGCACGGGTGCCAGAGGAAGGAAGGATGCCCAAGCAGTAATTCTCCTTTCTCTGGTACTTTGCTTTATAACAATGTTGGATGGCAGCAATTGGTAGTTTGCGTGTTATTATTCCCATTTAACAGATAGGGAAAGTGAACATCAGAGTCACCCTAGTGCTTGTGCAGAGTCAGTGGTGGGCTTTGCACCCAGGTCAAGCCTGACTCCAAACGCCTTGGTCTTTCTATTCCAAAGAGGTTCTTTAAAGATAAGGGTCACCAGGAGTTTGAATGAACCCACTTACTTATGCATGTAGCCTTCGGATTGCCTGGTGAGATTCAGCTGCATCACCGCCTGGAACTCCGTCTCGTTGCAGCAGTATTTAAAGACCGTGTTGTTATGGTGACAGCACAAGATGAAGGTTTTGTTGTCGGAAAGCCGGGGACAATGGAAGCCAAAGTGGTAGTGGCCTTTGTGGTCGGTGTACGGCTCACAGACTCTAAAGTGTGCGGACAGCGCTGCAAAATAAACAAGCCGCGAAGGCTGTGATGGTGATGGGGCTGCTCCGGGCTGTCTCCTGCCCTGTGATCTCCAGGACAGAAGAGCTGGGCTTTCCCTCCCTCTTCCTGCTGGAGGGGGCTGTGTTCCCCCACCCAACCCCCAGTGAGTCAGTGCTGACCCGAAAACTGATGCCCTCGGGGCTCTGTGCCACCAGCACAGCCTCCCCAGGCTGGCTTCAACCTCACATCCCGTCACCCCTCACCCCATCTTCTGTCTTCTACACAAAACAGATGATTTGCTATTCTTAAACATGTCGTTCCTGCCTCCTTCGTTCATGCTGTCCCCCATGCCCAGGATTCCCTTCCCATCCCTTCTCTCTGTCCTATCAAATGCTACCTCCTCCATAAAGCCTACCCTGATTTTCCAGATCCCTGGAGCTGGGTGAAGATTGCTCTCTCTAGCCAGGCTAGAGCTGAGCTCTTTGGAGTCAGAAGACCTCCCTCAGACTCCCTACACTGCTTGGTACCTGGATAGTCTTGAGGTAAGACACTTCCCCTCCCCAAGCCTCAGTTTCCCTTTCTGTAAAATGAAGGGATCAGATTAGACCATTTCTAAGGTCTCTTTCAGCCCAAAGTCCTGATTCAAAGACCACAGCTTATTCACTGTATGCCTATCATGCCAATCTGGCACTTGGTAGATACTAAGTTTACACTGGGTGACTGGTGTAGACAAAATAGCTGGATGGACATCTGGACTTTGGGGGGATGAGCTGGACTGACTAAATATATCTGGCTTTGCACAGAAAAGCACAGCACAAAACTCAACTTCAAGGTCCATTACGTAATAGCTCTCCCACCCTGGGCAAACTGAAGCCCTTCTCTGTCGGTGGGTTTTCAGTGACAAGCCAGGGTGTGAATCATGGCTTAGGATAGCAGGGACCTCAGATGTCACTGAGTCCGATGTCGAGTTTCAGAGCCACAAGGATTGTACAGATCAGAAGCAGGTTTGGGAGCCAATCTCCCTAGCCTGCCACCATGCTGCCCCTCAAATTAGCCCCTGGGTGACCTGTACCTCAGGCAACTCCTCCCTGGGCCTCATCTGTAGAGTGGGGTGATTGGGCTTGACAATGTCCCTTCGAGTTTTGAACCTATGACACTCGGCTAGACAGAACCAGACAGACCCTTCCATTAATTTTGATTTGAAGGTGAAGAAAATTAAGGCCCAGTGTTTCTTTTTCTCTAAACTGAAGAGATCAGCCTCAATCTCTCAGGCCCCTCTAGTTCTATAGCTAAGGAAAGGTGAACTTGGTCTGCCAGAATCCAACCTCTACCACAGGGAAGATCCACTGTGGGAATAGGGAAGACTGAGAAAGGAGAAAAACAGAGAAGCTTCTCTGCTTCTTAATGACCATCTTTAAGCACTGGGCAGATATCTCTATTGGCGGTTACTCCGCTTCATTTTCAGTGAGTTGTAGTCAAATGCCCAAATTTCTCCTACTGCGAAGGATTTTTTGCTGTGTTTTGTTTTTGGCAAAATGTTAAAAGTGCCAGGAATTTGAAAAGTGAGGAAGTCCTTCAGTTGGTGGTATCAGGGATCTGGTGTCAGGAGACCTGAATTCTAGGTCTAGTTTGGCTCTTACTAGCTGTGTGACCTTGGGCAAACCATTCACCCTCTCTGGGACTCACTTTCCTTATTCATAGTATGTGAGGAAAATGATACTCGTTTTACCTGGCCTCCAACAGGTCATTGAAAGGAAGGGCTTCATAGATCTTCAAGGTCATGGGAACAGGTGTTAGAAGCAGTATCACTTTAATTAGTCTCCACATTCCAGAATGTCAGGGCTCCAAGGTCACTCAGAGGACACTTGGGTCCAGAGAGCTGAAGTGAATCTGGATTATAGAACCTTGAGGGCCTTTGACACTACTTAGGTCAAACTTTTCATTTACAGAAGAGGAAATTCAGCACCACACAAGAGAAGGGGTTGTCCCAAGGGTGTTAAAGCTAGATTCCAACACAGATCTCTGGATCTCAAATTCTAGCCCCCCGAATATCAGCAGTAGAAGGGACCTCTGAGGCCATCTAGACCCCATCCCTGCCTTTTTTACAGAGGATTAGGGAAGGGACCGCCCAAGGTCATACAACTAGTGAGTGTCAGAGCCAGGGTTCCAAGCTCGTTCTTTGTGGGAGACAATTCATTTAACATCTGAGGGAAAGAAATGATTGAAGAGATGCCCAAACAGCCTTGTAAGTACCTAAGTCTCAGCACCAGGAAAATGAGATGAGAGGCCTAGAAATACATTTTTTAAAAGGTCAGTGGTGTTTGCTAGTAGTGGAGAATAGCTGCCTGTTAGATATGAGCTGGGATTCTGAGGAACAGAAAAGGCTTCCAGGCCTGAATAGGTAAACCTCTCAATGTGGCTATTTAAAATAGAGGTTGCTCCATGACCTTGGCCTCTCGGTGGAACCTGGGCTTGAAGGGAGCTGGCCACCTGCTCCAAGCTTTTCTGCTTTGCAGGGACTGAGGTTGGAACCCAGGGGCTGCAAAGTCAACATTTTCCCTCAACTGAGGCAGGGTAGTGGGGCAGAGAAACAGAACTTATTCTCATAGAAGTGAGTTCTTGGCAACAAAGGTCTAGGGACAGAGGGCACCTTTCTGGTCCAACCCCATCAGACTTGTGAAAACTGAAGCCCAGAGATGGGGAAATGAGTTGCATAGGGTTATACAGGGAGAGTCAGGATTTGAACTCAGGACCTATGACTTTAAATCCAGTGTTCTTTCCACTATCCCTCCCTGCTTGCTGAGGTCTCACATCCACCCCCACCCTACTTCCCCCCACCCTTCCCCTGCAGAAATCCTGTGTCTCTGGCTCTCCTGACCTCCAGGAATTGTTTTAGAGAGACATGAATGGAATTCCTTGTATTCTCTCTGATGTTCACCCCGTCCTGTGTGGCCCCCACATGACCCTCTGGCTCTTTCTGGCCATGAACAGTGGCTGCTGTTGTCTCCTCCCAGGCTTCTTCCCACAGTCCCAGTTCCATCCCAAGGAGATGAATTTAGCAGAGACTTTCTTACCTGCTGAGAACAGCAATGAGAGAATGACCGTGAGCACATTCAAGGTCTGTTGGCCACAACTTGTCATCGTTTGGCTGTCATTGATCCGTCAGGGAATTACCTGAGTAAGGAGAGGCAGCAAACCATTAGGGAGGAGTCTCTCTACTGTAGGTCCTGACTCACAGCTCCTGAAGACCCTGGGGGCAGCCAGCAGGAGCCTTGGCTGAACAGGGCTGATTGTCACCTTCAGGATGCAGGAAAGGACCAGAGGACATCACTGAGACTTGCTTAGTTTCTACAAGCCACAGGAGAGGAAGCTGGGGTGAAACATCCACACAACCCATCTTTGTTAGGGGCTTTATTCATGTAAATGTCTACCTAACTTCTTGCCTGCCCTTCGAGGTTCCACACCAATGTCACTTCCTCCAGGAAGCCTTTACTGGTACTTCCCTCTAGTTCGGTGGTTCTCAACCATTCTAATACTGCAACCCTTTAATACAGTTCCTCATGTTGTGGTGCCCCCCCCCAACCATAAAATTATCTTCATTGTTACTTCATAACTGTAATTTTGCTACTGTTATGAATCTATCTGATATGCAGGATGTATTTTCGTTGTTACAAATTGAACGTAACCCACAGGTTGAGAACCGCTGCGTCTAGTTAGAAATGTTTTCTCCCTCCTTTGATCTCATTACACCTTGTACTCATGGATTTAAAATGTACTAATAAGCATTAAAGTCACTGGCTTAGATCCCCCACTAGACTGAGAGCTTTGTAAGAGCAGAGGCTATACCTTATCAATGCTTATAGGAACTCAAGTGCCCATACACAGGGACTGTGATCTGACTGTAAATATTTGTTGAATAGATGATTGATGCTCAATGAGTTGTTCCAGCCAATTTGACCTGTTGTCTGTTTCGCCAACTTAGTATTTCATCTCCCACCTCCAAGCATTTAGCTAGGCTGTCTCTCCAAACCCTCCCCCAGCATGTTTTGAATCCATATCTTCCTCTCCAGGTGCTATCTCCTTCCCTGGCTCCCCCAGCTGCATTTCTTCCTACGCACCCATGTTATGCCTCCCCAGGTAGAATATGAGCTCATTTTATCCATAACATCCCGTATACTATCTGGTACAAAGTAGGTGCTTGATAAATGTTTGGTGAATTGAATTATTATCTGTGAACATCGTTTCCAAGAACCATTTGTCCCAGTCATTGGCTGGTCTGGATCAATGAGTTTTAAGGAGGTGGAATTGGAAAAACCACGGCTTTTGAGGGACATGGTGATTCTGTTCTATTCTATTCAACAGACTTTCATTTGTTGCCTATATGTGCAGAGCCTGGGCTTGGATGCAAGGTCAAGATATCAATTATTCCCTCTGAAAAATGCAGGCTCTGGAGAAGATGGTCTCCACATTCCCTTGCGAGTGAGAGGTTAATGCAATGCCAGCCCCATGTTGACTTTAAGTCAGGGAGACCCCGGGTTTGAATGCTGCCTCTGACCCTCATGAACTGCATGGTTCCTGGGCAAGTCACTCATCCTCTGTGAGCCTCAGTCTACTCATTGTCATCTAAGACAATCTCTTAGAGGGCAATTTATGTTCTAGATCTTTGAGCCAGTGATCCAAGCTTTTTATTTTTATTTTTATTTTTATTTGGAGGGCAACTGGAGTTAAGTGACTTGCCCAAGGTCACATGGCTAGTTTTTGGGTAGAGTGTCTGAGGCCAGATTTGAACTCACATCCTCCTGACTCCAGGGTCTGTGCTCTATTCACTGCACCACCTAGCCACCCCAATCCAAGCTTTTTAAATAGCTGGAAACTGAGGCCCCAAAAGGGGAACACATCAATCAATCAATATTTATTAAGTTTCTGCTTAATTGGAAGTGATTGGTCCAAGGTTCTCAGGTGAGACCAGAAGCTTGGTTTTAGTTACCTTGTAAATTTGTATCATCAAAAATTGATAACTCAGGGCAGCTAGGTGGCACAGTGAATAGAGCACTGACCCTGGAGTCAAGAGGACCTGAGTTCAAATCCAGCCTCAGACACTAGCCATGTGACCTTGGGCAAGTCACTTAAACCCAACTGTCCTGCCTTCTCCCCTCCAAAAAGCAAAAAAAATTGATAACTCCCCTTTCTATAGGATATTATAGTCTATAAAACCCTTTGCTCCCCACTGCTCTGCGAGGAAGGCAGTACAAGCACTATTACAGTCATGTAGTGAACAGATGAAAAGGGTGAGGCTCAGAGATGGAAATGAACTTCACAGAATCTGAGAGAGGAAACAGAGACCCGATCTCTACCCCAGCCCTTTCCCCGGCACCTAGGAGAATTCTCCTTCTCCTGCAGACTCTGACTACGCCCTGAGACAGGCCCTCCTGGCTACTCTCCTATGGCTCTGACTGAATGGAATCTGCTTCTCTTCCATTTCCCCCACGCTCCTGGTTCAGCCCTCCAGGACCAAGCAGAACAAGGCTGGCCAACTGCCAAGCATGACCCACTTCCTGCGTTCCTCAATCTCTGGTCTTCATGCCTGGTACGCAGCAAGTTTTATTGTTGTTGTTGGGCGGGCCGGACTAGACGGCCCCTGAGACCCCGGCCATTTAGATATCCTATGATCTAATCAACCTTTTCTGAAAAGAAACTTCTCTCCGGCCGTGGAGTTTCTATCCTTTATAACTCCTGGAACAAGATGTGCCTGAGGTGGAATCTGCTTGCCTCGGTTCCTCAGGCACCGATGTTGGGCCTAGAAACCGTGACATCACTGCCTTCTAACCTTCATCTGAAGTCTGGTCTGGACCCAGATTCATTAGGGACTTGATGCGTTCTGGGAATGTCTTTGGCTGGCTTGGGTGGCTGCCAGGTTAGTTCTTTGGAAAGAGCCTTTGATTCACAAGATTCCTGCTTCTGATGTGGGTGCCATTTTAAAAGAGAGGGGAAAGCCTCATGGGTCCTTTTTGGAATGGAGCTGGCTGGCGCAAGTTATTTTTTGAAGTCCAGAACTGTGATTTTACAGTCTGGGGAGCTCTTGGTCAGGAAACTCCCTTTTATACAGCAGAGCAGAAGCTGTTCTGCAGTGTAGGGGCCTAAAGAGTTGCCTGGAGCCCTGAGAGGTTAAGTGACTTACCCAGGGTCACATACCCCATAGTATCAAAGATAACACATGTATGCAGGTCATCATACCTCTGAAGTCTCCTATCCACTACTTTTATCTCCCAGAAACTTCACACAACAGGGGATGTCAGAGTTGGGGAGGGGCCTTAGGACAAGAGTGCTTGAAGGTACCTCAGAAAAGGAAATATCAGAGTTGGAGTGGCCTTAGAACAGTGGATGTCAGGGCTGAGAGGGACCTTAAAACAGGGAAGGTCAGAGCACAGAACATTACAAATGAATAGTTGCTATGTCCAATGGGTATAAAACTGTGCAGCAATACCACTACCAGGTCTATATCCTAAAGACATCCAAAAAAAGGGGGGAAGGGAAGAGAAGCTTTTTGTACAAAAATATTTATAGTAGCTCTTTTTGTGATGGCTAAGAACTGGAAATTCAGTGGAAAACCAAAGGAGAGATTCATAAAAGTAAAAGTAAGAAAACCATTGAACTAATAAATAAAACAAAGAGCTGGTTTTATGAAAACAACAACAATAAAATAGATAAAATTCTGGTTAATTTGATTTTAAAAAGAAGAAAACAAAATTATCAGGATAAAAATTAAAAGGCCAAATTCACCACCAAAGAAGAGGAAATTAAAACAATAATTGGGAATTATTTTGCCCAACTGTATGCCAATAAATATGATAATCTAAGTGAAATGGATGAATATTTACAAAAATATAAATTTTCCAGATTAATAGAAGAGGAAATAAAATACTTAACCCTATTTTAGAAAAAGAAATTAAACAAGCCATCAATGGATTCCCTAAGAAAAAATCCCCAAGGTCAGATGGATGCACAAGTGAATTCTACCAAGCATTTAAAGGACAATTAATTCCAACACTATATAAACTACTTGGAAAAATAGGCAAAGAAGGAGTCCTACCAAATTCCTTTTATGATACAAATATGGTGCTGATATCTAAATCAGGAAGAGCTGAGACAGAGAAAGAAAATCATAGAACAATTTCCCTAATGAATATTGATGCAAACATTTTAAATATAACATTAGCAAAGTGATGACAGAACCTTATCATGAGAATTATACACTATGACCAGATGGAATTTATACCAGGAATGCAGGACTGGTTCAATATTAGGAAAACTATCAGCATAATTGACCATATCAACAACAAAACTAATAGAAATCATGTGATTATCTCAATAGATGCAGAAAAAGTTTGGACAAAATACAGCAGCCATTCCTATTAAAAACACTAGAGCACAAAGGAATAAATGAAGTTTTCCTTAAAATGATAAGCAGTATTTAAAACCATCTGCAAGCATTTTATCTAATAGGGATAAATGAGAAGCTTTTCCAATAAGATAAGAGGGAAACAAAGGTGACCATTATCACCACTATTATTCAGTATTGTACTAGAAATGTTAGCTTTAGAAATAAGAGAAGAAAAAGAAAATGAAGAAATTAGAATAAGCAATGAGGAAACAAAACTATTACTCTTTCCAAATGATATGATGGTATAAAGAATCCTAGAGAATCAACTAAAAATCTACTTGAAAAAATGAACAACTTTAGCATAGTTGCAGGGTATAAAATAAACTCACATAAATCATCAGCATGTCTATATATTACCAACAAAGTCTAGCAGCAAGAGATAGAAAGAGGAATTCCATTTGAAGTAACTGTAGACAATATGAAATATTTGGGAGTCTACCTGCCAAAACAAACCCAGGAACTGTATGTAATGCTGTATGAACAGCATTACAAAACACTTTTCACACAAATAAAGTAAGATCTAAATAAGGGCAAAATTATCAGTTGCTCATGGGTAGGCCGAGCTAATATAATAAAAATGACAATTCTACCTAAATTAATTTACTTCTTCAGTGCCATACCAATTAAATTACCAAAATTATTTTATAGAGTTATAAAAAAAATAACAAAATTCATCTGGAAGAACAAAATGTCAAGAACATCAAGGGAATAAATGAAAAGAAATGCAAAGGAAGGTGGCCTAGCTGTGCCAGATCTAAAAGTATATTATTAAGTGGTGATCATCAGAGCTATTTGGTACTGGTTAAGAAATAGAGTGAAATAGAGAAATACAGTGGAATAGGTTAGGTACATAAAACACAGTAGTCAATGACTACTGTAATCTTTTTGATAAACTCAAAGACTCCAGTTTCTGAGATAAGAACTCACTGTCTGACAAAAACTGCTGGGAAAACTGGAAAATAGTATGACAGAAACTAGGCATAGACCAGCATCTAATACCATATACCAAGATAAGGATAATGTCAAAATGGCTATATGATTTATGTATAAAGAGTGATCCTATAAGCTAATGAGGAGAGTAAAGAATAATTTACCTGTCGGATCTATGGAGAAGGGAAGAATTTATGACCAAAGAAGAGATAGAGAACATTATGAAATGCAAAATGAATAATTTTGATTACATTAAATTAAAAAGGTTTTACACAAACAAAACTAATGTGACCGAGACTAGAAGGAAGACAGAAAGCTGGGAAACAATGTTTACAATCAGTGTTTCTGATAAAGGCATTATTTCTCAAATATATAGAGAATTGAGTGAAACTTATAAGAATATAAGTCATTCCCCAACTGATAAATGGACAAAGGATATGAACAGGCAGTTTTCAGATGGCGATGTTAAAGCTATCTGTAGTCATATGAAAAACATGCTCTGAATCACTAATGATTAGAGAAATTCAAATTAAAATAATTCTGAGGTCCCACCTCACACCTATCATATTGGCTAATATGACAGAAAAGGAAAATGATAAATGTTGGAGAAGATGTGGGAAAATTGGAACACTGATGTATTGTTGGTGGAGTTGTGAACTAATCCAACCATTCTGGAAAACAATTTGGAACCCTGTCCAAAGGGCTATGAAACTGTGCGTGACCTTTTATCCAGCAATAACACCACTCGGTTTTTATCTCAAAGAGATCATAAAAAATGGTGAAGGACCCACATATACAAAAATATTTATAGCAGCTCTTTTTGTGGTGGCAAAGAACTGGAAATTGTGGGGATACCCATCAACTGGGAAATGGCTGAACGAGTTGTGGTATATGAATGTAATGGAATACTATCGTGCTATGAGAAATGATGAGCAAGCAGATTTCAGAAAAAATCTCGAAAGGACTCATATGGACCGATGCTGAGTGAAATGAGCAGAAGCAGGAGAACATTATACACAGTATCGGTCACATTATGTGATAATAGGTTCTGTTCTTCTCAGCAATGCGATGATCCAGGACAATTCCAAAAGACTCAATATGGAAAATGCTGTCCATATCCAGAGAAAGAACGGATGGAATCTGAATGTAGATTGAAGCAGACTATTTTAATTTTTTTCTTTCTTGTGATTATTTTCCCTTTTGTTCTGATTCTTCTTTCACAACATGACTAGTGTAGAAATATGTTTAACATGATTTACATGTATAACCGATATCAGATCGCTTGCTGTCTTGGGGAGGGGGGAGGGGAAGGAACAAGGAGGGGAGAGAGGGAGAAAAATTTAGAACTCAAAATAGTCTAAAAATGAATGCTGAACTATCTTTACATATAATTGGAAAAAATAAAATATTATTAAGGGAAAAAATGAGGCCTGATCATCTGCTTTGCCTCTACCCTCTAAGGACTAGTGGAACTTCCTGTGTGACTTGCAGCTGAAACTTCCCCTATGCACTGTCTTCTCCATTGGAATGAGAACTGAGAGGAGCCTACTATCCTACTTTTCTGTTTCTAACTCCATTACTTTGAATAGTGCTTGGCACATAATAAACACTTAAAATACTTCATTCATTCATTCACTCACTCATTCATTCCTTGAAGGTAGGAATTATTTCTTCTTCCTCTTCATATGCTCAGGGCTGAACACAGAGCCTCTACACAATGGTGTTTAATAAATGCCTATGAAATGAATGAATGAAGAAATTGCCTTCATAGTGAAGCTCCCTTAAAGAAAGTGACCTTGGGAAAGTCACCTACTCTCCTTGAGCCTCATTTTTTTTAAAAAAAAACAGAGGGTTAGGCTCCATAGTTTCTAAGGTTCCTTAGCTCTAAACCTGGGATTCTAGAACCCCCACCATCTGTCGTCATGTCTTGCCCATTTGTATTTGGGGTCAGGGTTGGGGCTTCATTGGTATAGAGAACTCTTGAGAAACCTTTCTCAGAGCTGTGTCTGTGCAGCAGTTTGGTCTTAGAACAGGTGTGCTTGACACCTGGGCTCTGTGAACTCAAGTTAAAAAAGGGAGATCAATAGTTCAATGGAATTGACTTAGCTTGTAGTGACATTGGTTTGTGCATTTCCTGGCATGATTGTGAGATGGGGCCCATGGGCTTTAGCAGACTAACTGCCCCCTGGGGCCAGGGCACAAAGCAGGTTAAGAGCTCTGGCTTAGGAAGGTGCACATAGGAGGCACTTATTAAAGGAGCACTGGTTATTTTTGTGCATGGTATATTCCCCCTACCGCTATTATATGCAAATCTCTATGAGCATTCATAGTGGGTGCCCCATCAATGCTCACACTGCATGAAAGGAAGATGAAAATATCAATGTCTCACCTGGACAGGTCATTCTAAGATAAGATTCCCTGTAGATGCCTCCCTTTTGAACTTTCCATAGGAAAGCCTGAAAGAGAAAACTGGGACCTAAGCACTGGCAGTGGGTATCTTTATTAAGACTCTAAAATGACAGGGGCCACCAGGGCACTTGGTGCCAAGCCAGTGCCTGCTCAGGTTGTCCTGTGGCATGAGGGAGGGAAGAGGCAGGGAACAGCAGGTGAGGAGGAAGCCCAGCAGCAGGAGCTGAGGAGGCAGTTCTGAGGACGCTGTTTGGTTTTATAATTGGATCCTTCGATGGATGTATTTTAAGCACGCACAGCATCAGAGCCATGGGGAGGTGGCAATGCATCTCTGCCTCAGGAGAGCTGGTTAAGTCACATCGCTTAGTTATGGCAGCAGAGCAGGGCTGGACAGGTGCCCCCACCCTCTCCTGTAGCAACTACTGTTCAAATTTGACCCAAGAGCTGAATTTGAACTGTGGCGTGGGCTTCGAGGAGCCAGGATTTCCCCAGTGTGGGTCCCTCCCATTGGTTGGCATGATCCCAACCTCCTCATACCTTAGTAGGTGGATTCACACATGGTTGTGGCCAAGCAAATTGAGCCGGGACAGTCTCCAGACAACAGCCATGCAGTCTGTCACTTGGCTTGGGCCTAATGCCCATCTAGCTTGATAGGATTCATCCCAACTCATGCCCTGGGGGCACTGCCTGGAGGACCAAGGGTTAGGTTGGAGTCACAATGAGACATCAGAGAGCCCCATCAGCAGACGGGTCATAATAAAGGATGACTTCTACAGAACTCTTCCTAGGGACTAGAGAGGGGATCCTTGGTGTTTGGATCTGAAGAAGAAGCAACTTACAAGGTCATCTAGTCCCACTTGTTAATTTTGTAAGTGAAGAAATGGAGGTCTCTATGCTATCCTAGGAACTTCTTAGGGGCATAAAACAGCTCCTATTAACCATTCTCTCTCCCAGAGCCCAGCTCAGAGCAGTTAAAGAACCTTTCTTTTTTATTGGTTCATAAGATCATCTGTTTGGAGCTGGAAAGAACCTCAGAAGCCAAAGTCTCACTCCCTCATTTTACAGCTAAGGAAGCTAAGGCTCCCCAAAGTCCACAGATTCACGTAGTTAGTAAATGCTTGAGGTAGGAGATGAACTTGGGTCTTCCTGACTTCGAGCCCAGTGTCTACACATGATACCACACTATTTCAGCCAAGGCCATATAGGCAGTCAAAGTCAGAGCTGGGATTTGAACCTGGATTTTCCTGACACCAAATCCCAGAAACTTTTCACCAAATCAGAAGCCTTGAATTTACATCTTGACTTTGCTCTTTACTAGCTATGTGGTCTTGGACAAAGGCAGCCTCTCTTTGCCTCATTTTCTTACTGTAAAATAAATAAAACAAAACAAGAACTTTCTCTCTGACAAAGAGGTTTTGAGGCAAATGCTTTGTAAATGATAAAGCATTATATAAATGTAAGTTACAAGAAAACTATCTGAACCCCTTAGCCTGGCATTCAAGGCTTCTTATTACCAGGATAAAACCTCCCTTGGGGTAGTTGGGTGATCCAGTGAATAGAATGCTGGGCCTGGAGTCAGGAAGACCCAAGTTTAAAAATGGCTTAGCTGTATGACCCTGGACAAGTCACAGCCCTCTTTGTCTTGGTTTCCTCATCTGTAAAATGAGCTGGAGAAGGAAATAGCAAACCACTCCAGTATCTTTGCCAAGAAAACCCCAGACTGGGATCACAGAGAGTTAGACACGACTGAAACACCAACAAAACCTGCCCATCCCCTTCATCTCCATGTCCCACACTCATCCGTGTATTCAAGGCTCCAGAAAACTGGACTAGTCATCATCCGTGAAGCACATGTCATGTTTCTTGCTTCTGTCTTTATTTACTATGTTCCTCATACCAGCATGCCTCTCACCCTCGAACTTTTAAAAATTGTATACAATGTTGGCTATCCAACTCCATCCTGCTGCCCCCAGAAATCTTCCTTGGTTATCAGAAGTGATCTTTCCCTCCACAACCCCTTGCCTGACAGTTCTCATTCATTCAGCTTGCTTTGCTTTGTATCTGAACTGCTGGTGCTCATGCCTTATTCCTCCCTACTAGACTGCAAGGTCTTGGAAGGCTGAGCCTTATGAGCTCTGTCTCCTCCTCCTCAAAACAGGATTGTAAACAGTGGATGCCTAATGAATGTTTGCTGGGGTCAATTTATTCCTTGAATAAATCTAGAGGAGTCAGCTATCATTTTAGAATTTCTGCTTCTTTTTATTCAGCCATCTTGATGAGATGTATAAGAGCTCTTGCATAAGCTTAGAAAATTAACATTCATCCATACATTCATTAAACATTTATTTGCAGTGTAAAGAGCCCTATGTTAGGTGCTGGGGGAGAGAAAAGGTGTACAAATGACGTAAGCCCTGCCTATAGGGAATTTGTTGCTTATTAGGGGAATAAGGCACAGATAACTAACTTTACTATCCTGTATTATATGATAACTGCATTGGAGAAAGGGCAAAAACTAAGTGTTATGTGAGGACTAAGAAAGAATGTCCATCAAAGGGGATTAGGAAAGGCTTCCTAGAAGAAGTGATGCTTGAGTGAGCTCCTTGAGCAAGGTTTTCCACCACTGGTACTAAGCTGTCTATTTTCCTCCTCTTTTTTTCTGGAGCTCTCATTTCCTTTCCTATTCTTTTTGCTAGAGCTCTAAATTAATTTAGATAGTCACTTAAAAACTCTTGCTTTATTTCTTCCACAGCATTGGCACATTGATGAATTTCTTTGAGGCTTTGCTTCTAGATGATATAAAATTATTTTCTTCTTCTGGGTTCGTTTCACGAGAACCTTCATGTTTCTTTATTATTGATATCTTCTATTGACTCATTTCTCTATTGTTTTCTTGTTTGCTTATTTCTCCAGTCTTACTTACTGAATTGGTCCAGCCACTGTACACTTCTGGAAAGAATGACAAAGGCTTCTCTGCTACAGATCTGTATTATCTGGAGTCTAAGTAATGAACACTTCAAGGACTTCAGACACATCTGAGGAATATCCTGTATTTGAGGCCATCTATATAGGATAGTTTGATCCAGAACACTTCCTGATTGTTTTCCTGAAGATTTATTTCCCTCCCCTAGGATTCTGAACTCTCATCTGGGATTAGGGAAACAACTGCTGACTCCAGGTACCCTTAGATGAACCTCCCATCCAGGTGCCCTTGGTTCAGACTTCCATCTCCCTACCATCTGGCATACAACTTCAGGCTGTAGGCTTCCCTGGCTCACCTTTGCTCCTTGCCTTAGCCCTCCATGGGCTATGTATGCTCCCAGGCTGAGCTTCCTGACTGGACCCTTTCCCCAGTGTCTGCAGGTTCCTGACTGTGTCTTTGTTTGGGACTAGTCTGGCAAAATGCACTTACTTTAATTTCTTGATCATTTCTCAATCCAATGGTCTTTTAAAAATCTTTGCTGTAGTAGTTTGGAAAGAACTGGTCTTTTCTGCTTATTTTTATTCAGCCATCTTGATGAGAACCTCCCAGACAGCATTTGAGTTAGGCTTAAAATATTCTTTATTATAAATTTAATAATTGTATCCAAGTCAAATAATCAAAGACAAAATGAGAAATAAAATCTTAGCTAAACTCTCAGCAAAATAGGCCACAAACGAAAGATTCTTTTACTCTGTTCTCAAGTCTGTTGAAAGCTCTGCTACATTAGAACCTGTTTTCATCACACACACATACACACACACAATGTATCTACAAACATTTAGCTGTTGTGTGCACACAATTCTGATGCTGCTCATTTCACATTTCATCACCTCATTTAAGTGTTATTTGAATTAGGCTTTGGAGGAAGAAGGAGGAAGGGCATTCTAGGTATTGGGAACAGTGAGAAAAGGCTTTGAGGTGGCCATATTGATCCTCTCCATATATGTGACTCTCCAGGCAAAAGGACAACTCGTTGTTCTTGGTACATAGCCAACAATTTCCCATCAACATGTATTTGCTCCTACCATTCCCTAGGCCTAGTATTCCACTCTTCTTACTGTTGAAATAAATCCTATGTTTCAAGTTCTAGATCCAAAGTCTCTTCCTCCATGGAGCCTTCCTTGATCTCCCCGCCTTGCCTCTCCCAGTTAGAAGTGATATCTCTAAACTCTAAAAATACAGCTTTTTGTTTGTACTTCTTTTTGGACACATAATCTAATTTTGTACTCTGTGAATGCATGTGTATGTGTGTAACATGTATATGTGTCCCTGTAAAACTACAAATTCCTTGAGGACAGAAACTGACTCTAATTTTATCTTTACTTTGTGTCTTTGTGTCATTGTGTCTTCCTCAGCACCTAGCTTGATATTCTGACCTGGGTAGGTTCTCAAACCACACTTGTTTAAGGAAGAAAGGCAGGAGAGGAGAGACATCTTAGGAAGATTACTCTAGAAGGGGGCATGCACTAGAGTGGAAAGAGACTGGAGGCAGGGAGGTCACTGAAAGTCAATTATTCATTCAACATTTATGAGATATCTGTAGCCTACAGAGAATTATGCCAATCACAAAGGGAGATAAAAGGAATCAGGATTTAGGTGAGAAAAAGTGTTAGTAAAAGCTACCCCCTCCAAAAAAACAAAAACAAAAACAAAACCTGAAACCCTTTAGTAGCCAGTCCTCAGCCCTGCAGGTACTGCTCTAGCTCCTGCCCCAAGAGTTACCGGGTGTGGCTGAGGATGGCGAGTCCTGGCCAAGGTCCTGAAAGCCAGGGTCTTTTTTGGACCCAAAGTATTGCCAACGCTTCTCTGCAAGAATACTTTAAATGTCAGTTTGCAGAGACCCTTGATTCCCAGGCAGTCTGAGCTTCTCCCAAAAAGTGTGGAATTTCAGGTTCTTTTCCCAAATGAGTTCACAGTTGCAAAAATAAACCAGCCCTACTGAGCCTTTTGTGCGATGACAGGGAGTGAATGTGGGCGCCAAGTACAAGGGGGAAGGAGAAAAGATGCAGATCCCCAAATAGAGATGGGCAGATCTGAGAAATCAGGGATGAGGGCTGGACCTTCAGGCATCTTGCTGACCCTGCACCACTGTACTTACTAATAACTGGGCTCATCATCATTGAAGTGAGAGTCCAGAGAAGAATTCCAAATCCCATCTCTAGAAGTACTTTTAAGGTTTACAGCAACCACTCCCCACAACCTAGACCACCATGGATTTAAGACTACTACATACCAGCACAGGCTATGTAGCACAGCTAATAGAGAACAGGTCAGGATTCAGCAAGACCTTATTCCTCCCAACTAGACTGTGAGGCCTTGAAAAGCAGGATCTTATTGATCTCTATCTCCTCCAGTGCTTAGAATATGACAGAGGTCAAATCCATCCTGACTTCGAGACCTGATATAATTCACTAAAGGACCTCTCAGTGGTCTCAGGCAACTCTCAAGACTAGAAGTCACAGAATTCTGTTTGGGTGGAAAAAGCTCCTCATTGGAAGCTGCCTATGACAAATTTATAGAATGATAGGGTCACAGGTCTCGTGATTTATCTCCATTATAGACTCTGAGGTCCAGGAAAGTTATAGGACTTGCCCCTGATCATGTGATTAGTAAGTGTCAGAGGAGTGATTTGAACCTAGGTCATTTGACTCAGTACCAGTATTCTTTTCACTATAAAAGGAGCCTTTCAGAAACCACCACCAACAACAAAAAGCACTGTTATATTTACAAGGCTCCAGTTATAGTGAGGATATCCTAGCTCACCTCTCCAGCCACTCAACAGACAATAACTCCCAGGGTGACACACACCCATGCAGCCACCTTGTACCACATTTGCTGTAGAGGAAGCCTAGCATCATAAGAGTGTGAGTCAAAGACCTTCCCCAGGATGCATCCTGGCTTGTGATGTTTATTGGCTGTAGTCACTGCCTTTCTCGAGTCTCATAGTTGGGTTCATCATCATTGTAGTGATAATCCAGAGGATAACCCCAAGTCCCACCACTAGGTGTATAAGATGGAGACAATACTTGCAAAAACTATACTAGTGGAAGTTGTTGTGAAAATGCAGCAAAATATTGGGCTGGGCGATGCTTTCTAAGGCTTTAATGGAGGTCAGCACCTCTTATCATCACATCACTGATAGTCAACCAGTCAACAAGAATTTATTAAGCCCCTAGGACAAGTTACCTAACTTTGCTTGCCTTAGTTCCTCATCTGTAAAATGAGCTGGAGAAAGGGATAGCAAAACCCCTCCAGATGTTTGCCAAGAAAGCGCTAAGAGGAGGTGGTGAAGAGCTGGACACGACCGAAATGCCTCAACAACAGCCAAAATATGCTGTGTGCTTGCTGGGTGCTGGATTTACAAATAACAACAACAATATTGATGGTGACAATTCACCCACTATGTGTTGGGTGCTAGGATATTACTGTTACTACTACCACTAACAACTACGGCTAACAACACTTGCATAGTGTCTACTATGTGTCATGTGCTATGTTGGGTGCTGGGCACGCTTCTACTACTACTACTACTACTACTAC
>CM053597.1:229037101-229057095 GCA_028646575.1 Pseudocheirus occidentalis
CCCCCCCATAGGCAAATAGGTAAGAAAATGAGTTTCTTCTCCATTCTGCTTCACTGGCCCCCAAGTCAGTCATTCCTCACCATTACCATATGGCTGATGAAGAGATGGAGTCTTCCATGATGTGCATATTTCATAATCAGCTAAGTGTCTTTCCCAGGATTGAAGTCCTGGTTTAACATCTGTGTCAAGGGGCTCTGGGCATGCCATTATCTCCTGTTCTCATGGCACTTACAACGTCAATTTTTCAAGCACTTTCCTTACAATTCACCCTTGAAGTAGGCAGGTGTCCAAGAGAAATATTGTGTGAATACAGTCAAGAAGATCGGGCAACTGGGCAAAAAGAAGTGTGATGTAGGGAAGAATCAAGAATAACTCTAAGAATGTGACCTTGTGAGACATTGCCTGAGCACCAGAAGTTTGGTTCAGGCAGGTCTTAGTAAGGCAAGACAACTGAATTTAAAGTTGGACCTGCAGGTGCCATCTAACTCAATATACTCATTGAAGACATTGGTGAATTGAAGCCCAGAGAGATTAGGTGATTGCAGAAGGTCACACAGTAAAGACAGTAAATATCAGCGTCAGAATTTCAACCTCATTTGTCTTTCTCCAAAGGTAATAATCTTCCCATGGCACAGTTTGATCTCCCTGCAGATCATATGTCTGGTTTCTGACATTTTGAGCTTGAAGTAGGAAAGGTACAGGTCCAGAGGCTGCTAGATATGTAATGCTGAAATTTAGGAGAGAAACTAGGGATGTATATCCAGTTCTCGGAATCCTTTGTGTACAAATGATAATTGAACTCATGGGAACCGATGAGATAGTTAAAGAAGAGGGTAAAGAAACAAAGAAGAGGAGAAGGAGAGAACCTTAGGGGACAACTTATTGGAAGGAGGGAGATCCAGCCAAAGAGTCTGAGAAGGAAGGCTCAGACAGGCAGGAGAGCAAGGGACATGAAAGCCAAGAGAACAGAGAATAACCAGGACCAAGCAACTGGCTGATGGCATGACAAAATGTCAAGTAGGGTGCCAGCTTCTTGTTGTCATTGTTGTTGAGTCCTATCTGACTTTTTGTGACCTTCTTTGTGGTTTTCTTGTCAAACATACTGAAGTGGTTCACTGTTTTCTTCCCCAGCTCATTTTACAGATGAGAAAACCAAGGCAAATAGAGACAAACTTGCCCAGGCTCAGAACAGCTAGTAAGAGTCTGAGGTCAGATTTGAAATCAGATTTTCCTTACTCCAGTCCCAGTGCCCTGTTCACTGTGTCACCTAAGTGCTCCTAACTGCAGCAACAACAGTTGAGTAGCAACCCTGTCAAGAAAAGAAAGGAGGCTAGGAGGAGCCAGGATCATTATCTTCAGATACCTAACAATTGTAAGGGCCATTTCCCAAGATGGTATATATGCTCCTTGAGTGAAGGGCCTATTTTATTTTTCTCTTTGAATTACCTAATGCCTAGCATTGTACTGGTACATGTTACACACTTAATAAATGCTTATTGATTTTTGTTTTTGTTTTTGGAGGAAATGAAGGTTAAATTACTTGCTCAGCTAATATTGCTTATTGATTTATTTGGAGTAGAGTTAGCCCTGTTCTGTGTGGTCCCAGAGGGCAGAACTCAAGCCACTTGAGTAGCAAGCAGGCTGGCAGGGATGTAAGAGGAAGCAGAAGTCAATTTCCATTCCTTTTAGGGAAAAGTTTTCTAATAAAGGTAGCTATCCAACAATGGAACAATCCGTTAATCGACCAATCTTTATTAAGAAGTACTGTGTGCCAGGCTCTATGAGAGGTGGAGGCCCAATACACCAAAAATGGACCTGCCTTCAAGAAGTTTACATTCAATTGGGGGAGGAGAGAAATAACACCTGCATGTAGAATTAGAGCAGAAACAAAATATACACCCAGTTAATAGAAGTCAGGAAGACCTGAGTTCATATCCAGCCTCAGACAGTAGTGGCTCTTCAACCCTGGGCAAATCACCTAACCTGTTTGCCTTAATCCTCTGGAGTTTCAAACCCTTCTAATATCTTCGGCAAGAAAACTCCATGGATTGTAGCGTCCATGGGTTATGAAGAATCAGACATAACTGAACAACAAGAAGAACAATAGTAAGTCATTTGGGCAGGCATTGGACAAATTAGCAGTGGAAGGGATCAGGGAATGTTTTACGCAGGACAGCTCCATGGTGCTATAGAGATAGCCTTGTCTCTGGAAGTGTTCAAGTAGGGACTGGACGATGAGCAGCCAGAAGACGTGTGAGGACTGTTGTAGGAGGGAAGTTGTGCAGGTGTAACTGAGGCCAGCTGCCCTGGGGTTATTGTCAGATGTGATGAGATACGGAAGGATAAACACCAGTTATAGGAGGAACAATTGGCCAGGTGCTGTAGAGTTACAAAGGCTTGGAGTATGGGTCAGAGATACAACTCCAGCCTGACATCTAGGACTAGTGGCTAAATCCAGAGTCAAGCCAACACACTTTTATTAAGTGTCACCTGTATGCCAGGCACTGTGTTAAATACTAGGTTACAAAGACAGGAAAAACACAGTCCCCATTATTAGGGAGGTTACTTTGGCCACCAGTGGATGGACTTATTTTTCCTTCCAGTTTAATCCAAAGGGGAGTAACCTCTATGAAAATGTGATCTCACCATCCCTGCCTTAACCACCACCAATCACTGATCAGATGCCCTAGATGGGGCAGGCAAACCAAGATGGCTGAAGAAGCAATTGTACCCTGGGGGAGGGAAAGGAGGTGGCATATGCCAGGAAAGTCAAAACACTAGCACCACTTTGATCATCAACCTCCCCTTCAATCATGATGGAGATAGCCCAGGTATCCAGGAGATTCCCAGGAGATTCTCACAAGCTCTTGGAATATCAGGGTCATTCCAGATTGATCTACCTCCACCCCACCCCCAACAGCCTCAAGTGAAGGGAGCAACCCTTGTTGGGAGATGTGACCTGGAAACTGTTCCCACGGGTGCTTTAGCCCCCACTTAGTAGCCACATTGATCCTCAAGTTCTAGAAAAGAAGTTCGAGCCACCAAAATCTTTAGCATTATTCTCCGGTTCCACATCAGAAACTGATTCGATTTTGTCGGTGAAAATGACATTATAGAAGAGATATGGCCATCTGCCTGCTACTGTACACTAAGGATCTCAGGGCTGTTGTGTCTGCCGGGAAGCTGTGCCCTCCCTGGTTGTCTCTCCATTAAAATCAGAGCCCCCAAAGAGTGGGAACTAGGTTTTCCATTTGTATCCTCAGGGCTTGCTTGTACCGTGCTTGGTACGTAGTTAAATACTTAATTTGTGTTTTTCATTCATCTATTCATTCAACTGGATGCAAGAAAAACCTTCCTAGGTTGGTACATGATAGCCTTTAAGGAAATACTTGTAGAGTTTAATTGTATTAGAGCTATCCCAAAGTGTAAAGAGTCTCTTTGGGACACAGTGAACTCTCCATCACCGGGACTTGTAAAGTACAAGCTAGATGACCACTGGTGGAGGATATTCTAGAGGGGATTCATGTATACGAAGGGTCTGGACTGGGATTCTTCAGAGGTCCCAGAGATTCTGAGATCCTGCAATATTCTGAAGCCAGCAAGGCTTCTGATCTTCATTAGTAGGAGTGCCCTCTTGGCTGAAGTCAAGGACAATGGGATCATTTGTTATTGTTTGATCAGTGACTCACAAAAGGATTCTTTTCAGGAAACTCAAGGCCCTTGCTACCCACACACCAATGGGATTTTGACGTCCAAGAGCCATATTTAAAGAATTAACCAGGAGATATTCCAAGTGCATCCAGTGGAGGAAGACTGTCAAAGAAAGATGATAACATTCTTATCTTGTCCAATATCCTAGAAATCACAGAAAAAAGGATGTGGTATTTTTTTTGGAGGGAGAATAATTAAGTAGCTCTGTTTTCTTCCAGGATGTTTGGTACTCACTATATCCATAAAATAATTTCATGGAAATGTAGATAGCATCTTCTTTCTTTCTTTTTTTCCTCTTTCCTTCTTTTCTTTTTCTACCTTCCTTCTTTCCTTCCTCCCATCCCCATTATTTCTGACTCTTCCCTCTCCTTCAACAACCATCTCCCAATAAAACCATAGGTTCAGGAAGAAGTGACATGTGAGGCCATCCAGCCCTACCCTCTCATTTTACAGAGCTTCCTCTGTAATGAGGTCCAGAGAAGGAAAGGGACTTGCCCAAGGTCATATTGGTGGTCAGGGCTGGTACTCCAGAGTTTTCCAGTCTCCTGGCTTTCAGAGTAAGCCTCTCTCAACTATACTTCAGCTAACATCCTGAAACAGATAATTTCAAGTAGCTGCTGGGCACCAAACCAGCCTGAACTGGTTTCAATATGAGCCAGCCTGAAGGGGCCAGCCCCCACAGACAGGAAAGATGGGGGCGAGAGCGGCACATGGCATTGGAAATAGATGCTTTGCTTTCCAGGCATACACAGCAAGACAGATGCCGGCTTGGAGGGATTCTCAGGGGCTTCTCCTGTCTTGGGGATCCTGAGCATTTTTGTCACTAGGAGCTGTGGGTGTTAGGAAAGCCAAAGGAAATTCACAGGGATGCTTCCTCCGAGTCTAACATTTCATCTTTGACATAGCAGCACTGGTTATTACCGATATTTCTATTGCCCTTTACTGTCTGCAAAGTGACAAACCCTACCCCATCTCCTTTCCTACAGCAACCTTGGGGGTGGATATTATCTCCATTTTACAGATGAGTAAACTAAGGATCAGTAGGGGAAATGACTTGTCTGAGAATGGAGTGGAACCCAGGTCAATCCTAACTCTAGTTCAGTTCTCCTGTCAATACACAAACCCTAATTTCTGCAGTAGTTCACAGTTTACAAAGTCCTTTCTTCTCAGCCAGCCTCCCTTCCCATTTCCCAGATCACACCGGATCCCTTTCATACAGACTGATACATGTACATGTTGCCTTCCCCAATAGAATGGAAGCTCCCAGAAGGCACGGACTTATTCTCAATACTTAGCATAGAGCCCGGCTCCTAGTAGATCCTTAATAAATGTCAGTCCTCTGAATGAATGAGTTTATGAAGTATCACTGTCTCTGAAATCAGGTCCAGGATTCTTTCCATGACTATTTCTTGTGGAAAAAAAAAATGATTGTACCAGTAGGGAAAGATCCCTTTCTCAAATGAACTTTCCAAAAACATGAAGAAAGAGGCTAATTTCCCCAAGGGGGAATAGGAGGAGGTGACATTCAGAGAACTGGCTGTGGCAGAAATCTACTCAAAGAGAGCTTTGGTGCATCATAATAGAAAGGTAAGCTTAATTATCTCACAAGTGGGCTCTAAATTACCACCTTGTTTGCAGCATGAGATCCTTAACATTCCTGCCAAAATATATTCTTTCTTTGAAGACCAAACCTAAATACCAAGGTGGTATTAATAGATGGTAATGACCTTTCATTCAGAGACTGGCAATAGGAAACAGAAGGTAGGGGAGGGGGAAAAATCAGGGAGAGAAAGTGTTCTTTGTATCAACAATTCGGTCTCTTCCAAGGCAATGTGTATCTCTAGAAGGACTGAATCCCAAACATTCATGGAAACTGTAAGGTGTGTGGGGTTGGAGGTGGGAACAGTAGTGTAACCTTGGACTGGGCGTCAGGAGAGCGGAGTTCCAGTGCTGGCCCTTTCATTCATTTGTTCAGTGACCTTGGGCCAGTCACTGTCCCTTCTAGGGCTCATTTTCAGAGATTATAAAATAGCTATGGAGGGTCCATGGAGATCTTTTAGCCCATACTCTTCATTTGACAGTTGGGGAAACTGGGAGTGATTTTAGAACTGCAGCTGCAGCTAGAATGTTCTAAGTTCTAAGGTTCCACTAAGCTTTGACATACCGTGTTCTAAGAGCCTTCCTAGATCTTAAATCCTCTCATTTTCTTATTTACCATGGTAGGAAGTCATTCCAAATAATAACCAGCCAGATGCTGATGTGATGTAGAATTTTGGAAGAGATCTCTTCTTGCCTCCCTAGATGACTGAGCCAACCCTCATGAGGGCAGAATGGAAATACAATGGCCCAGCTTGTGTCCCAGAGTCTCCAGCCCTGGCCCTACTCAATCCTTGTTTCTCTAACTCAATCCTTGTAACCCTCTTCTTTTGCTTCAGCCACCACCAAATCCTTCCTTGAGATCTTTTTTCCTCCATCCTTCTTTGCTAATTCCGAGGCTTCTAGGTGGGACAATGAATAGAGTGTTGAGTACGGAATCAGAAAGGTCTGAGCTCAAATCTTGCCTCACACAGTCACTAGGCATTTCATCTAACCCCTCTCTGCCTCAGTTTCCTCATATCTACCTCATAGGGTTCTTGTGAAGATTATATGAGATAGTTTTGCAAACCTTAGATCACTATAGAAATGTTAGCCATTATTATTATCTGGGAGAGTAAAAGAAGTTATTACAGATGTGGAGGAGGGGAGAGGTGATCTTCATGGACATAGGGACATGAGATGCCCCTTGAGTGCCAACTCAATGATGGCCATTTTAGAAAGAAGATTCTAATTGATCCAGGAGGACTCAGTGCTTTAAAGCCAAAGTGAGAGTCAAGGTCAATGAATCCCAGAAACTCAGTATTGGGCAGGACTGGAAAAGCTATGAGGCTGTCCAACCCAAGACAGTGACAAACAGCTTCAAATATGTGTCCCGTCACTGTCAGACCATTCTCCCTGTGAGGCAATACTGTCTTGTCTCCAGCAGGATTTCTCTAACTTCCACTCACTGGCCCTAGCTCAACCCTCTGGGACTGGGTTGAACAAGTGTGATCTTTCTTTCCTGTGACATCTCTTTATCTTCTGACAGCTCTTCTATCCTTGGTACCTCTAGACACTAAGCAGGTCTTAACAAGACAGGGAAGGGAATAAGTTTTTATATCATACCTTCTATGTGCCAAGCACTGTTCTTTATTCCCCCATCCCCACAAATATTATCTCATTTAATCCTTGTAACTTTGTGAAGTAGGGGCTGTTATTATACCCTCATTTTAATAATAAACAACTTTAATTTACACAGCACCCACTATGTACCAGGCATTATGCTAAGAACTTTAAGACTGTTATCTTTACTTAGTCATCACACCAGCCCTGAGAGGTAGGTGTTATCATCATCCTGATTTCACCAATGGGGAAACTAAGGCAAACAAAGATTAAGTGACCTGCCCTAGATCATGTAGTTAGTTTCTGTGGCCAGATTTGAACTCAGATCTTCCTGAATCCAAGCCCTGCCCTTTATTCACTGCACCAGTTAGCACCTCTAGCAAGCATTCTGTAAATGAATTATAATAATTATTCATGCTATTCTCTTACAGACTTCACAACTTTCCTGACCAGGAGACATTGCCTCTAGAAGTCGGAAGCCCACTGCCTCCTGGAGCAGCCCTTAGGATTTCTGCTATTGGACCGTTCTAATTTTTTTAATTTTATTTTTATTTCCAGCTCCAAATTTTTTCCCTCACTCTACTCCTCCATACATTGAGATAGTACCTATTCTAACATGAAGTCATGGAAAACATATCTCTGCAGTAACGATGTTCTAAACAAAATAATAATAAAGAAAGAAAAATAAATACGCTTCATCAGCACTCTGAGTTCATTGGTTTTCTATCTGGAGGTGGATAGCATGTTTCATCACCAGTCCTTTGCAATTCTGGTGGGGCATTGTATTCATGAGAGTTACTAAGTAATTCACAGTTGATTATTTTTACAATGTTGTTGTTACTACATACATCGTTCTCCTGGTCCTGCTTCCATCCCTCTGCATCAGTTCAGACAAGTCTTCCCAAGTTTTTCTGAAACCCTCTCCTTTATCATTACTCCACAACACAATAGTATTTCATCACATTCATATACTTTAACTTGCTCAGCCATTCCCCAGCTGTTGGCTATCCCCTTAGTTTCCATTCTTTGCCGCAGATAGCTGTAATTGTTGGGATGTCCTTCTTTCCTTCAAGGAAAAATCTGCTTCTCTTCTTTCAAAGCTCAGCCTATATGACATCTCCTCCTGCAAGTCTCCCTGATCCCTCTAGAAGATTTTTGTTCCTAGAGCACTTTGTCTTTCTCCCTTACGCCCATTATGTCTCACCTTGTATCAGACTGAATTATGTATATGTTATATTCACTCAACAACCTCCTCACATGACAATAGAAGCTCCTTGAGGGTCAGTGCCATGTTGGCATTCACATCTGTCACTCCAACAGTTTTACGCAGCAGGTGCTTTATACCTGTTGCTAGAATGTAAAGACCACTGTCAGAGAACCTGGGTCTGAGTGCTGTCCCTCATGTTTACTCCCCGACTGAATGACCCTAAGCAAGTCACTTCTCGTCACCTCATCTATAAAACAAGGAACTTGGTCAAGATGACACTGAATCCCCCTCCAACTTTGATCCTATAAGTTATCTGGGAGAACTTTGTGAGCCTCAGTTTATTCAGCTGTAGAATGAGCGAGATGGAGGAGAAGACTGCTAAGGCCCCTTCCAAGTATAAATCTGTGACTTGGGACCAGGGCAGGAGAGAGATTGACTGCATCCTCCCTCAAGGCTTCCACAGAAAACACACCAAGGGGAAAGTTCCCACATGAAGCTACATACACTAACAATCATATTCTCTCTCTTTGTGTTTAGTGGGGCCACCCAAACCCAGCTCAAGGGTAAGAGGGCCAGGCCACCAGGACACATGAGACAGTCTGGTTTGCTGGACTTAGGATGACTGGCTGCCCCGATTCCATTCTACTCCACTCAGCAAATGTGTAGTGAGTGCTTACCCTGCACCTCTCACCCCAAGCTCCACTAGAAGTGTGAAGTGTAGTAACTATTCCCTGGCACAGAGTAGGTGCTGTATAGGGAGGGCTGTGCTAGAGAGAGATAGCCTCTTAGGTGCCTTCCCACTCTTGATTCCAGACCATCTGATTCTATAAGCAGAAGATTCAAAAATCTTTGGAGAGTAATATGCTAAAAGTTTAATAAAGTCACAGAACATAAAATGCACAGATTCTAGAATGTGGAAAAAACAGCTGGACTTGGCTAGGGAAATGGAGGGTGACGAGGGCTGGGGAGGCTGCGAATAGATGGGCAGATGCCCTCTGGGGTCCCTGCTAACTTGAAGACTCCTAACTATGCGGTTCATATCTCTTAAGTGTCTGCTTTTCTTCATGTTATCTCCTTGTTAGATCTGAGTTCTAGAGTGAGAATGGAGCTCAGAGGCCATCCAGTCCAACCCACTTATTCATCATGGAAGAAACCTAGAGCCCAGGGAGGGAATAACACTCCTGGTCACACAATGAGTCAGCATCATAGGTGGGATTTGAACCCAGATCCTGGGACTTCCCTGCATCACACTGGAATACAAACAACTGTGTAGTTGTTTTGTTTTGTTATTTTTGCCTTCTTTGCATTCCTCCCATTTAGCCTCTGACATATAGTAAGCACTTAATATCTGCATGTTGATTGGTTTGTTGAATGAATGCATGAGAGAGTATTTCTCGATGCTTACTCTGTGCCAAGGGCTTGGATAAAAGTTGGAGATACAGATGGAAATCTAGACATTGCCTGACCCAGAGCTCCCGTCCTTGCTGGGGAGACAATGCACGGAGGATGGCTGTCTTGAGGCAGACCTAGGAAGGCTTGGAATACAACAGTCCAGTACAAGGAAACACGTACAAGGAAACAGTACAAGGAATCTCACAATGTGGAGCTGAGGGGAAGGTGTGATGGGCTTAAGGTCACATTGGCAGGCCAGATAGCTATGCCTATCCATTTGCTAGACTTTAGGATGGAGAGACAAGTAAGACCTACTGGGTGTCGGGAAACAGCTGATAAACAGAAACCCGAGGACAGAGTATAGACAGGGTAAATGCAGAGTGTGGGGGTGGGGAGTTACAGTGATGAGACCAATCAGCCTGGAGCAGGTCGAAATTCCCTCCTGAGCTCCAAGTCTTGGAATCCCCCACTTTCCTTCAAAGCTCAATCCAAGTAGCACCTTCTAAACAGAACCCTGCCTGATCCACACGGCTGCTGGATTTTCCATGTCTATATCTAAGCTGTTTCTACCTGTATATGCCCAGGTTGTCTGCTTGGGTGGGCTGTAAGCTCCCAAAGGCAGGGGCTATTTCCTTTTTGCCTCAATATGCCCAGTGTCTGGCTATAGGCCTGGCCCTACCTAGGTGGTTCCTGATGATGTCAGAATTGTGCTTTGATCCAAATGATAAATTCCATTTGCCCAGAACTTTGGCGTTTATAAAATCACTTTTCTTCTAATAACTCTGTGGGAGCTTGCATATCAATCTTCTCATCTGACTGAAGTTTAGAGAAGGAAGGAGGTTTTCCTGGAGTCTCCCAGCTGAGCTGTGGGGAAGAGGAAGGCTAACTGGGGCAAGGTCAAAGAACACCTCAGCCTTCACCCCTTTCACATGGGACATAAATAAAATGGCTTAAAAGAAACATCTGTGTTTATGGGAAGGGAGAAAGCCTGAACTGTGATAAACACATTTGAGGTCTGGGAGGCTTGGTGTCTAGGAGAGAGATTTGTCCACAGAACAACCATGAGACCACAGACTGGGGGCAGTAGCCATGGCCCCACAGATAGGAGGGCTTAGAACAATGGCATCTGCCAGCCTGTGACTGCCTATCCTGTTAGACAAAGGAGGAAGGGTAAGAGGTGGTGTCTGGGACACAGCGAACGGGCATTCTCAGCCACAGAGCCCAGCCTGGGAGGGGACTGCAGCCCCCGAGGCAGCAGATGTGGGGGATTGTCACTCCCGACTCTTCCCACTTGTCCCTTTTCTTACCAAGCCTCAGAGCACCTTCAGAGGAGGCTGAAGCAGGGAGGATCTGCTTCTGATGACACAGGGACAGCTGGAAGGCTTAATAGAAAATCAAAGCAATTCGGGCCGGGGGGGAACTTCACAGGCCACATCTTGTTCCAACATTCTTCTGAACATAGAAAGGCATTTTCTGGGCTTGAAAAGCTTAATGGCCTAGGAAAGCACCAGGCAGCAGCGTTGAACATGCCTTCAGGGCACAGATGGCATCATACCTTTGTCCTCAACTCCTCATCTAAGTGGGGCAGCCAAAATGGCTGGCAGGAGGCAGGAAGATCTGAGTTCAAATTTGGCCTCAGAAAATTCCTAGCTGTGTGACCCTGGGCAAGTCACTTCACCCTGTTTGCCTCAGTTTCCTCATCTGTAAAATGATCTGGAAAGGAAACGGCAAACGGCTCCAGAATCTCTGCCAAGAAAACTGAGTCGGACATAACAACACCTCATCTACGTAAGACTCACAACATCTCCCTATGTACGGGAGCCTCATACAGAATCATAGACCAAGAACGGAAAGGGCCTTAGAGACCAATGAGTCAATCTTTTCATTTAAGAGCTGGGGAAATTGAGGCAAAGGAGGCCGATGACTTCTCCATGGCTAGCAGCTCTCTGAAGCAAGATTTAGCCTCAGGTTTTCCAGGCTTTAAGCTTGGCACTGTCAGTGTCATGACATCATGCAGTCTTTTTAAAAATCATTTTTACTTATTTTGTTAAATATTTCCTAATTATAAGTAAAACTTTTTAAACAATATTTTTTAAAAAAAATTTTTTGAGTTCCAAATCCTCTCCCTTCCCCCAGCCCCTCCCCCAGCCTTGAGAGGGCAAGCGATTTGATACTGATTCTATCCCACTGTGCCTTCTGACGTCCTTCAAAAATATTGGGAGCCTGGCATCTATGTTGGTCTTTTCTTACCCAAGAGAAATACCCTTAGCTCCTTTAGACTCTTCATGGGAGATGGTTCAGAGGCCCTTCCTCCTCCTCACGGCCACAACAAACTGCAGGTATTTCTGTGAGGATGAAGCATCCAGCCGGATTTTGGAAGATGAGTTTTTGTATTTTCCAGCTCTGTCTAACTAAGATTGACTCGGCAAGCTTAGCCCCTTTCTACCTTCTGATCTCTCACCTCCAGGACAGGGAAGAAACTTTGAAGTTCTCTGAGCCTCAGTCTCCTACCCTGTGCAATGAGGGAATTAGACTAGACGGAATCTCAGGGCCCTCCCAGGTCTGATAACATTTCCTGTTTTGAGGTCCTAGATTTGAAAGTCCATGTTCAAAGGCCCCTCCCAACCTTGATATTCCAAGTCCTAAGGGCCCTCCCAGCCCTGACATTCCATGTTCAAAGACCTCTCCCAACCCTGACATTCCATGTTCAAAGACCCCTCCCAGCCCTGACATTCTGTGTTCTAAGGCCCCCCCCAAACCCTGACATTCCCTGTTGTAAGGCCCCTCCTAATCCTAACATTCCATGTTCAAAGACTCCTCCCAATCCTGACATTCCGTGTTCTAAGGCCCCCCCCCCCAAACCCTTTCATTCCCTGTTCCAAGGTTCTTGCCAGCTCTAACTTTCTATGATTCTAGATCTTTCTCCACCTCAAACCTTACTAATCCCCACAAGGTTTCCTCTGGGTAAAAAGATGTGGGATATAGTCACACCAGGTCTTTTCTTCCCCAAATCAATTTAATTTCAATTTACAGAACTGGAAGGTTAGGGAAGAGAGAGAAGGAAAGAAGAGGAGGAAAACAAAATTACCATCAGGAACATGAGCTCTTAGAAGCCAAGAAGGTCCAGGTTGGCTTAGTGAGAAAGCCAGGCCGCATTCCACTTGCCGGGCATCCCAGGGCTGCCATGGTGCCAGGCTAGCCACTGACAGCTGGATTATTGTCCCAGCAGAGACAGTACAGAGCCTGCTCCTCTGTGCCTGAGGAAAGCTGACCTGCATTCTCCCGCAGCTTCCCACGTGTGGCGGGCAAGGCCTTCTTATCTCTGTCTTGTAATCCCTCGCTTTCTTCAGGCTCCAGCAGATCTGGTCTGATCTTAGGGCCTCTGACTGGACTACATGAGGGAGGATGGGTCCCTGGCTCTGCTGGTCCTTTAAGGGGTTTTCCTGCCTTCTGACTCCCGGGTAGCGCTACATCCCTTGGCAGCCTTGTTTGCTTTGGCCCAATTCCCTTGCAGTGTCCCCAGCCAAGGACTGGACATCCTCAAGGTGTCCCTTTCATGAAGCCTTCCCTGGTTCCTTCCCCTCCTTCCTTTCTCAGAGATCTCTTCTCTGTCCCAACACCTTATCATTGTCACTTGGGTTTGACTTTTCGGCCTTTCAAGATTCCAGGTTCCTCGAGGGCAGTCAGGATTATTTGTCTTTGTACCCCTAACCCGAAGGGGCTCCATGCACTGCATGCAGTAAGCACTTAGCCAATCAGTTAAGAACCAAGCATTTATTAAGTGTCTACGGACCGGACCCTTCTGCTACACAGCACAGCACGCCCCTCAGGACCAAAGAGAAACACTCTGATAGGCTGTGGGATTGCTAAGACAAAAATGAATGGTCTCTGCCTGGGCCTGGAGTCAAGACCTGAGTTTAAAGTTGGACTATGTGACCCTGGGTAAGTCCCCTAACCTCCCTCTGCCTGTTTCCTCAGAAGCAAAATGGGAATAATAACAGTGCCTGCACTCCAGGGTTGTGAGGGTCAAACGAGATTTGTCACGCACTTACCGGCACACAGCAGGTGTTTAATAAATGCTCATGTTCTTCTTTGCTTCCTTCCTGCCTTCTCTGCCCTTACATTCCATCAGAGGAGACAGTATCAGTCACTCAGTAAGGACTGAGTAAGAACCAGGCACTGCACTAGGCACTGGGGGTACCAAGATAAAGATGAGCAGCACCTGCCTTCAAGGACCTTACATTCTAGCAGGGAGAACAAGGGGCATATGCGCATGTGTGTGCATGTGCGTGTGTATGTGTGTGTGTGTGTGTGCGTGTGCATGTGCGTGTGTGTGTGCACAACCATGCACAGAGACAAATAAAGACACATTTTGTACATACACATATACATATGTTGTTGCTGTTCAATCATTTTTCAGTCTTCTCTGTCTCTTCATGACCCTGTTTGGGGTTTTCTTGGAAGAGATACTGAAGGGATTTGCCATTTCCTTCTCCAGCTCATTTTACAGATGAGGAAACTGAGGCAAACAGGGTGAAGTGACTTGCCCAGGGTCACACAGCTAGGAAAAATCTGAGGTACTGGGTTTAAACTCATGAAGATGAGCCTTCCTGACTTCAGTCCCAGTGATCTAGGCAACATATACCCCCAAGGTGCCCCATATCCATATGTGTATACATATAGGCATATATACAATAAATGTTTGCTTAACTGATGTAGACTGGAGGGGGTGAGCACGCCAGCCTCCTGGTTTTACAGAGAGAGGGAGAAGGTGCTGGCACCCAGAATCAGGCCTCATCAGGCAGCCCAGCCTGGATGGAAGAAGGGCTCCTTCCCCCCAACCCAAGCTCCCTCTGGCCCTCCCCCCCAACTGCTTCCTGATGTCCAGGCCCATTCACAAACTCAATGCAGCCGCCTGGCCTCCTGCTGAGCCAAGGGTATAAATAGGACAATCTCTTATCTTTCCTGTGCTCTTTGGAGGACAAGCACCACACAATTCCAATGTGCAAAAATAAAAATTGTGAATTCCAATCCATGTAGGTGTCCAGGCCGGCCTCTGGCAAAGTGCCGAGATGCCTGGGATCGAAGGGCGGGGAGCTAGAAAGAGCCTTAGACAGCCCTGGCCCAGCACCCTTATCACATGCATTAAGAAGAGTCCAGGGAGAAGAGATCTGAGTCCAGGTCCCCAGCTCCTTACCCCCAAATTAGAGGAGGCAGGGTGGTCTGGTGCAGAGCCCCAGGTCCCCTTTACCTCCTTGTGACCTTTGGCAGGGGACAGGACCTCTCTGTTCCTGGGGCTCAGTTTCTTCTGCTGTAAAAATGATGGGGTTTTATTAACTGACATCTAGGGTCCCTTTCAGATATCAGTGTAAGATCCTATGATGTGAACTGGTTTTGAATCCCAGCTCTGCCCCCTTCCTACCTGGGTGACCTTGGTAAGTCACTGAACCTCTCTGCACCTCAGTTTTCCCATCTGTACAATGAGGGAGCTGGTCTAGAGGGTCTCTGGAGTCTCTTCTAGTGCTGATCCTATGACCTTGATATCCCCTCCCCATTCCTCCCCAGTCTTGGGACCCTCACCTATCCTCTATTAGATAATCATTGTCCCAAAGAGAAAAAACAAGAAAAAAAGGATCCATTGTTGTATGCTCAGAATAAAGCACAGGGTGCCGTACACAGTAGGTGCCTGATATATATCTGTGTGGTTGTATGTTAGCAAGGGCTTGGGATCTATATTCAGAGGAATTGGGTTTGAATCCTGACTCCTCCTTACTGACCTTGGACAAGTGAATTCTCCTTTAAGACCCTCAGTTCCCTCACCTGTCAAATGAGCAGTTTCCTGCCTCCTCTAACCCCTGTGACTGGATTAGGATACTACCCAGAAGGAGAGGGGCAGGCCCAGGGTCCAGCCTCTCCCTCCTCCTGCCCCTGGGCTTCTCTGGGCCATGGCTCCTGGTGGTCAGGCCCCCAAGCCCAGCCAAGATGTCCTTACTCAAAAGCAGAGTTGGAAGGAGCTTTAAATGTCTCCCACTCCAACTTGCTTCCTGATTCAGGAATCTTCCTTTCCACACATACCACCATTCATTGCTGTAATACTTTAAGTGGTGGGTGGCTCTCCACCTCACAAAACAGCTCATTCCCTTCCCTATTGAACAATTTAAATTGTTTAAAAAAATCTTTCCATATGTTTTAGTAATCAAACCTGTTTCCCAATAACCTCACAGACTCCCAGAATTTCAGATTTGAAAGAGACCTCAAGTTCAACCCACACATGCATAGGAATCCCTTCCAACCATTTCCCAACAAATGGTCACCTGGTGTCTGCTCGAAGCCCTCCATTGATGTGTAAGTTTATTGTGTTTGTTGTGACATGACCCCAGTATCTCCTAAGGTGGCCCTTTCTACTTTCGGAAGGCCCTGACTGTTTGGAAATGTTTCTCTTTCCAATGGTCTGAAATCTGCCTCTCCACCTTCCTTGCCTAAATTGGTTGTGGCCTCTGGGGCTAGACAGAACAAGGGAGCCCTTCTTTTCTGTGACGGTTCTCCCAAGGCTTGACCACAGCTATCATGGCACACCATCCAGGGGTCTTGAATGCCAGAATTTGAGAGGTGGGAAGATTCTCATTGAGCATCCACCACTCTCAGAGCTTCACTGTCATTATACCTCCATCTTGTAGCTGATCTCCCCTTCCCTACCAACACAGCCCTAGGAGGGGAAGAATTGAGTCTCTGGAAAATGGTATGATCTCACTTGTGCGCAGACTGTCCCCCAAGCTACCACCATTGTACTCCATCCCCAAACTGAATTTGCCCCAGGCACAAAACTTTCTAGTTGGCTGTCCACACCACAATTATTGTCATTGGATAACTCAGGACCACCTCCACTAAAGTGGAAGAGTCAGAGCTGAGGGCTTGAGAGGAGACAGGAGTCAAATAACTATAATACCAATTTGATAGTGATAATCAACATTTATTAAGCACCTACTATGTGAGAGGCATCAGTGTAGTAAGGGCCTCAGAAAAAGAAAGACCTAGGCTCATGACCCACTGCTGATACATATTTCTTTTGTGTATAAGAAATCAATAGCTGTCCCACACTGGATTTACATTATTCGTGAAATAGCTTTCTATTTTGGGAAGACTGGACATGTGCCGATAAACGTTTAACAATAGGTTTCTTGGCAGCAGACTTTTAGATTTAATCTGTATTATTAACACTTATTCCACCAACAAACAACCAACAAAACAAATTAAACTCTGATTTTTGGTGTTTGCTGACTTCTGAGGTGTTGATGCTCACACAGAGCATTTTTTCACCAGGGTCAGGGTGGATTGAGGGGGGAAAAGATTCAATGAGCCAATAGAACTGAGAAAAAAGAAGTCTGTCCTATCTTCGAGATGGTCAGGGTCCCCCAAAACTAAGCCCAGTCTAGACTGTTTGTGAATAGGGACTCCTTAGTGGAAAGAGGGGGGGTAGTCCTAGCACCCTAGTCCCCTGGTTCAAACTGCAGTTGTCAATGTTAAATAAGCGTATTCAGAATACATACAAAATGAGTACAAGATAGTTTGAGGTGGGAGGCTGAGGCAGTACAAAGTGCCATGAGAAATCTGAGAGTCAAGGGGGAAATCAGGGGAGGTTTCCTGGAGGAGATGGTATCTGAGAAGGAGGACATCTAAGGAAAAGGAGGCTTTCTAAGGACCCTTCCAGCTCTGGGATCCTGGGACTTGGTGGCCCATACTATGTTCCTTCAGCTGTCAGGCACAGTTATTTCATCAAGGCAGGCATGGGGTGGGGGTTCTGCAGAGATGAGTTATGAAGAAACATTACTGCTAACAGAACTAATTGACAACAGCTGCTGCTGCAACCAGAACATTGTCAGGAGTGATTAAATGGAGCTGCCTTTGGGCCAATCAACTTCAGAAATTATGCAAATGCCACTAAAGAGACAGAACAAAGGGAAGGATGAAGGAAGGGAAGGCAGAAGGTGGGGGAATCCTCTCTCACCTCTCCCTTCTAGGAGGTGGGCACTGGGCTGGCCATCTGAGCAAAAGCCTGCTTCTCAGGGATCCCGAGATTCTGGCAATGAATCTTTCCTTCAGTTATGGGCTACGAGGAGGGAGGAGCCCTGGGAAGAGACCAGGCAACGGAGGCTCAAATTGTGTGGTCGTGGGTAAGTCACCCTCCCCTCCCAAGCCTATTTTCCTTCTTTATACAATGATGGGTTTTGATTAGATGATCTCCTAGCTCTGATGTTCTCTGTCCTAAACTCCCTCCCAGCTCTGACATCCCCCATTCTAAGCCCCCTCCCAGATCTCACAGTCTTTCATATTTATTCAACAGACATTTTTAAAGCACTCACACTAAGCTAGGTTCTGGAAATACAAAAACAAAGGAAAAATCCTTGCCCACGGTAAACTTACACTCTACCATAGAAACAATATCTATACTGCAGATAAATTGCAAAATAATTTGAGGGAGCAAGGATATGGATCTGAAAAGGTTACCTGTAGGAGCTGACACCACAGTCAAATCTTGGAAATAAGATTTCTAAGAAGCAAAAGTGAACAGGGAGGCAGTTCTTTCTAAGAATGGAGGATACACTTTTGCAAAGGCAGAAGATTGCATGTCAAGTGTGGGGATGCTCCGAAAAGCTCATTTGGTTTGAATGTAGAATGAACGAAGGGAAGTGATATGTAAGTGTGAAATGGTGGGTAGACAGAGCCAGCACAGTACCTAATACAGAATAAGCACTTAATTAAATGTTTATTGATTGACAGGGTGACTGAATGGGGCATTCAGTGCCAGATTAAGGGGCTTGTATTTCACCTTAGTAGGGAGTGAATGAAGATTCTTGAGGGAGGGTTCAGCTCTTGAGTAATAGATTCAGCCCTGGGGTAGGTCACTTTCAGTTCTAGCCTTGAAGGAACTCCAGGTTCTGTCCAGATTAATATAGTCACATTAAGACACAGACTCATCTGTGATAAATGATCTTTCACACTTCCTGGGACTAATGTAATCTTTTGCCCCCAGATAAGCAGATTTACAGCTTTTATTTTTAATGAGAATACCTTATAATGGAGAGAGAAAAAAGGTTCCATTTCACAGTATTGGATGATGCCTGGGTAAACAGTATTTTAGAGGCCTAATTAATGCGTAGCTTTGGGGTATGTTAGTTAATAAAACACTGGAGAATTCACTATTTCCATCAAAAGAATAGTGATTCAACTTCTTCTCTGTGTCTATAGGCCGTGAAAGCACCAGAAAGAAAAGTGAAGATTTCAGGCCAGTTGGAGTCTTTCCCAGGACTTCTCTCACACCCAACCCAGAGAGGGTACTCAGTTGAATCAGACTTGACGATGTTCCCCAATATTGGAAGAGGGGTGACATGGTGTTCTGTAGAAAGGCCTGACTTGGGGCAGGAGAACTGGGTTCTGGTCCCAGTTCCATCACTTACTATGGGGTTCTTTGTGAGCCATTTTCACACTCTGAGCTTCAGTGCCCTCACAACAAAAATGGGATAACAATCCCTAACCTTCCTCCATCCTGGAGCTGTACTAAGAATATCACAAGGAAGCCAAACGAGGCAACAGGAGGAATGCTAGAGGGACTTGGGTTCTGGCAGCCTGGGTCCAAGCACAAGCTCTATTTATGTGATCCTGGCAAGTCATTTACACTCTCCAAGTCTCAGGTTCCCAATCTGAGATGAAAAATGAAAAGGTTTGCCCTGGGTCCTCTCTAAGGACCCTTCCAGATTCAAATCTATGAGACTATAATAAAATCAGAAAATGTTTGAGAAAGAAGATTGGGGTCAATTTGCCAAAAGCAATCTAACCTGAATTTTTCCTATTCAATTATCAAGTCTAACTCATTGTCTATGAGTTGTATCTGTTCAATGTATACGGGCATGTTTGTGTGTATTTAATAGCCCAGGTGGTTTTTAGGATCTTTTGTTTGTTTTCTTGTGGCTTTTGACTTATGGCTCAACTTCCTTAGGTAATGATGATAGCCTGTATTGACATCTATTCCTTTGTCGATTTCCTATTTTCCAGCATCAATGGGTTGTTTAAGTAGGTCAGGTTGGAGCAATAATAATAATTTATTAGCTCACTTTTATAAAGTGCTTATTATGTGTCAGATACTGTGCTAATATTTTTGTTTTATTATTTTTTTAAATTTATTTTTAGTTTTAAACATTCATTTCCACAAGATTTCATGTTACAAATTTTCTCCCTGTTTTTCTCCTCCCCCCTCCCCAAGATAGTGAGCTTACTGAATACTCCTTCACTCAATCTGCTCTCTCTTATATCTTCCCCCATTCCCCCTCTAATTTTCTAGTAGGGCAAGATGATTTCTATACCCCAGTGCCTGTATATCTTAAATATATTTTTTAACATTTGTTTTCTAAAACTTTGATTTCCAGATTTTTTCCCTTCTTCCCTCATCACCTACCCCCACTGGGAAGATAAGCAATTCAACATAGGTTGT
>CM053597.1:229057195-229069346 GCA_028646575.1 Pseudocheirus occidentalis
AGGTTGACCCTTTCACCTTCCTGCTCTTCCCCTCCATTGTAACAACTTTTTCTTGCTTCTTTTTATATGAGGTAATTTACCCTATTCTACCTCTCTCTTTCTCCTTTTCCCAGTGCATTACTCTCTCACCTCTTAATTTTATTTTTTAGATATCACCCCTTCATATTCAACTGATTCCATGCCCTCTGTCTACATGTACACACAATATACACATATGTATTTATACACACATGCACCCTCCTATACATACATATATATATGTGTGTGTATATCCATATCTACATATACATATAAATATATACATATAAATATATATTCCCTTCAACTATCCTCATACTGAGAAAAGTCTCATGATTTACAATTATTTTTCCATGTAGGAATGTAAATAGTTCAACTTTAATAAGTTCCTTATGACTTCTTTTTCCTGTTTACCTTCTCGTGCTTCTCTTGCTTCTTGTATTTGAAAGTTAAATTTTCTATTTAGCTCTGTTTTTTTTTTCATCAAGAATGCTTGAAAGTCCTTGATTTCATTGAATGATCACATTTTCCCCTGAAGCATTACTCAGTTTTGCTGGGTAGGTGAAAATTTTTGTTTAGTTGTTTCTCAATCATGCCCCCATTTCTTGACAGAGATACTAGAGTGGGTTCCCATTGTCGTTTCCAGCTCATTTTACTGATGAGGAACTCAGCCAAATAGGATTAAGTGACTTGCCCAGGGTCACACTGCTAGTAAGTATCTGAGGCCAGATTTGAACATGAATCTTCCTGGTTCTACTGTGGAGTAGTGGAATGAGCTTTGGACTTTGAGTCAGGGCCCCCGGACTTAACTCCCAATTCTGCTTTTCCATGACCCTTTATCTCTCTCTGAGCCTCAGTTTCCTCATCTGTAACATGGGGATAATAACATTTGCAATTTGTAACTCAAGTAAAGTACTTTGTACAATCTGAAGTACTATCATTATCAATGAATTAGATAATCCAAGAAGGAATCTCCTCTAACTGGCTGATTCATTTGCTCCCATAATAATCATGGTCTCCAGCCCACTCTTCCATCCCCAACTACCAAAGCAATTTTCTGACTATGTCAATTCCCTCCCCTTAACTCTCAGTTGAAAAGCTCCAGAGGTTCCCAATCACCTCTAGAATCAAAATTGTCTCTTTGGTATCTAACGTCCTTCCCAATTGTCACCCTCTTCCCTTCCCAGGCTTCCTTCACTCTTCCCCATTCCCCCCATTCCAATCCAATTGGTTCACTTCAAAGTTCCTCATGCGTAACTCTCCCTCTCCTGACTTTGTGCCTGAATCCCTTTCTACCTTTGCCTTGCAAGATCCCAATCATTACTTTATATGTGGATTCTGTCCCACTCCTTCCAGGTGTTATCTTTTCCCAAATGACTTTACATTCATTTTGTATATATTATGAAAGTTCATTGGACTCTCACATTAGACTATAAGCTCTTTGAAGAGAAGAGAAGAACTATTTTGCTTTTTCCATGTATATTGAGGACTTGACCCAGTGACTGGCCACATAGTACTGAACACTCATTAACTGATTAAGTGAATTACAAATGTTTGGATGTGGGAAGGGTCTCAGAGCTTATCTGGTTCCACTGTCCTCTTTTTAAAGAGGAAGGAGCTGACATCTTAGAGAGGGTAATTAACTTGTCCAGAGTCACACAGCAAGTTCATTGACGGGACTTCAACCTAGATCTCCTGCGATTCAGTCTAATTTTTGCCCCTGAATCCCTGCCATCTCTCTTTACAGAATAACCAAGGCAGGACTCACTGGGTGAACACTTCAGACCCTCTAATAAGGCCGTTAAGATGGCATGAGATGCAGGCTGGACCTTTGGTGGCCTTCAAAGCATGACCCACCTGTGCAGAGACTAGTCATGAAGCCAAACTCTCTGACCTAAAGAGAAGGGATGGGAAGGGCAGATAAGCAGAGACATTCAGACATGGGATTTATTGAGAATCAGAGGACCTGAAGCACAAATCGACTGGGTGACCTTAGGCCAATCACTTCCCCTCTCAAAGCCCCCAGGCAGCTCTCAAAGACCATAAATCGCAGAGCTGTTATTGATCTCTGTTTATGGTGGGGGATTCTAATGAAATCATGGGTCCAGTCAGATAAAATTCAGCATCACAGATCCTCAACACTGGAAGGGACATAAAGGTCATTTATCCAACCTCTTAGCCCCATTTTACAGATGAAAAAGTCAGGGTCAAATGCCTACTATGGATCAAAGCAAGTATCCCAATGCCCAGGCTAGGCAGGGCTTTTGATCCTTTGGAAAAGTCCTTGTTCCAGAAGAGCTGATGGGGTTTGGTATTTCACAGGTACAGATGGGTAGAGCCAGAGATGAGGTGATACTAATGTGCCCCTTGACTTGGATCTTCCTCACTTTATGATACAGTGGTAAGAGCACTGACTCTGAAGTCAAACCCCACCTCAGCAGCTTGGTCACTCATGTGACTTTGCTAGTTACTTAATCTCCCCGATCCTCAGTTTCTTCATCTGTAAAATGAGAAGATTGAACTAGGTGGCCTGGGAGGAAGCCATAAATGCACTAGATGGAAGTCCTAGACTGGGAGGCACACCATTGGGTGATTGACAGCCCCCTTATCCCTTCAGAAGACTCAGAGGACAACATATCCTAGCCTGGCACTCTTGTTTGATCCTGGCTGCAACACCATCAATCTGAAGAGAAGGGAGACAAATTGAAGAATGAGTTTTATCTGTAGCCCAATAATAGGTATCTAGTCAATGTGTAAGGCACAGGGTTGAGGGCTCCCAGGTCCACACATGAGGAATGATGCAGCCCTTGCCATTAAGGCACTTACAGTGTGCAGGAGGGGAAGAGGAACAAAAGGGAAGCCTGGACAAAAAGGCTTTGGGGAAATTTAATGAAAGGGAGCTCACTTTCACTTATATAGGTTTGAGGGGGATACAGAAAGTGAGGGAAGACTTCCTGGAAGAGGAGATTCCTCTGCTCAGCTTTGAAGTAAGAGAAAGATTTGCAGCCCTCTCTTCAGCTTAGAGACAGTCTGATGGTAGGAAAAGATCAGAAAACATCTAGGTAGCAGAACTGTTAGGCTGGAATGTAGAATGAAGGGGAATAATGTGGAATAAAGCTAAAAGGTAGGTTGAAGCTGGATTGTGGAAGGGTTCTAAGTGCCAGGCTAAGGGGTGTTTATATTTTTTATTCTACAGACAATAGGAAGCCACCAAAGGTTTTTGGAGTAGCAGAATGTCAAGGTCTGACCTGTGCTTTAGGAAGATTATTAAACAATATAAAGGACAAACTGTTAAGGAAAGATAATGGAAACAGGGAGACCAATTATGAGGCTAATTAAATCGTCCAAGGGAGAAATGAAGAGGTTCTGAGCAAGGGTGATGGCCATGGGGATGGGGAGGAGAGAGCCATGAGAAATGTTATGGAGTAAGATTCAATATTCATAGACTTAGGATCACAGATTTAGAGCTGCCCTGGCAATGATCAAATCCAGGCTCCTCATTCCCTCACTGCCACTTCTTGCCAAGTATTTGATTTGGGAGGTGGAGGGAGATGAAAGAGCCAAGAATGGGCCTGCAGTTGTGAATTTGGGTAAGAGGGAGGACAGTACTCTCATTGAACTTAATGAGGCAATTGGAAGAAGGAGCAGATTGTTGAGGAGAAAGCTAGGGGCAGAGGAAGAGTGTATTCATAGACCAGAGCTGGAAAGGACCTGAGATATCATCGAGTCGCCTCCTAATTTTAGAGAGGATACCCAGAGAGTGAAGTGATTTGCCTAAAGTCAGGCCATTGACAAGTAGAGTGGGAATTCAAAGTCAGACCTTTGGAGTCCTATACAACCTATACAACCTACCTCTCCAGTTCACACAACCTTTGCTCTGGCTAAACAAGACCACTTCACAGAATCTCAGAGTTGGAAGAGGTCAACCTGAATATGAAAAGGAATTCCTTCTGCAAAATCTCCAAATAATGGTCACCTAGCTTCTGTCTGAGGGCCTCCAGAGATGGGAACTTCACTACCTACTGGGGTAGTTTGTTCCACTTTTGGACAAGAAATTAATCTCACAGAATCAATATCTCCCAGCAATTTCTCCTCTATCCTCTTCCTACATTGTTCCTTGCTCTAGGGTCAAGGAAGGCAAGACCAGTCCCTCTTCCATGTGATGGCCTATCATGCCCCTTCCTAAGTCTTTTTGCAGGTTAACTATTTCCATTGACCTCTGTAGGGCACAGAAATAGTATTGCATAGTAGATAGAACAGTGGTCTCAGACTTGTTCCACATATCCTGACTGGCTGGGTGACCCTGGGAATGCTCCCAGTAATTCTCCCAGCCTAGTCTAAGTTGCAGAGGAAGTGATCCCCCATATTGGTAGATGGAGTTTCCCAAACCAATGACATCACCTGTCTAGTCCTTATCCCCATGCTTGTCTCTGTGTGGCACAGTGTCTTCACCATGTTGGTTGTCTCTCTCTGGACTCTCCTGTTTGTGGACATCCTTTCTCAAATGTGTCCCTATTCACCAGCTATGTCTGAGAAGGACAGAACTTTGATTCCATAAGATCAACACCAAGCAAGTACCTTCCTCTTTCCACACACAGGGTCTTTAATGTGACTTAGAGCACATTTATGTCATTCTATTATTATTATATTGGGTTCCATCTCATACAATTGACTCGTACAAAACTTTCAGGCAAGAAACCCCACCAGTCTTCTCAGAGGAACAGTTTTTCAATTGCCCCTCATCTACTCCGCCCTTGTAAGACTGATTTTCTTAAATCCAAACTGAGGAATGAATATTTATCTCTTTAAAGTTCCATCTCTTTAGATGTAGCCCCGTGGTTTCTAACCCATCAACATGTTACTCCATCTTGACTTGGTCATCCAGTATATTAAGGATCCATTTCAGCTTTATGCCTTTTCTATGCTTGATATCTTCTGTACTTTTAATTGAAAATGTTAAATGGCACAAATCTAAGGAGGGATCCTTAGGGTACTCTACCTTGGACTCCCCTCCACCAAAGCTGACATTAATTCATTGTCGTTGTTCAGTTATATCTGACTCTTCTGAATCTTCCTGACTCCAGGAACTCTGGCATTCTGTGCCACCTAAGTATCTACCAATCTATTAGTAACTACTTTCTGAGTTCATTCACTCAATCTCATCTGTGTTATCAACTAACCCAGATTTCTTTGTCTTTGTCCACAAGGATATCATGGGGGCCTTTGTGAAATGTTTTGTGCAAACACAGGTGTATTCTGTTAGTGGTCTCTCTTGATTTACCAATTTGGTAACCCCATCAAAAATGAAATGATTCTGGTCTACTGTGACTTAGTCTTAATGATGCCATGCTGGCTCCTAGACATCATTACTGCCTTTTCTAAATACTCACGAACCACCCCTCTGATAATGTGTGCTAGAATTTTGCCAGGCATGCAAGACAAGCTCACTGGCTTATAGTTGTCTTACTCCATCTTCCCTTTATTGAAAAAAAGGGACATTTGTCTCTATTCCTATAGCTCTCCTTTTCTCTAAAATGTTTAAAAGATCATTGAGAAGGAGTTAGCAATCAGGAGTATCAGTTCTTTTAGTTTCCTGGAAGCAGAAATGGAGTTTTTCTGGACCTGGAGCCTTGAACTCACTGAAAGCCATTGAGGTCTCTAACTCCCTCCCCTTTTCCTCCTTAAATGGAACTGTGTTTCTTTCAATCTTCAGAACATTCTTGACAACCTCCCATCTCTCCTGGGTTAGTTCCCCACTGCAGAACTTTAGACCATGGGTTCCAACTTTCCCTTTCTCTGAATCCTCTGATTCTTAGAATAGTCACCCCCATTGTACAGATGAAGGCTGAAATATATATATAATCACAAGATCAAAGAGGAGACCCCAGAGACCACCATACTCAACTCTGCTTCATTTTACAGGTGAGTTTTATAGCAATACACTGATTTTCCCAGGCTCACAGAGAGCTGGTGTCAGAGCAGCAATTCTAAGCCTCATCTTCAAACTTCCAAGACCAGATTGTCTCAACGGCACGTTGCTGCTGGGGGGCTACAAACCTGCCTAGAGAGGCTCCAGAGAGTTATAGGTCTGCTGGATATATGTCTATTTTATTAGGTTCCTCAAAAACTGTATATTGAGATGGCGGGATATATGAGAGTGAAGTTGTTGTCAAAGACCTATAAGTCTTCCCCACATAAAATAGTCCAAATATTTGTCCCTATCTGTCCAACAAAGCCCTAACAGCAATGATGATTACAGTAAGGTCTGACATTTTATAGTGCCTTACAGCTTACAAAGAACTTTACCTGCATCCAATCTGATCCTCATAACCTTCCTGGGAAGTATGTATATACAGACATTTTTACAAATGAGGAAACTGAGATAGAGAAAGGTTAAGGAGATCATTACCGGTATAAGCTCAAGAGAATCAAAACCTCCTTGGACTTCAATTCCCTTTGCTGTCAAATGAGGGTGTTCAACCAGCTGGCCTCCAAGGCCCCCCAAGTCCTGGATCCATGGTCCTTATGGATGTGCTCCTCATTACACAGTACATGTGGGAACAGGGATTTGAACCTGTTTCTCCTGGGAGCCCACCTCACCACCTCCCATGCAGGTGGTTTTTTGTCCCTCTTCTGTTCATGTTGAATTTGAATAGAGATTTTTTCTTTTTCTTTTTAAAGTCTCCTGTCTTTTCAATGGCTTCCCCTTCCTCTCCTCCAACTTAAATACATAGGGACTCTTTCCTATCCATATGTCTGCACCTCCTTTGGCAGATGTGAAAACTGCCTTGCAGAAATTAACAAATAATTTGTGAGTTTCCTAAATTACACTCATTTAACACTGAATTAAGTCCTGGAGCTCTTAAGAAGGCTAGGGAAAAATTGTTCACACATCTCTGAAAAATGAGACAAACCGTGATCATTTAGAGTCTAATGCCATCACATCTGACGGTTCAGCACTTCCAAAGCAAAGGAGCTGGCTGTTTTTGGTGAGGAGGACAGGTGGCACTGAGTGGCCGGTCAGAAGTCTGCTATCCCTGCAAAAGGGCTGCATCTGAAAATGGTGCTTTGAAAGTGTTTCTTTCTCTAGCCTTGAAGTGTGAGTCCCATGATACTCCCAAAATAACATCACACTTTCTTCAATATTGGCCAAAATTGAAAGCAAGAGTAAAACCCATCTGTAACCCACCTTGTTATTTTTGTCAGATTGCAGAGAGAGCTCCAGCCAATCCAGAGCATCACTGAATCCCTGAGATGGAAGGGATCTTGAAGGCAGAGTGCAACTCATACCTGACCAGAAATACACTCTCCACTTCCCTGCCTTTCCTTGAAAACTGCCAGCAATGAGAGTTTCATTACCTCAAGAGGCAGCCTGTTTACTGTGAGTCAGAGAGAGCACAAAATAATGGAATGGGCACTGGCCTTGGGGTCAGAAAGACCCAGGTTCAAATTCTGATGCCCACATTTACTAACTATATGATCCTGGGCATGTCACTTAACTTCTGTGCCTCAGTTTGCCTATAAAATGAAGGGATTAGACTCAAGGATTCCTAAGGTCATTTCCAGCTCTGAATTCCTACAACCTAATGGGTGAGCAGTTTTATCCTTATTTTAAGGCTTGACCTATCTCTTTTCAAATTCTACTGCTTCTGCTTCTCCTACTTCCTGGGACCAAGCACTCACCCAATCCTCTTCTATATATGGGTCCCTGAGAAACATAAAGGAAAGTTCTTATGTGGGAGCTCCCTCCCAACTCTCTCTTTTCCATCTAAATATCTCTAGTTCTTTCACTCATCATCCATCATCTGGCTTTATTGGTCTTTAGTTGTCACCATCTTGGCTGCCCAAATTTTTTCAGACATGTTTCAGAAGAATTGGAAGGAACCTTGGAGAGCTTCAAATCTGGCTCCCCTATTTTAGAGATGAGGAAACTGAGGTCTAGAGAAGAGGGGCTCCTGGTCAAGGCAGAAAGTGGCAAAGCCCAGATTCCAATTCCCTCCTTCTGCTTCCAGATCTAGGACCTTCTTCTAGGGTCCCTCTCTTCCCCGTCTGCTTTTTCTTCCCTTTCTTAGAAGATCAAACAAAGCTCTGGGGAGGGGGACCCTGACAAGCTCAGCTCAGCACCATACCCCGGGTCTGGGCATCCCAAGGCCCACAGAAGCTGTTCCTTTGTCAAGAAACCCTTCCCCCAGACTGAGTTTAGAGATGTCTCCCTGCATTGTGGCTCTTTCTGTCCCCTGGTGCCACGCCGAATCTATTAATTCCTTGTGGAAAGTGATTTATTGTATTAAGTTCAGTCACATCTCAGGGCCTGAAGGACCAGAGGATTTAGGGCTGGAAGGGACCTGAGAGACAACCTAGTGCAAGCCCCTTATCTTACAGTGAGGAAAATGAGACCCAGAGATGGGAAAGGGCCTTGTTCAAGGTTCTTCAGCCAGGCGGTACAGCGGGCAGAGCACTGCACCTGAACTTGAGAAGCCCTCAGTTCAAATCTGGCCTCAGATGCTTACTAGCTATATGAGCTTTGATAAGACACTTAAAAAATACTCTACCTGCCTCCGTTTCTCCATCTGTAAAATGAGGGTGGTGATAATAACACTTCTCTCCCAGGGCTGTTGGAGGGATCAAATGGTATGAATACGTCAAGCATTTTACAGGACGTAAAGCCCCATATAGATGCTAGCCATTATTTTTGTTTTTGCTGTCTTTGCTGTGGTCATTCAGTTAGGAAGGGATCTGAGTTGGGAGATTGCTTTTGAGTTCAGACCTGAGCTCTAGAGGTATTGGGCTACAGCCCTAGGTGGAAATGAAGTGGGTGTGGGACTGGGAGGCAAGAAAGGCTAGGAGGCTAAGGACAAATAGACAGGGTCCCCATTTCTTATTTTCTTCTTAGGGCCCTGTCCCACAAATGTCTTTCATCCATTATCAAGTTAAAACTCACTGAGGACAGAGACCACACCCAATTAAATCCAAACATAGGGATCCTCTACTCCAGCTGTCACCCCCTCATTTTATTTTATTTTTTTTGAAGGGGGAGGCAAGGCAGTCAGGGTTAAGTGACTTGTCCAAGGTCACACAGCTAGTAAGTGTCAAGTGTCTGAGGCTGGTCAAGTGTCCTAACTCCAGAACTGGTGCTCTATTCACTGTGCCACCTAGTTGCCCCTGCCTCCTCATTTTAGAGGAGGAAGCAAACATTTGCTCAAGGCCACACAGCTAAGCTAGTGGGTGCCCAGAACCCAAACTAGAATCAGGGTTTTTGATTCCAGCTGTTGTGCACTTTTGATGAGTGCAAATGTGGTGCAAGTCAACTCATACACTTATTAAGCGCCTACTGTGTGCAGAACTCTTTGCTTGGCACTGGGGAAAGATCCCAATTATATAAAAGGTACTAGGGTCTCTGCTTGAATGAAAGTCAGAGGTCAGAGTGAAGTAGGAAAACAATATTACATGATTAATGTATGAGTTACACACACACACACACACACACACACACACACACAGAGTTACCTGAACCCCTGTTCAGGCATGGCAGAAAAGAGCTCTGGATTGGGAGTCAGAGGACCTGGGTTCAAGTTCTGACGATGCCCATCAATAAGTGTGTAACCTTGTACAAGTTACTGTCCTCTGTACCTCACTCTTGTCATCTCTAAAATGAAGGGGTTGCACTAGAAGCCCTGTGAGGTCCCTTTCAGGGCCAGATGAAGGAGAATAAGAGCAGAGACTGATATTAACAAAAGCGAATTGGAGAAAGCTTCCAGAAAAGGGAACTTTGGAGACTTGGGCTTTCAAAGGATTGGTAGGAAGGAAATCAGCTGGGAAGAAAGAAAGCGAGGATATTCTAGGTACAGAGCACAAAGGTTTATTGTCTCCATCAGCAGGTATTAATGAATACTTATATAACTTAATTATTATTGTAATTCCCAGAGTTTAAGTCCCAGCTTGGGCATTGGCTAGCATGTCACCTTAGGTAAATCATGCCACTCCAGCCTCAGTTTCTCCATCTGTAAAATGCAGACACAAAACCTCACATTCCTGCATCACAGGAACTTTGTAAACCTTGAAACACCAGAAAGAACTATTATCATTTCCATCTGTCAGTTTCCTGAGGACCAGGACAGACTTTCATTATTTTGGGGTCTCTCTCCCCTCTTCACCAAGGATCCGCAATTTCTTCAGCATGGGTATGCAGAAGGCAGCACAAGATGACAGAGGACCATCAGAAGGACCATATAGGACAGCACCCTCGTTTATAGAAAAGAGACCCAAAACTAAGGAAGTTTGTGACTTGTCCAAAGCCACAGAAACAGTAAAACGTTAGAGGTAAGGTTTGAAGCCATTTTCACTACCTGCAAAGCCAGCATTCTCTCCATGATAGCATACTGGGATCTAGTAAAAATTTAACATAAAGTTAGAAGTAGGAAGCTGTCTGAGTTACGTGGAGGTTAAGTGACTACCGGTAGCCAGTAAGTGGCAAAAGCCTCAAAGATAAGTGAGACCAACCCAGCACCCCCTTCCCAGGCTTCCAGAGCCCAAGGCAGGGATTTAATGATTATTCACTAAATAGACTTCCTTGAAAGCCTCTCCCAGTCCAGATTTCAAACCAGAGAGTATTAACTCACTCCGCTTCTTCTCTCCTCCTCACTTCCCCCACTCCTCCACTTATAAATCAGAGCCCTCCCTGAGGAACGGGAAGGGGGCTCCTTCTGCCTTTAGGATCCCTTTAGAGGAAAAAAAAAAGCTATCCTTTTCAACCTCCTCCTTCCCAGTCCAACAACCTGCCAGGATTCAGGCTCAAGCAGTCTTGGGTCTTCTCAAATAGCTTCTCCTCTCATAAAGATTCTCAACCTTAAAAATAGAAGCTGACTTTGGGGCTTGGTTCTGAGGAGGGCATTTCTCTTGACTGGATGATCTCTGCTGGTCTTTTCCTCTCTGTGAATTTTCCCTGACCCAGAGAAACTCAGAAATACATCTTATCAGAAATGCTGCCATCTAGTCTGGGCTATGGAAATTCCAAATTCAGCCCCTTTTCTCCAGCCACCCCAGGCTTGATCCAGAAGCTTCACCCTCTCCTGGGGCCTGAAAGCCTCATTTCTTATCTAAATCCTTTCCAAGGACTTTGCAATTGAAGGAGACCTTAGGTATCCTCAAGTTCAAACCTTGGATGGTAGTGACATCAATTTAATTCAAAAATAAGAGTTGATTAAGAAACTATTAGATCCTTCCCGGTGCTGAGAGAAGAGAGAGGAAAAGGAAACAGCCCCTATCCTCAAGAAACCAAAATTCTGTCCTCTGGGTTCCAGATTCAAAGCTCTTTCTATGCTACCACCCCAAGCACTAATCAAGTTAAAGGGTTTCTGTCCATTTTGTCACCTTTTCCTTAGGCATTTCCTATCTATCTCCCTCCTGCCAGAGCTCTGGTCAAGGAGTCAAGAACTGAGTCCCAGTCATAGCATCACAGGGGAAGGGACTTTACAGATAATTTAGTACAATTTCCTCATGTTATAAAGGAGAAAACTGAGTCCTAGAGACTGGAAGTGATTTGTCCAAGGCTTTGCAACTAAGAGGTAGGGGTTGGGAGAGGTTAGGGGCAGAATTCAAGTCCAGCTTCTATGACTCCAATTCCCCTGATTTTTCCACTGTCACTCTGGGCCTCAGTTTCCCTCTTAGTAAAACAAGACAACTGGTTTAGGTCCCTCTCCTAATGCTCCTCTCTCAGCTTTAACCTCGTGGGACTGGAGAATAAGAAAGCTTTTTTATTTTATTATTTTTAGGAGGGTTGGGTGGGGAAAGAAAGCCTCCACGGACCCACCCTCGGTATGGGCAGCCAACCTCTACAGGGAAATCACCCCGAGCTTGCAAACTGGTCTTCGGTCAGCTCCTGGTATATTTGCTTATCTGAAGATGCGACTTTATCGAACAGCAGATGGGCTCACTGCGCTATTATCACATTTCAGGAAACAACCGGTGTTTCTTAAGGAATACATTCAAGCCTATGCTAAAGATAAGCCCGGACCCTCTACTTCAGGGAAGGCAGGAGCGGTAGGAGCAGCGTTTCCTGGTCATTGGGCTGAGTGTGTCCGGCACCAGCCTAGAGCGGAACCCAACGTCCCCTCCCCCTCCTCCAAGATTCTCT
>CM053597.1:229069846-229127142 GCA_028646575.1 Pseudocheirus occidentalis
ATATATATATATATATATATATATATATATATATATATATATATATATATATATATATAAACTTTATTTTTTGGCACACTTTGTTTACCTCAGTTTCCTCACCCTAGCACATCCTCCCTGATTCTTAGAGTTCCTTTCTCTGGCTGGCAACCATAGGAATAATTACTTTGCCCTTTAGATTGATCTCCTGGTAGTTGATCTCCTGCCTCCTGTCAAAGACTTTGGGAGGATTCCATGAACCCCTGGGACCTGTGAACACGGTGAGCACAAGACCCCTTCAGCCTGGGCTCTTTAAAGGCAATTGGACCAAATTATTGTATTCAAGATTTGGATTTTGGGGGAAGGACGGAGCCCTACTGATTAAAACCATTTTTCTTCAAGCTAGACTCTCATCTACCATTTGTTGAAAAATGTTTGTGTTGAAAAACAAAGTGTTCCAAAGGCAAATCCACACACATTCACTGTCTTTTTCCCTGAGTTCCCTGACAGGAGCGAAGGCTAATGCTTTTCGCTAATGCCGTCAGACTTTTTCCAGGACTGATTATAATTATTCTCCAGCTCCTTATTCTCTTTTGTCAAGAGAAATGAGGAAAATTTGCATTAATCAAATCAACGGCTCACATCTGCATTTTGATGGAGGAAATTAAAAATGATGCTGTCTCTGGGGAAAGGGCTTAGAGGGGAGTGATGTCGATCAGTTCCCCAGAGCTCCGGGCAGCAGTGGGGGAAGGTGAATGAATGGAAAAGAGCACCTCTCTGTGACGATGATAACTCACTCCCTGGCAATAGAATAGGCACTTTATCTTGCTCTCCAAGGACTAAGAGTAGATTAGGGTCAGGGTCAGCTACTAAGAGGGACCTCAGAACAGGGAAGGTCAGAGCTGGGAGGGGCCTTAGAACAGGGAATGTCAGAACTGGGGGTGGGGAGGGACCTAAGAACAGGGAATTTAGAACTGGGAGAAGTTTTATAACAGGGAATGTTAGAACTGGGAGGGTTCTTAGAACAGAGGACGTTAGGTCTGGGAAGGGCCTTAGAGTAGAAAATGTCAAAATGGGAAGGGCCTTAGAACAAGGGATGGCAGAACTGAGAGAGATTTTCATCAAACATTATTAGCTACTCTGAAAACGAGATCCTAAATATTGCCTCCAAAAGGATAAATAGAGTGAGATAGGAGTGTGTTTGGCTCTACTTTTCTCAGTATTTCTATGGAAATTCCCTCTTTCTGTGAACCTGGTGAGGGTCCCTTCCCCCTCTCTGAACCCAGTTTTCTTCTCTGTAACATGAGCTTATTAGGTGGGGTTTCCAAGTCCTCTCTGATTTTCTCTAATGAGCAAACTGCCTGATCTACAACCCCAGAAGTTCTGGGAATGAGAGCCACTAAGCAGGGTGTTCTCAGTGTACCCAGAATTTTACATGTCCTGGGGGAAGGCACCAGAGAAGGAAATCCAATTAAATTGCATATGCATTTAAGATATTGTTAAAATTTAAAAAGTCTTCTGACTGTAGATACTGGTCAGTAATAGGAGTGACAACAAATTCACATGGGTAGGTCAGCATGTTCCAGACCATTGCAGCTACTTCTGAGAGGAAGTCAGATTGACTGATACAAGAGGCTCATCATTAAACAAGACCCTCCATGCCCCAGGAAAGGATCAAAGTGGAAGATTAGTTACTGAAGAGATGAGGACAAAATTCAACCAACACTCTGCCTTCTTGTGGGAGAGGAGAGGGGGGCAGGTGACCTTCTCTTTTGATCTTCCCTGGATGAGCAAGGGAACTGTTCATGGCAGAAGGCACTCACCATCCAGCCCCAAAGGATGACCACTGCACTCAGTGAGGTGCCAGTGTGAGCATCCGCCAACAGAGAGTTGACTTGGCCTTCAGTCCTTCCTCTGCAGTCTGCTCCTCAGTCACCTGCCTTTGGACCCAGAGTCTGAGTCAACCCTCTGCACCTAAAATGAGCTCCACTCATTTTTACCCATTGACCCCAGCCACGCTGCCTGCATTCTCTTTCTCTTGCTCCTTCTACTGGAACATGAACTCTTGCTTCTGGGCCCCTGGGCTCTCACCTTCTCTTGACCTGAACTCATATCTTTTCCTGGTTGTCTCGTCCCATCCTTCTCTTCTCCTAGCTCTTCTCTGCCATGTTGTTTTCTCCTATTAGAATGTAAGCATTTTGTGGTTGTTTTCAGTGCTTAGTACATTGCCTAACATTTAATGCTTAATTACTACCTTTCCATTCATTCATTTGCTCTTAAACCTTTACCTCTGGCTTCTAATATTAATAGCTTTCCATCAATAGAACCTGGGCTGATTAAGCTGTCACATCTTGGGGCAGACATTACTATGAGTCTTTCCCTTTCTGCTTAGTGGCAATGCTTTCTCCCCAGGATATGCACACCTGGTCCACACTCTTTGATTTTCCTGTTCCACAGAATGACCTTTACCATGGAGAGTAGCTGGGTTCTTTATCCCAGAGTGGAAATGAGACAAGACATTTCCCTCGGTAATAATAGGGATGGTTATTTAAGGAACATCTGTGAAGTGTACACAGAGAAATGAAATGAGCACTGTTGTTCATACCAGGTGATACTTCTTTGTACTCCAAGTGATACTTCAGTTGTTCCCAGGAAGGACAGATTTGAAAGGTTGCCCATCAGGGTCATTTAAAGCATATGTTACCTGGACATGAATCCAACTAATAGCAGTAGCAACAACAATAATAAACCATCAGTGGCACTTCTATGGTGTTTTAAGGTTTGCCAAATGCTTCTATGTATATTTTATCTCATTTGATGGGGGTAATAATGCCTCTGGTTTCCCCTCTTGCTTACTCTTCATAGCAATATTCCCTCCCCTCAGTGGATGAATTCCTGAAAGGTTGCACAGAGCCTTCTTGTTCAGACATCATTTGAACAGGATGCTTCCAACTCTTAGATCTGGATGTGGGGAGTATTCCTAGTCCAATCTTCCTTCAGTGTTTCTCATTTGGGTTCCCATCCCTACCCATTATTCATTGACACCCCAGCCAAGGCTGTGTGTGCCTCAGAGGTTTAAGAAGATGGCCCTTTTGCCCATGTATAGTCTATATAAAATTACTCGTCCTTCCAGGGAGGGGGGAGGGAAAGGAAAGGGGGAGAACAAGAATTTAGAAGCCAAATTTTTAAAAGAATGTTTAAAATTGGTTTTTATATGTAATTGGAAAAATAGATATAGATTTTAAAAGTTGTCCCTTTTGAAGGCTACTCTGAGTTCCGAGGGGCTGCTATTTCTCCAGACTCTGGGAAGTTTTTCTTTGGGAGGAGCTTGAGGCACTTGCTGTGTTATGCAGAAGGATGATTGACTGGAAAGGCCAAATTCCTACGGAGAGCTATGCCTACCAGGAAAAGATTTTAAGGGTTGTTTTCAGCATCCCTTGCCTTAATAATGGCTCATTTCCCTATGAGGAGGCAAGGCTTGCTGAAAGGGACCTTAGAACACAGTGGGAGAGCTGGAAGAGATTTGACTGAAAAACTCATCTGCATCTCTGCTGCCCAGGAGCCAATGCAGAAACCCTCCCTACGCCCACTCTCCCAGTGCAACTCTTGCCGGTATTTACTCATTCATTTGCATGGAAGGTCCACCCAAAGTTCCAAAGTCATTCTGGTTTCTCTTGATATCACAAGAATCTGAGAAGCACACAGAGATTATCTATCCCTCTCACCATGTGACTAACCTACTGTCTTCCCTGTTCATCCAGTGGTTTCCCTTCTTCTTAATTCCTTCCTTGCCATATGTCACAGCCTACTCCCACTCACTAGTGATTTCTTCATTGCTCATGAATGATAGCTATCACTCCTTCAGATATCTCATTAATGGCTCCTTGAACCCCTCCCTATCATGTCAATTCCAGCTCAGACCTTCTCCTTGACATTCTCAGGCAACTACTTTCCTCTCTTCATTCTATCAGTTCTCCCTCCCTTCGAAGCACATCTGTCTCTGACATTTTGAAAGTATGGTGCCTCCACTTTCCTTAATGCCAAAACATTTGTCCAAAATCATGCAATTCATTCTCATATTTTTTTCCCTTTCTTGTGTTTCAGATGAACACTTACTTTCAGAATGACCTGACTCTCTCCAAGCTTTCTGCAAACTCAACTGCTCCTCTCTGCTTTATGAGGTGATGCTTCTCAGGGTTTTCAGCTGCATTTCTCTGCCTGATTTACAAATGAATTGATCTTCTAAACTCCTGTGACCTTTGGCTGCAAGAGCTTTCCACTTGGGAAGTAAGCAAAATATTTGCTGACTAAGGTATTGTGGGCTCTTTTGACCTCTTCATTATGGTAAGTGATTCACAACAGTTAAATTTCTGCATGAAGTTATTATCATCTGTGTCTATGTCCTTTCTTCAATCCCTGTCTCATTTGCCACCATGAATGCCTCATTTAATTAGGTCAAGTTGAAATTGCTTTCATCACATGCCATCTCTTTTTCTTCTTTATAGCTTTGTTCTCATTTTGATCTCCCTCTTCTCTGACAAAGCAGTGGTCTGACTTTTCACAGACAGCCAGTTCATTAATGACGTCAACATGAGTCACAAATCAATTCTTGTCTGTTAAAACTTGATTATAAGAGAGGCAGTGTAGCACAATGGATTGAGATTCAACCTCAAAGCCGGGAATACCAGCATTCAAATCATGTCACTAATACATCCTAGTTCTTTGACTTGAGCAAGTTATGAACTTCTCAGAGTAACTCTCTCAGACCACAAATTGTAGGGGAGGTCCTGACCTGCCAAGACAGAGTGAGTTTCCTCATGGGGCATTCCTTTTTTTTTTTTTAATTTTTTTTTTTGGAGGGCAGTTGGGGTTAAGTGACTTGCCCAAGGTCACACGGCTAGTTTTTTGTGTTAAGTGTCTGAGGCCGGATTTGAACTCAGGTACTCCTGACTCCAAGGCCGGTGCTCTATTCGCTGCGCCACCTAGCCGCCCCTATGGGGCATTCCTTACGCTCATACAATCCCACTTCCAGACTCTGTCCCTAAAATATAATCGTGTGTGTGTGTGTGTGTGTGTGTGTGTGTGTGTGTGTGTGTGTGAGAAAGAGAGAGAGAGAGAGAGAGAGAGAGAGAGAGAGAGAGAGAAACAGAGGGACAGAGGGACAGAGAGAGATGGAGATGCTATTTGGTCTTTACCATGCCCTGCATCTTCTGATGCTTTTCCCCCAAAAAACGTCCATGATGTATGGTAACAAAGCTTTTATGTGACATACAAGTCATTACCTTCTGTACCATATTTTTAGGGCAACTTTGTCTTTTTATTTGCTTCTCAGGTTGTCATGGCCAAAGGGTTTCTTCCTGCTTAGCTAAGCTGGTATTCCAAAAGCAGATTTAGTTTGCTGACCACACTGTGCTCAGAATCTTTCTAGCATGATAGAAACTACCTAGAACTTATACTCTAGGATGAACATAACCTTCAGGAAGCCAAGGTTATGTTTCCCTGGCTGCTAGGTGGAGAAATGGTTGGAGCCCTGGACTTGGAGTGAGAAAGATGAGAGTTCCAATCCTGCTTCAGGAGCTTACTAGCTGAGCTATTCTGGGCAAATAATTTAATGTTTCTCTGCCTCGGTTTCTTCATTTTTAAGTGGGAGGACTGGCTTCTAAGTAGCCTCCATGAGACTATAGATGTCTAAAGAAAGGCAGATGGATATGGAGAGAGATGGGTGGATGGACTGACAGCTACATAGGTGGAGAGAGAATGATATTGAGAGAGAGACTGATATTGAGAGAGAGAAAAGGAAAGAGAGGGAGGGAGGAAGGGAGGGAGGGAGGGAGAGAGAGAGAGACAGAGAGACAGAGACAGAGAGACAGAGAGACAGAGACAGAGACAGAGAGACAGGGAGAGAGCCAGGGAAGGAGAGACAGAGAGAGAGGAAGAGAGAGAGAGCACATTTATCAAACACTATGTGCCAGGCACTGTGCTAAGCATTAGGGTTACAAATACAAGAAAACAAGATGATTGCTACTCTTAAGAAGCTTACTTTCCAATATAGGGGATCTGCAAATCAGGGCTGGGAGGAGGATGTCCAGGCAAATCATTCAGAGAGTGCAGTGAGCCTGGTTGGGCCCCCTTGTGAATGAGATTCACCATTCAGGAGACATGACAACTTTGTGTCATCTCAACCTCAGAGACTTCATTTATAAAATGATAACAATAATAGTAAACAACATTGCCCTCACTGGGTAGTTATAAAGATCAAATAAAATAATATACATAAAACCAAAGTCCTAAATGAAGCCTATATTGTTACTGTGTCCCAATGAAGCATCAGCAGAGAGCTTTGTAGGATATAGAATTTTAGAACTTAGAGGGATCTCAGATTATGTGGTCACAGAAAGAGGACACAGAAGTGGGAGAAAGCCAGACAAGACTAGTCAGGGTGAGTGGTCCATTGAGGAGGGAGTATAGAAGAGTCTAAAGATGGTGATGATGGGTGGTGATGGGAGTTGGGGGAAGTGACCTTGTTCAAATATGATCTTCCCATTCTTAAGAGGGATCAAATTCCCCTGTTGGTGGTTCATGTGATTTGCTTTGTGTAAGCAAGTCCCTGGTTGCTTCTCCTATCCCCTGCCTGACATACCCGTAGCCTTGCTTCTTGAACCTTTGGTTCTCTCCATGGGGTGAATTTGAAAAGTTCCAATGAGTCTAAAGCCACCTCCCTAAAGGCTTTGAGGGCCCTGAGTCACTTGAGAGGAGATCAAACAAGCTTTAATTATCTACCATCCATTGTTTATCTATGGACAAGATTTTCTTTTTTCCCTCTAAGGTTAATAACAGGCAGAATCATGGAGGGAATGGGTCCATTGTTAAGAAGGGGGAAACTGGTTTTAAAAGGATAATAAATTCTGAAAGTGTTTTTTAAGAATACTAGGCTCTCAGAAATCTGAATTACATACAGTGTTAGAGCTGGGAGACACTTTAAAGATGATGGATTCCAACCCTTTCATTTTACAGAAAACAAGGCCCTGGAGAAGCCACACGGCTTGCTTGCCATAGAGAGCCATCTTGAAGGTCTAAGTTAGTACTGGATTTACCAATTCAATTGTTTTCCCACACATCACAGAGTTGTCCTACCTATTAGATGGGGGTGGGGGTGGGGGGAGGAGGCTTTTTAAATGTATACAAGAAAAGCAGATGCAGGGACCCAAAAAAAGTTCTGACCTTCAAGAAACTTACAGTCAGTGCAAAAATATGTATCAGGTGCCATCTATGTGCCAGGCACTGCAGATACAAAAACAAAAGCCCCCCAAAACAAAAAACAACAACAGGCCCTTCCCTCAAGGATGTCACAGTCAATCAGGGGAGATAATCAGTTATTACCCTCCTAATAAATGCTGGGCTCTGAGGCTACAAACCCATCCACACCATTTATAAAGTGTCTTCTGAAGGCCAGTGCTGGGTGCTGAAGATACAAAGATAAAATTGAAATGGTTTTCCCTCAGGGAGCTTATAGTTTATTCTGAAAACAATATGGACATCTGCAAGTCTCCATACAAAAGAACCGTCCTGGCATTTATGTCACAGTTCAGGGTTTCCAGGACATTTTATTGCCTCATCTGAGGGTCATTATAGACCCATGAGGACATAAAGACAGGCATTATTAGACCCGTATTAACAAGGAGGAAGCTGAGGCCCTTCCTTGACCCTGTCCCTTAGCCTTGGATGGGGCAATGTTGTACAAACTTTAGCAAACATTTATTGTTTAAAAGACCTCAATGTGAAGCCTGGGGAGTTGAGTGGGGGAGGCAACTACCAGAGAGAACGATATTTAAATTGAAAAAATAACTCATTTCTTTTGGGTACTGTGCTTCTGGGCATGAGAGTGAACTAGTCTTTATTTTGCAAATTACTGTGAACAGGAGTGTTTGGGGCTGACCTTTAAATCACACAAGACTGTTCTCCCCCTCCTTTGCTTCACTTACAGCAATTCTCACCCGCCTCTCGATCCCTGTGTAGGGCGTGTGGGCTGAGATGAATTATTAAAGATTGGTGCAGTTATGATTCAAGGATTGAGAGCCAGAGTCCTCCTGGAATTCTGAATTCAAGGTTGTAGCCTAATGGGCTCCTAGGTTAGCAATGAGTGGCTGGGAGGGTCAGGCTGGGCCCATCTAGCCAAGGCATCTGGGAGAGAATGGACTTTCCAAAGGGCTTCACCCTTTTCTAAATGTCATTTGTGTCTCTGGAAAGATATTAAGTCAAATTAGGAAAGGGAATCAGATTATAAAGGACTCAGTGGGAAGGGCTTTTAGAGAGGTCGGTAGTCTGACTCTTTTGACTCCAAGATGTAGACTTGGAAAAGACAGAAATCATTCTAATCTCACTTACAGACGGTACAGTGGTGAAATCAGTGGCTTTTGATGACTCTTCCCCTTACTACCTTGTAATATCAGGTAAATCCCCCCCTCTCTCTGGGGCTCAAACTCCTTAATCTGCACAATGGGAAGATTGAACTAGAAATGACCTCTAACCTCCATTCTGTCCCCAAACCTGTGATATTATGATTCTAGATGGGAAAATCAAGAGCCAGTGAGGGCAAAGGATCGTAGAATCACAAATTCAGACTTGGAAGTATCTGAGATGTCATTCAATCCAACCACCTTTTTTACAGTTCGAACACAATCCAATTCAATTTCAATGAGTATTCATTAAGTATCTACTATATACAAGGCACTGGTAGCCCAGTCACTGGGACAAGAAGTAGATGGCCAAGTAGCCTCTACCCTCAAGGTACTTAAAAGGGGGCCAAAGAGTCTAGCCCAGCTCCCAAGTCCCAGGCAGCCCAAAGAAATAGTCACCAGCTAGGGGTCAGCACTAAGGACAGCTCCAAACACACAGACTATTGCCCATTGTACTGCCCTCCAGAGGCCTGGGGTGACTGACTGACTACAGAATTCTCTTGCTGCTTGGGTCCCTATCCTGTGTTATTCAATGCAAGTTTGAGGCTCATAACAGGCATAGATTAAAGTGCTCAAGGAGAAGTGGCTTACACAGATGGATTAATTGATTCACTCAATTAATTGATTAATTCAATGACTATGGATGTGTCAGGTACAAGAGAGATGCAATCACTACCATCATGGAAATGAAAGTCTTAATGAGGAGACAAGGCTAATGTAGAGTACTCAAAGAATAGTGAAATAATTTGCAGAGTGACATAAGGAAAGCCAGAGGATAATAAAGTTTCAATTGGAAGGAACTTCAAAGTCTGTTGAGTCCACTATCTTCATTTTACAGATGAGGAAACTGAGGCAGAGAAGTTAAGTGACTAACTCAGGGTCATATAACAAATAAATGTCTGAGGTGGGATTTAACTCAGATCTTCCTGACTTCAAGTCAAGGTTCCACGTATGACACCACATAGTCTCTCAAAGATCATTTCCAGGTTGGAGAAGAAAAGGACAGATTAACCAAAGATTACCTAAAGGAGGGGGTATCTGAGGTGTGCCTCAAAAGATGGACAAGTTTTTGACTGGAAGACTTGGATGTGAGGTCATTCTAGGTGACAAGAACAAAACAAGAGCATGGAGGTGGGAAAGTGTGGATCATGCCCATTGAGAATACTAAGAATCCAGTTGGACAAGTATATGAGTAATGAGAGATAAAGCCATAAAGGTAGACTGGAGTCAGATTGTGGAGGGCATTGAAGGCCAGGATCAGAAACTTGGATTTTATTTTGTAGGTCAGAACCTCCTAAAGTAACCTGGTCACAGAACACTTTTGAAATTCCCTGAGAGAGCCCCAGATGATTCTCAGAAGATTCTGAGGGTGCAAAAGGAATTTGGAGACATTTTGGAGCAAAATAGAAGAAATTTAGCCTATTTTTATCCTAAAAATTGCTGCACATAATAAGCATTTTTGATACATGCATAATGTCATGTTTAATACATCAGAGGGAAAAATACCACCAGCACAGGCCCTTGCTCTGATTCACATGGCATCATCTTGGAGATGCTGTCCTCATGAGTCACCTCTTCTAAGAGCCCCAGAGTCACTTTGATGGGTCCTTGCTTGTCTGGTGCAGGTGCCAGGCTCCCCATATCTTCCAGTCCCAATGTTTCTAGGTTATATATCCCATAAATCCTCCTTCAGCCCTTCCCACCACCAAACCTATCATGATCTGGAAGCTGTCTCCTGAGTCTTTAAGGAAGCCATGGTTACCAGGGTGCTGTCAATCTACTAACCCTGGGGCTCTGACACAGTGGATAGAATAATGGATCTGGAGGCAAGAAGACCAGAATTCAAATCCAGCCTCAGACGTTTACAATAGTTTGTCCCTGGGCAAGTCATTTAACCACTGTCTGCCTCAGTTTCCTCTTTCATAAAATTGATGTAATAATAGCAGCTACCTCCTATGGTGGTTATAAATATAAAATGAGATAATATCTCTAAAGTGTTTGCAAACCTTAAAGCACTATATAAATTTTAGTTTCATCATCATCCTCTCCTTTTCGCCTCATATCCATCTTTGATGATGTTTCTTATGCCATTTATTAGTCGTAATGCCATATCAGGAACCTCAAGAGTAATAATGAAAAAAAAAAGAGTGGAAAGAAAGGACCAGACCTCAAGCCATCTATGAAGCAGTTATCATTAAATCAATTTAGCATAGGTTAAAAAAAAAGAATGGTCAATTGGTGGAACAGACTAGGTACACAACATATAAAAGCAAAGCATGACAATGTTTTGTAAACTCAGAGACGCTAGTTACTAAGGGAAAGATTCTCTATTTGACAAAAAACTACTAGGTTTAGACTAAAATCTCACACCACATATCAAATGTTGTCAGCTATGGCCCACTCTAGTCCACCATCAGCCACTGAGTCATTGCTAATTTTGATCGAATGAACTAATACGAATAAAGCATGTTGAAAACCACAAATAGTTACATAAGCATGGATTAATTTGATTAAAAATAATTCTAACATCTAGGTGTTCCATAATTCATACATAAGCAGTATCCTAAGAAGGTTAGCTAAGACCTGTGATTTTGTTGGCATAGGGAACTCCCAGTGAAGAGCTTCCCTCTAGCAGCATGCAGTAGGGGGACTTGCTCTGCAAAGTCATGGTTCAAAGCATTTCCTGGGACTCTGAGAAGTTGTTACTTTACTCTGGTCACATGCCCAGTATAGGTCAGAGTCAGGACTTGAATCTTAGTGTTCCTGCTTCTAAATCCAGTATGCTACACAATTATTATTATGCCCCCTTTTCAGATAAGGAATCTGCAATGTAGGGTGACTTGCTAGGGTCACACAGTCAGTATTTATCAGGGATGGAAACTGAGGCCAGGTCTTCCTGTCTCTAAGGCTAGTTCTCTTTCCACTAAACCACACTGTCCTTCATTAGAATATTGGTATTAAAAAGGTGTTGATGGTGCTGTACTGTCTAATTTCCCAGAGGCAACCCAACATGTTCTCCTCTTCCTGTCCAGTTTCTGACCCTGAATCTTATCTGTGTATGCATCCACACTACATGGACTGCAGAGAAGCCTTCACCTGTGACATAGTTTGTGCAATGTTCCAGTCCTTCTGATCTATATGGCCACTGGACCTAGATGACTCTGGAGGATAGACTGAGGCTGGTGACCTTGCACAGCTCTCCTTCACTTCAATTCAATTCACTTGTTGTGTCATAGCATCACTTGCCTGATGTTATGGTCCTCTTTGAGAATGAAGGATAGACAACAACAGCCTGTATGATAAGCATTTGTGGTCCACTTGGTATTTCCTATGTGGATAGAGGGCTGAACTCTTCTGAGTGGCCACAAGACTCATTGAGGAGCCTTTGTAACATTCTAAGGCTTAACATCATTAGCACAATCTTTTCTGCAAAGGGTAGCCTCTTCAGGATCTCACTTTCTCTAGGGAATTTCCATCTCTATAGGATGTTTGCCATAACAATGCTACTGGTTCTGTGTTTTAACCAATTATTCTTGCCAAGGAGATGTTAATCTCTGTTGTTCCTATGTTTCCAAAAGCCTGGAAGTGCTGTCAGTATCCTGGGACAAAGCTTCAGATGTTTCCACCTTAGTTCTAGCTTTGAGATGCAAGTATTTGAAGACCTGTCACCGGGAAGAAAAATTAGTCTTGTTCTGCTTGGACCCGGAGGGCAGAACTGTTGTGGAAGGCACAGAGAGACATATTTCTGGGCAATAGAAGGAAATACATTATAATGATTAGAGAGGTCTTACATGCCTGATACCATAGTGAGCTACCTACCCCCAACACTGCATGTATGTGAGTAATGGCTGAATGATCTTCCAGAGATATGGGAGAAGGGAGTCTTGCACTGAGAGAGAAAAGTTGGATGACACAGTCTCTGAAATGCCTTCTAGTGCATGTCAGATTTAGGCTTCAGGATTCTGGGTTCGGATCCTGCTTCTGTTCCCTGTGTGAACTCCAGTAAGTTACCTAACCTCTCTGGGCCTAAGTTTCCTCTTCTCTGCAATGAGAGTTAGACGTGATATTTCTGACCCCTCTTCTACCCATGAATCCTATAGGCTTTGAGTTGGGGGCAGGGAAGGCCCAGGGGGTAGAAACCACCTCCTCACCACCTCCCTGAGGCAAGGTGTGGTAGCTTAGAATGTAATCTGGGTAGCTCTCAACAGAGATTTGCCACTCCACATCACAGGTTGCCAGACCATGCTCAGCCCCTAGCCCAGGGAAGGCCCACTGAGCCGGAATTTTGGTGGATTCTTTCTCTTTTGGCAGAAAACAAGTGCAAGGACTCAAACCCCTGGGGTTTTACCAAGCTACAGGAAAGCCGTGTATATGCTCCCGAAGAGTAATGATCAGTCCTTCCTTGGTGGGCGTGGTGCTACAAAGCCCTCTACCATTACAAAGTGGGTCACAGTTTTTAACAAGCTTTACCATTTACTAAACACTTTCTAGCTTACAGTTTTTGTAGTTAGAGTTTGCAGGGTTTTTTTTTTTTTTTGCTTTTATTTTTTGCTTTTTTGGAGGGCAGTTGGGGTTGTGACTTGCCCAAGGTCACATGGCTAGTTTTTTTTTTGTGTTAAGTGTCTGAGGCCGGATTTGAACCCAGGTACTCCTGACTCCAGGGCCGGTGCTCTATTCACTGCGCCACCTAGCCACCCCGAGTTTGCAGTTTTTACAGAGTGCACGGTGGGACAGTTACTTGCCTCTATCCATCCATCCATGCAACTATCAAACAATTGAAAAACGAGCATTTATTATGCATCTCCTGTGTGCCAACATTTATACTGGGTTTGGGGGATAGAAAGACAAAGATGGAAATGATCTCTGCTCTCAGGAAGTTTAAAGCCAAATAGAAGAAGTTTAGAATGGAGGCAGAAGACCTAGATTTTGCCATGTTATTTTTCTCTGTTACTAAGGATGGATGGTTCAATGGTGGAGGCAGCATACATCAGGACATAACTATAGTGTAAAACAAGACATCTGTAAACAAACAAATGAAATGTAGAGTCTTTGGAGCTCTGGTCTAGAGATTGCACTCCCATACATGAGCTCTTCACCTACTTCTCTGATGTTGAAGCCCCCAAAGGGCAGCAGGAGTCACATGTCTCCCTGCTTCCCTCTCCCACGAATGGGGATTTGTTTGTGAATGGGAGCTGTGATTTCATCTTGGTAGAGAATTCCCAGAGTGGAAACTCCCTCCTCCAGCGCAGATTGGTACCTGCTGGGACCTTGGGAGGTCAGGTGGCCAGCTCAGAGACCCACAGTGAGGATATGTCAGAGGCTGCCTCTGATGTCAGACTCTGTCAACATCAATAGTAACTAGTGACAGTACTACTAACAATCATGTTCTTTCAGAAGTGGAATAATTAGTAACTGCTACTAACAGTCATGCTTTCTTCCTCTAACTCATATTTCTATCGAGCCTTCAGGTCCATAAAGCACCTTGCTCACAATATTCATGCATGAGAGGTCAGGCATGCAAAGCTTCTTATACCCACTTTACAGAGAAGAAAACTGAGGCCAAAGGGGATGGAGTGACTTCCCCAAGGTCACACAGCTAGGAACTTAGATCCAGGCCTCCTTGCCCTGACACAGGGCTGTCTGGAGGAAATCTCTACAGACCTTAAGCTCCTCCCCAACTCAGTGCTCCCTAATTCTCCTTGTGGATTCTGATCTCCTTGAAGTAATGGTCCCAAGGGCTCTGGGAATGGAGGAGGCACCTAAAAGCCCATCAAGGCCTCGTTCTGGGAGGCTCAGATAACAAATGAGTCACCAATGAGGTCGTCTGTGATGAGTTTCAAGTCTGAGTCCTTCCCTGGGCTCCAGAGCCCAAGCAAGACGGCAGATCTGGAAGGGGCCTTGGTAGCTAGCTACCAGCCCTCCCCTTTGATTGGATTTTGTTCTCCCCTAATTTTCCATATGAAGAAATGGACAGGGAGGCCTAGAGAGATGACGTTGGGTCCCACAACCAGCAAGTGGCAGAGATGGATCTCTCAGCTCCACTTCTAGTATAGGGCTTTGTATACAGGAGGTGCCTAAGAGATGCTTGTCGAATTGATTGGATTTGAGTTGCACTACATCCTATATGGGTTCCCCTAGTCCAGCTTCCTTCTTGCAGAGAAAACATTAAGTTATTTTACTCACTGGCAGGGTCAACAGGCAAGGCCAGAATATCTCAATCTGGCAATGGGAAATAGAGAGCAACAGGCTTCCTCAGTGGCTCCTCAAGACTTCCTGAGGTCCCCCAAGTGATACCAAGAGAACACAGGTGAGAAACGGGCCCAGGGAAGAACTTGCCCCTTTGATGGAGAGAATCTCTTCTTGGTCACTGCCTCAGGAGCATCTACAATGAGAAAATGCAAGTATCTGTGCATGTGACTGTCCTTGTCCATGTCTCATATTAGCGATGGCCCAATAATCTATTCTAGGAAGCCACCTGTCACTTCTGTTCCTCTGGCGCCAGCTGCCCTGGCCTCCCCAAATTCCTGCATGGGGGTGAGTGGATTAATTGGGTGACAGAACTCTGGCCTGTGCCAAGAGAGGCTCAGACCTTCTTGGGGCTCCAGGCAGCTCCCCCAGCTGCTCCCTGGCTGCTTAAAGGAGCTTATTTTTAGAGCCAGGCTCTTTCCCAGATGCCAGGATAAGCCCAGCTGAGATTCCTGATGACCTGAGCAAGCCCAATTTCTGGAGAATGAGCTCTACCTAGAACCATTATTAACATATGAGAAACATTCGGGGAGAATGAGAGAGACATAGAAAGGAAAAAGAATGAAAGAGGAAATGAGAAACAGCATCACAAAAACTAGGAGACTGAATCACAGCAAGGGAGCAAAATGAAGATGGAATTCAGTGAGGGAAGAAAGGGAGAGGAGTGAGGAGGGAAGAAAAGCAAGAAGGGAAGGAAGGAGGAAGAAAGGAAGGAAGGAAGGAAGGAAGGAAGGAAGGAAGGAAGAAAGGAAGGAGGGAGGGAGGGAGGAAGAGCAGTGAGGAGAGAAGAAAAACAAGGAGGGAGGGAAGGAAAAAAGGAAAGCAGGGCAGAAAGAAGGAGGGAAGGAAGGAAGGAAAAGAAGGAAGGAAAGGAGGGAGGAAGGAAGAAGGAATAGAGGGTAAGAGAAAAGGAGAAAGGGGGGAGCAGGTATTTTTATTTTCCTTTATATCTCTTCTTAGTGGGGGATGGGAAATGCCACGTTCCCATTGCAGGGAATGGTGGGGAAGCAAATATTCTTAATAGTCTCTGCTCTTCTTGTCCTATATTCAATGGGCATCAGATAGAAAAAGTCCTGGGATCAGTCTGTCTTCCACTTTTTTTTAAATGTCTGATATTCTACAGACTATTACAAAATGATGGCTTTTTGTAATTGAATGAATATTGGGATGTCAGCCCATCTTTTGTAGGCTGACTGAAAGCAAAAAATCCTGTCTGGAGGAATGACATTCATGCATTTCTCTGTGTGTCTGGGACATGTATCCCAGTTTATTGCCACACGATTTTGATCTCCTCTGCAAGGTTCCTATATTTGAAAACCTTTCCAATCTGTGTAGCCTGGAAATGATGAGTATTCTGTTTGGTAGCATCTATTAAAAGCATTCTTGAATGTTTATGGGTCAGTGCTAGCATCATCATCTCCCATTAGTCAGTGAAGCTCAGGGCATTGTCTTAAAGATTCCTGGCTCCCAGCCCTGGGGTTATTCCATGGGGTTACTAGGATTGACTTCCCTGTAGCAGGGATTGATTGGGATCAGGCTGCAATATCCACAATCCCTTGCTCAGTTCTACTGGGGGCACACCCTGGAGATGGACAGTTAGGCTTAGGGATGGGCAAAGGATAGAGTTCTGAGGACAGAACCTTCACCCTTGACTTCTTTCCTGTGGAATTTTGATCGACTGAGCCAGTCATAAAGAACAGGTAGTACAAAGAGCCTTGAACTTGGAGGCAAGTAGCCTGGGTGCAGATTCTCACTCTACCATTAACCTGTTCTGTGACCTTGGGCAAGTTACCTCCCCTCTCTGGCCCTGAGGTTCCCCCTTGGTACTGTGAAGGTGCCTGCATCAGGGGTCTACAGTAAGGATGGGCTGAAATAATGACTGGGAAAACATTTTATTAACTGTGAAGGGCAATGGCAATGTGAGCAATGGGTCCATTTCACGAAGTTGAACAAGTCCAATTGCTAATGCTGTCCTACCATCTGTGCAGCCTATGTGTGTTTGAGTGTCTCCTCCAATATGATGCAGGCTTCATAAGCGCAAGAACTTTTTTCCTTTTGTTTTGGTATCCCCAGCTCCTAATACAGTGCCTGGAACACAGCAAATCCATGGTAATTGCTAGATGACTGGGTGGTAATGACCCTGTAAGGTGATGGAATCATTATTCTCATTTCACAGATAAGAAAATTGAGATTCAGAGAGAGAAAAATGGTTTATTAAGGGTTACAAGACTAATATCTAATGGAATACTCCTCCATTTCCCTTTCCCTTTCCATTTTCCTTTCCCTTTTCCCTTCCCATCTCCCCTTCCCCTCTCCTCTCCTCTCCTCTCCTCTCCTCTCCTTTCCTTTCCTTTCCTTTCCTTTCCTTTCCTTTCCTTTCCTTTCCTTTCCTTTCCTTTCCTTTCCTTTCCTTTCCTTTCCTTTCCTTTCCTTTCCTTTCCTTTCCTTTCCTTTCCTTTCTTTCCCTTTCCCATTCCCTTCCCTTTCCTTTCCCTTCCCTTTCCTTTCCCTTCCTTTTCCCTCTCTTGCTATGCTTCATGTCTCATACTATTTTCATTACAGTTGACCCCTCTCTCCAACACATAACACATCCAGACAAAAATAGAAAAGCTCTATCAGAAAACCCAAACCTCTTTATCTGTTATCACCAATCCCCTAGCTATCTAGAATGATATGGACACCCCAATGAAAACAGCGTCCATTTTCACCTATTTGCTAGGCCTTGGGAAGGTGGGGGGTGCCTGAGACAGAATTCTGATGAGGAATGAAATTGTCTCCCCTTCTGACTCATCAGGCTGACTTAGCTCCCTGGTGAGGACGGGCATGCATAACAAGGGCTCTTGCTTGGCATTTCCATTTCCAGGAGGAGATAATCTCTCTAACAGTTCTGTGGGCACAGGAGTAGTCCACCACCTATCCCCTTCCATGTTGCTGCCTGTTGTGTTGGGGGCACCCCTCTGCTCCCAGGCACTCAAGGTCAGAATCTCAGTCATGTTCAGTTCCTCTCTCTCTCTCCCTTACCTTCTATAACAACCAAGTGCCACATCTTTTCCCGCTCTCCCTCCTCAGCATCTCTCACACCCTTCCCTTACTCTCCACTAATCCTCTTCTCTTCTAATCTAGCTTGTGCACACAGATTCAGACACATCTTCCTAAAGCACAAGCCAATCAAGCTATCACCCTGCTGAAAAGTCCTCAGTGATTCCCTATTGGCCCTACTCTCTAGAATTGAACATTATCCTACCTGTCTGATGAGCATCCCCACTTTGGATCTGTTATAGGCATCTTCCCAAAATGTCCCCCTACACCCATCGTCCTTCCAAACATCCCTATTTATACAAAGAACACCATGTTCCTTCCAGATTCCAGCTTTGCAACATTGGAACCATCCTCCAAGTTTCCTTCTTCTTCACTGCCCACCCTTACCCCCAATGTCCAATAATTTGCTAGCTTTGTCAATTCTGTTACCATGATATCTGTCCCATCCATTCCTTTTTGTCTGTAGCTATACTCATAGAGTTAGACTCAGAATCAATAAGCATTGATTTAGTACCTTTCATGTGCCAAAAATGAAAAAAGAATCCCTTTGACCAGTCAACAGACATTTACTAAATAACTTCTGTGCACTAGGTGCTATGCATGGTACCAGGAATCAGAAAAAAAAGAAATACTTCCTGCCTTCAAGGAGCCTACACTCTCCTGCGGGACGTAGCAGGTATACACTAAATGAATGAGAAAGCATTTACTAAGTGCTTACTGTGTGCCAAGCATGGGGGATACAAACAGAAAAGGTCTCCAAGAGAACTGGTACTCTAATGGGGGCAGTTGGAAGGTCTTGAGAACACTGCAGCCAGACAGATGGTAAGGCCCCCACTTCGTTCTTCATATCTTCCTTCCTTCTACCCTCCTGTGTTCTAGCTTGGGAAGCCTCTCCTATTCCCCTCCCTGCTCCAGGTGAGAATCCCAGAAGTCCCCAGGTAGAAGGGGTCTGCCTCAGAGCTCACTTTGCAAAGTGATAGCAAGAGTCACACAATGATTGAGATGGGAGTGGGAGTCAGGTCTCCTGACACCCAGACCAGTGAGATTCTGACTGACCTGAGCTTCTCCCCTCCCCTAAGTGGTAGACGCATGAAAATTCCAATACTTAAGTGACTACTATCTGCGGAACACTATGTTTAGTGCTGGGGAGGAGCAGCATAAAGAGAGTTATCAAATCATAAAATCTGACCCTAGGAAGGAAGTTTGAAGGCAAGGCTAGGCTCAAATAGGAGTCCTGCTACAAAATGCCCAATGAGGCTCATCCTGCCTCATCTTCTGGAAGATGGCCAGTGAGGGGGAAGCAGAACCCTGACCCTTCCCAAGCTGCCCCCCTCACACACACTTTGCAGCAGCTCTAACGTTTTGGGAGCTTTTCCAGGACACAGTCTGTCTCTGCATCTCCTGGAGCTCTCTGAGGTGCAGCAGACCAAACCTAATTTGTCATTCAAAGACCTGAAAAGAGTTCTCCAATCTGCCTCTCACTCCCACCCAAGCCTTTTCTTTTCCTCCCAATAGTCTTCATACAACCCAGGCTCCAGGCCTCTCCCTAGCCTGGCACCCCTCACAGGAGCCCATGGGCTCTGTTCCATTTGCTCCCTTGGGGAATTTCCCAGGTTTACCTCCTCTCAAATACCATTTTCCCTGACTCTGGTTCCTTCACTTCCAAGCCATTTGTCAGAAGATGCAGGTGTCATTAACTAACAGAATATGGGCCAAGTCCCAGAATCCAAAGAACCAATTGATCTTCCCCTCTGGAGGTTCTCTGTGATCTGGAAGGAGGGGCAAGATCCAATGACTGGGAAGCCCAAGAGAATATGTTTGTGTGAAAGAGGGAATAGATTGAGGTCATAGAATGTCAAAGCCTGGAGGGCCTTAGAACAAGGAACATTAGAGCAGAGAAGAACTTTAGAATATATAGTTGGGAACCATTGATGGCTTTTTGGCAGAGAAGCAAAGAGACAAGGGCTAGCTTTGGGAAGCCTAGTCTGGCTCTGTGCAGCACTGATGGAGGGAAATATTATTTATAATTAAAGCTTAACACTTAATAGTCTCACTTTCTCACATTGTACAGACCCCCAGGGCCAGAGAAAACCCAAGCCCTTCCCAACAGCCAGTGTGGCCTTGCAGGCACCATAGCTTGCCTTGAATCCAAGATGATATTCTGCATGAACAGCCCTGTAGCCAGAGTCAGGGGCAGGGGAACAAAAACTGGACCAAGCCATGGGCAGAACCTCTGGGCTCAGGAAGTCATGGGCCCAGGGTCAGGCATGTGATCAGTGGCCCCTCTTCCTTCCCTCTCCCATCTTTCTTCCCTGAACAGCCCCTGGGAACCAAGAAAAACAAACATCCAATTACCTGCAAAATTGTCAGTCAGAGGAAACCTGTCTCTCCCCATTTAGACTTTACCAACAATTAATTAAGCTTTCAACAAATAACAGGTTTGCCTGTGAATCTCCATGGCAGGGATGTTGGGAGGAGTCAAGACTCTCAGAGCTGGAAAGAGCTTTGGGAATCTATATACTTGAAGATGGAGCGTGAGAGTTGGAAAGGACATTAGAACGTAGAACATAGAATGCTAGTGGTGACAATCCAACTTGATTGTATGCTTCTTGAGGACAGGAACCATCTTTTGCCTTTTTTTGTATCCACAGCTAGGTGGATAGGGTGCTGGCTCTGGAGTCAGGAAGACCTGAGTTCAAATCTGATTTTAGATACTCACTAGCTGTGTGATCCTGGGCAATCCACTTAACTCTGTGTGCCTCAGTTTCCTCATCTGTAAAATGAGCTGGAGAAGGAAATGATAAACTACTCCAGTAACTTTGCCAAGAAAACCCCAATTGGTGTCATGAAGAGTCAAAGGTGCCTGAAAAATGACTGAACAATAAAATTCTTCGTACAATGTGTGACATATAGTAGGCAGTCTATTTATCAACTGACAATATTACAACGTAGAATGTTAGAATATGGAAAGTCAGAGCTGGGATGGACTTGAAAACAGGGAAGGTGAGGGCTAGGAAGGCTGTTAGATCTTAGTAAAAGAGTCAATAGCCCAGTTCACAAGAAGAGCGGAAGTTAAAAGGAAGCTGACTTGTCCCTTGGCATGTCCTTTCTGGCCCAAGGAGGAAATGGGACAAAAGGAGGTGAAGGGGTAGGTAGAATCAATCCCATGGCTTCACCTCTCCCCTATCGGCTGAGAGATATCCCTGGAGCTCTCTAAGGAGAATTTTTAGCTCTTACGTTCAAGACACATTGGATTGCTAACAATCAAACCAAGTTTTATAAAGTCTTATAAAGCTCTTACTGTGTTCCAACCACTGTGCTAAGTGCTAGGGATACAAAGAAAGGCAAATATGGTCTCTGCTCTCAGGGACCTTACAGTCTAATAGGAGAGACAATGTGCAGACAACTATGTACCAACAAGGCATAAATGGGGTAAGCTGGAGACAGTCTCAGAGGAAAGGCACACAGATCGAGGACTTCGGAACAGCCCCTCCTAAGCCCAATACACTAACAGTCTTTCCTTCTTGTTGTTGTTCAATTGTTTTTTTGGGTGTGCCTGACTCTTCCATGACCCCACTTGAGGTTTTATTGACAAAGATACCAGAGTGATTTGCCATTTCCTTCTCCAGCTCATCAGGAAACTGAGGCAAATAGGGTTCAGTGATTTGTCCCACCACATACAGCTTGTAAGTGTCTGAGGGCACATTTGAACTCAGAACTTCCTGACTCCAGGCCCAGTGCTCTATGCACTTCACTACCTAGCTGCCCTTCGGCTAATTCTAGAAAGAATGATAATTATGGTGAGCATTCCTATAGTAATTTACAGTTTGGAAAATGTACTACATACATTCTCTCCTTCTGATCCTCCTTTTCCCTCACATAATAGCATTTTGTGGATGAAGACACTTGAGGCCATCAAGCTGAGTGGCAGAGCCAGAAGGAGGTACAGCGCATCCTCCCCAGGTGGAGAGATGGGCAGCCCTGACATTGTTTCATCACTGCACATATCCTTAAGAGACTTTGGAGACAGGCAAGTAGCTAGACCCAGAGTCAAAGTCAGATGGCACTTGGAAAGATGGCCGACCATCTTCTGTGTGTGCACACCTTGTTTCCACAGAAGCCTATCTCCTATCCCTTGCAAATGTCTTGTGGCTATGAATCACTGAGCACCATATCCTCAGAAAGACCAGAATTGCAGTGATCCAAAGGGTAATGGAGACACAAGAGGTGGGTGTAGGAATGTTGCAGTGTTACTAGCAATGATTTACTCAGGAGAAGTGTCAGGAAAGACATCAGGAAAGACTCAGGAAAGGACATTTACACAAAGATGTGTAAAAGTTAACGATGTGGCTTCTAATAAAATCCAGGAATAATAGTCTCAGGGCTTCTCTGGTCACCCTGAAATGTGAAAAGGAGAGGGCAGCTCCTTCTGAACAGATTTTCTCTGGGGAGATTTCTGCAAGGGTAGGGCTAAGCATCTCTGAGTATGAAAATGGAAGATTCTGGAAGGTTGGTGCTGTTACCATTTATTTGATATTTAGTAAATAATATTTATTATCATTTTATTATTTTAAATAAAAATCATTTATTTCCCCCTTTGTATCTAATGATACCTTGTTGAATTAAATTGAATTGAAGGTGTGGAGGGAGGAACAATCAGCACTAGTACAGGGACAGCTGCATCCGTTGATCCAAGGTTCTAACAATTGAAGATTCTTTGATCCTAAGATTTTGTAGTTTGTGAGTCTGTGATTCTTGGATTCTGACGAGTTTTAGGGTCTTAGATATACTCTCCCGCAAATACTGGATAAAGGGCTGGACCTGGAATTCAAATTCTTCCTCACACACCCTCTAGCTGGGTGACCCTACCAAACCTTGGTTCTCCCATCTCTAAAATGGTAGCACCTACCTAAGCTTATAACAGCGCTAAGACTTTTGGGTCCCACTCTGCACAGAAAGCGCTTTGCCCTCGGTAAGCCACTATATAAATATTTGGTTATTATTCTGAGCTATTAATATTCCTGGGGTTCCTGGAAGTCTCATTAAGAAACTGGGACATCCCAAGAATCATTTCCAACCACGCTCGAGTGCCCTGATAACCTAATGGAGGAGCCCAGCCTCCGGAGGCTGTAGCGACTGTCAGATCCGGGGACCTTTTTTCCAAAGGTGACATTTACGGGTACTTAATTGTGGTTTCCGCCTCAGTGAATGTGAAGAGCAGCAGGGCTAAATGAGCGTTTCTGACAATAACCGGATGTTTGTGCATTTATTCTCCGCCGCCTTGCGCGGCTCCAGGGTCTGGCGTTGGGGATAATCACATTTTCAGCCAACAGCTCTTTTCAGAGTCTCCAGCAACCCAACTCAGGCGTCCGGACTGGGCTTTCACTCGGCATTGAATTAATTACATGCCGGCAAGCCTGCCACCGTCAAAGGACGGAGAAAACCAATTTTCAGAAGCCCGTTTGCTCTAGGCAGTTTTCATTATGGTAGAAAGGGACAATTATGAGATTATATCGGGGCTGCTTTGTGTACTGGGGAGGCGGCAAGCTGCCAAAGGGGCTTTGTGTGGAGCAGAGAGAGGGTTGGAACCAGGTGTGGGCAGGGATTCTTAAGGTCAGAAGGTGTAGGGTGCTGTGCTTTCCGACCCAGAGATACAGAGAGAATAGGAAGGGACTCAGAGCCTGAGGTCAAGAATGCAACTATCACTGACCTGTGACAGGGATGGCCACTGCCCAGCTCACTCGTGTTCTCTGTGTTCAGAATCTCAGGCGGCTTAAAGTACAGCCCAAAACAAAACACTTCCTTGGGGAGACACTTAGGAGGGGAAAACAGACCCAGACACCCAGAGTAAGCCACCCAGGAGCACCAGCCCACCAGAACTCTACTGCTCCATGAAGACATTCATTGCCATGTTACAAGGGTGACTGTGGAGAATACCAGATTAGAAGCCTGACCTCTCCCTATTCGGATGTCATACCCTCAGTTCAGAGAGACTATTGCCCACATGAGAGTTATTGACAACAGCTGCTGTCCTCCTGCCCTTCTAGTTCAACTGTCCTGCCTGCCCAATTATGGCAAGAGGAGGGCCAAACATAGCCTACAGCATTCCCAGCCCTAGCTGAACCATGTTCCCAAAAGACAGCTGAAAGCAGCAGCAGTTCCCTGGACAGACACTAGCTATGGACATAGCTAAATTCCAGGAATACAAAGAGACACCAAGAGTGCCTGCTTTTCTCTGTGCTCTGGTTGGACCAAATCTCACTCTGCACCATTACCAGAAGGAATCTAGCAAATGGTCACATAGGTTTGAGAGGTGCATGGTAAAAACTGCCTTTAGCCTATTGAGAAGTAAATGCCACCCAACCAGGAGACATTCTGATCCCCTCTCTCCAGGCCATGTGCTTATGGCCCTGTGCCCCAGGCATTTCAGCCACAGAGCTTTCAACGGGATAATGTAGGGAAGGTGCACTTTGGGGTGAGCCAGTGACCTCCCCAGCTCTCCCAGATAAATAGAGCGGAGAAATGGAATAGCAAATTGAGGGAAAAGGCTCCCAGGTGACTTAGGTAGCTATTTAAATGCACAGTCTGTGAGAGTCACCTGGGGAGAGAAGGAAAAAAATTCGCATCGCTTCCTAAACAGAGAAGTGGTCTTTCTTTCCATTCATCTTACACACACACACACACACACACACACACACACACACACACACACCCTCACATGTGTTCATATGTGCATGTGCATTTACACACATATATTCATGTGAAAAGACTCAAGAGGGGGAATACAAAGACAAAAATGATGAAAATGGGGCAACTAGGTGGTACAGTGGATAGAGTCAGGAGGACCTGAATTCAAATATGACTTCAGACACTTACCAGCTGTGTGACCCTGGGCAAGTCACTTAACCCCGATTGCTTAAAAAAAAAGATTAAGAGACCAGAGACTGTGACTTGCTCAAGGTCTCGAAAGAAGTGACAGAGCCTGAATTGGAACTCAGTTCCTCTGACTCTAGAGCCAGAGCACTTTCTGCTGTTCCACACATTCTAGCCTAATCCCCTCACATAATCATGGTTTCTAATTCTGCCCTTAGGGGCCAAGCAGAAAAAAAAAAACTAATCTCTTTTCTCAGTAATGACCCTTTAGGTACTTGAAAACAGTTATTGAATCCCTCCTAAAAGAGATGTGGGAAAATTAAAGCACTAATGTACTATTGGTGAAGCTGTATACTGATCTAACCATTCTGGAGAGGAATTCTGCTCAAAGGGCTATAAAACCATGCATAATCCTTTGACCAAACAATACCACTAGTAGGTCTGCAACCCAAAGAGATTAAAAAAAAAAAAGGAAAAGGACCAACATGTACAAAACAGCTCTTTTTGTGGTGGCCAAAAATTAGACATTGAAAGTATGCCCATCAACTTGGGAATGGTTGTGGTATGTGATTGGAATGCAATACTCTTGTGCTATAATAAATGATGAGTATGAATGCTCTCAGAAAAACCTGAAAAGACTTACATGAATTGATGCAAAGTGAAATGAGCAGAACCAGGAGACTAGTGTATACAGCAACAGCAACATTCTATGATGATCTACTATGAATAACTTAGCTATTCTCAGCAATTCAACGTTTCAAGACAATTCTTACAATGAAAGGTGCTGTCTGTCTTTAGAGAAAGAACCAGTAAATCCTGAATGCAGATCAAAGATACTTTTTCTTTTTTTTTTCCCTCGGGGTTTTTGTCTGTGTTTTCTTTCACAAAATGACTTACATGGAAATGTGTTTCACATGAATAACCTATGTCAAATTTCTTGCCTTCTCAATGGGGAGGGGAGGGAAAGGAGGGAGATAATTTGGAACTCAAAATTTGAAAAAATTTGAAAAAAGTTAAAAATTGTTTTACATATAATTGGAAAAAATAAAATACTAAATAAGATTTTTAAAATAGAAACTAGAAAAGGATTCCTCCTAAATCCTGTGCCCAGATAATCTAATTCAAACCCCTCATTTTACAGAAGGGGAAACTGAGGCCCAGAGAGAGGCAAGGATGTTCTCAAGATCTCAAAGCTCCGAAGAGCAGGGCAGAAATTCAAACCTGAGGCTTCCGTTAGTAAATCCTGAATGGATTATGCTCATTGAGCAAGAATCCCTGTTCTAATTCCCTCCCAGGGAAGCCACTGAGCTGAACTGTGTGTGTGAAAACACTTTGTCACCTTAAAGTGATATGCAATTGCAAATTAATTCATAATAACTATAATTCACACATAGTTGTTTGTACTCACTTCTCTCTTTAAAAACACCATTCAATTAACCAACTCACATTCATTAATTTGAAGAATTTCTTTGGTACTTTCTTAGGCAACTGGAGAAACAAAGGCAGAACTGAAAACCAGTCAGTCCCTGCCTTCAGAGAGTTTATAGTCTGGGGTAGGAGTTGGGGGCAAACAACAAGATCACAGGTAAGTGAATACAAATAATGAGGAAGGGGGCTCTCTACTTAAAAAAAAAAGGCCTCATGTATGAGGCAGTGTTTGATTTGTATCTTTCAGGGAACACAGGGTTCCAAGAGGCAAAGAGGAGGAGGAAGAGCATTCCAAGCTGTCCTCTGCTTGCAGGCCTCCAGTGAGGAGAGAACTCACTACCTACTAAGGCAGACACCAGTTTTCATTGCTAGAAAGAGGTCCATAGACATGAATGTCCATACACACTCACCACCAGGACTTCACCAGCTATCTTCTGATGACTGTCTGGAAACAATAAGGTTCTGGTGGCCCATCCAGGCCCATCTGAGTGTCCCCTCCTAAAGCCAGAGTGGCTCTTTCAGAGCACAGTAGGAGCCCATCATCAGAACTGACCCAGCCTCCTCATACCCTGCATTGCCTTCGAGAAACCAGGGGCACCTCCAAACCAGGCCAAGACATGAAAGGACTTCAGTGAAGCAAGAGCAGAAATGCTGATGAGATTGAATTGTCTATTAACAATGTCATTAAGAATGGCCATAATGATATTGATTTGAGTTTGATAGCATGAGTAGAGCAAAATCCAGGTGCTCGTTGTTCACCCAAGTAAGGTGGACAATGAGTGTACCCCGACCAAAAACAATACTAACTTCCCTCTGTCCTTGAAAAAGAATGCATGTTGGAATTTTAACAAAGACATTCAACTCAAACTTTTCTCTGTAGAGTAGTGAACTCATCATTTCTTGAGTGTTCAAGTGGAAAATGATGATGATGACCTAGAAGAAATCTGCTTGATGTACAGGTTCATAGGGTCATATATTTAGAGGCAAAAGGGACCTTAGGGACCATTGATTCCAAGTTTTTCAGTTTACAGATGAGGAAACTGAGGTTAAGTGGCTTACTCAGGGTCATGTGGTTAGTTAATAATAATAAGTAATTGTATAGCCCTTTAAGACTTGTAAAACCAGTGACATATTTTATTTCATTTAATCCTCACAAGAATGCTGTGAGATAGGTACTATTATCATTCCCATTTTACAGATGGGGAAACTGAAGTACACAGGGCTTAAAGGTACTATTATCATTCCCATTTTACAGATGGGGAAACTGAGGTACACAGGGCTTAAAGGTACTATTATCATTCCCATTTTACAGATGGGGAAACTGAGGTACACAGGGCTTAAATGACTTGCCCAGGAACATCAGCAAATGTTTGAGGCTGGATTTGAACTCAGGTCTTCCTGATACCAAATCCAGCACCCTACCCATTACACTACACTGCAAGCATAGGACTCAGAACTGGAAGAAACCTTGGGGACCATTTAACCCAACTCCCTAATTTTCCTAAGGAGAAAATGGAGGCTCAGAGAGGATGATGAAGGCCATACAGGTCATAAGACGCAGAAATAGAATTCAAACCTGGGTCTTATGACTTTAAGCATAAGCTTCTCTCCATTTTATCATTAGACCAGATACCCTCTGAGATTCTCAAGTTATGGGACTTTAGGAATACAAAATATTCCTTTTTAGAGCAAGAGTATGAAATGAGACTCCCATAATCCAATTAGGAAAGACAAATGGGGGTCAATTTTATATAGAAAAGAATTATTCAATGAAATAGAAAATTAACCATGATAGCATTTTGGTGAGGGCAGCCAACCTCGTCAATAGGCACTAGATTTGAATAAATTAGCTTGGTGTTCTTGATCATTAGGGCCTTGATTGTACGACCTTTCAACTCTGAGCTACTGGAAATCTGGGTGAATGAGTGAACTTGGCAATGTAAGCATGAAGTTCTTCTGGAGAGCTTACCTCAAGCTACTACTAACAGACATTAGAACTGAAAAGGGCCTCTGAGCCCATTGGTTCTCCTTTGGTCTGTGTGACCATTCTTTGATCTTCTTGGAAGGACCTCAGTAACACTGAGTGTCCTCCAGAGCTCTGTCATGAACCTGTTTTTCTTTTTCAATGGCTTGGTAAATTCATCAACTCCAATAGGTTCCCTATGCAAATGGTTCCCTGATCTATACCCAGTCTAAGTATTTCTCCTGAGCTATCTCTGTCTGTCTCTCTTTCTCTCTCCTCTTCATATATTATATGTACACATATATTCATACATGAACATGTGTATATACACATGAAAGTATATCATATGTACATAACAGCTTGCATAGCCTCCCCCATTTAACTGTGAGCTACTTGAGGACAGTGACAGCATCTTTATTTTTCTTTGTATCCCCAGTGCGCAGCACATTGCAGGGAACAGAGTAAATGCTTAATAAGTGCCTACTGATTTGACTTGATTAGAAGAGACCTTAGAACACAGAATGCCAGAGTTAGAATCAAGTGGAGTTTTGAAATCATCTGCTTTAACTCTATAATAATAGGGTTTTACAGAGAAGGAAATAGGGAATAGAGCAGGGGAAGGAACTGATGTCAGGTCACAGAACAAACTGCTGGTTGAATCAGGATGAGAACCTAAGTGTCCTGGCTACTGGGTTCAGCACTAGCTTGTGGGCTTGGCAACGCCTAGCACTTTTGGTAATGGGGTCCTTTGGTGAATGCATTTGTATGTGTGTATATGTTTTTGCAGGGTAAAGACACTTCCAGTTTCATCTCCACTGTTATTTTCACTTGACGGAGAAAAAAAATAAAGATCCAGAATATAAGCGTCTATCTTTCTTTATGGAAACATACTCCATTCTCATTTCTGCCTCTCAGACATTCTAGACTGCCTTCCAGACTCCACCTCTTCAGGGGACTGTTCTTTAGCACTTCACTTGTCTGTGCTCTAGCACCTTGTTATCCTTTCCCCACATTACTTAATGTTTACTTTCTATAAACTCTCTGCACACTTACCTGTGTAACTGCTTTATCTCTCCAGGAGAATGTAAGCTTTTTGAGGGCAGGCACTGTCTCATTTGTGTCTCTATGGCAATCAAGGAACCAATAAACACTTTAAAAGTGTCTTTTGCACACATTATGCTTGGCACTGGGGATACAAAGGCAAAAATGAAACCACCCTATCCTCAAGGAGTTTCTATTCTGTTGAAGGAGATAATATGTAAGAGGTAATACCTTAAAACTGCACCAAGACCTTTGGTACACTCTGTATATACATATTTGTGCCCATTTGTATCCTCAACATTTAACACAATGCATAGAAAATATTGTTTAATATATAAACTTACACATTGCAAGTTTAATAAATGTTTATCTATTTATCCATCAATCTACTTGTCTAGATATCCAGCCTTCTTTCTATCTTAGTTTCTCTCTGTCTCTGTCTCTGTGTGTCTGTCTCTCTCTTTCTCTCCCCCCCCTTTTCCTCTCCCTCTCTCTCTTCCTCTCTATATCCCTTTCTATCTCTTTTTCTCCCTGTGTATGAATTGATGGCCAAGGAGGAATGAGAATCTCAGTCCTGATTAATCTTCAAAATATTTTAGCTCTTCTATATTTTAATGCAAAAGTTGCATTCACTACCTTGAAGACAAGGTAGTTTGGGGAGAGGGTTCTAGCAGTTGGGAGTGGGGACTGGATTCTTATCAATGATGTCTGAATAGTGAAGAAAAGCAGGGAGGCCAAGGTGAGGAGGAGGCGCACATTTGGCATGGGAGTTGGTCACTGATTGAATGGGCCGGATTGTAGAGAGCAAGGAAGAGTAGGTGGGCAGAGTTGAAGGGGGCTGTGTTGCAAAAAGTGTCAAGTGCCAAATAGAGGAGTTGACTTTTGACCCAGAGGTAATAGGAAGCCACATAGAAAACAACTGACAAATTCTTATTGAATTGTCTTATTTAATACACATATTTAAGAAGACATTTTGGTATGATTTTTAATCATACCCGAAAAAAAAACATACTTGCAAAATTTATACCCTGGCTTTCAGTGGATCTAGGTACACTGTCTACTGGGCCAACTGGATGATAGAGCCTCAGTCAGGCCAGTTCTCTGTTCACTACTCCACGATGGCATCTAAGGAGTTCAGTTCAGCCAGTTGTCCAAAGTAGGAAGTCCTTGGTTCTGGTAACATTACACAGGAGCCTCAGGGTTTGCACTTACTGACATTTCAGCTGGTCGAGCTGACAAAAACTCCTCGGTCCAGAGGAGGTTGATAGCCAGGGCCTCTGAGCTGGCAGCAGCATTCTCAGAGGCTACCATGACTTACCTGTCACCTTCTGCGAAGGAAGGAGGCAGAGCGTGCCTGGAGTTCTTTGGGGAATGTTCGCCAGTTGCTATCTGCTTTTGGATGACTAGCCGCCATCTGTCAGGAGGAGTATATGTTTACTCTTCAAACACCAGAGATGAGAAGCCACTTTGTTACTGTATTTGGGCTTTGCTTGGGCACCTCACACACTGAGCTAATTATGGAAACACTGAAACACTAAGGCATTGTTCAGGAGAAGGGAAACAAAACCACCACATCTGTGCCTCAGGATGAGTGTGACAGGCAGCTCCAAAAGCTCTTACTTCTCAGGGGCTCCTCCAACTGACAGTGGTAGGTCAGCAGGATGAGGGCAATGCATTTTGAGCGTGTTTCAGATCTTAATGAGAGGCCCCTCCAAGAAGAGACCCCCATGTCCTCCCTCTGAATATTTTTACTCTTTATTCACACCCAATTTAAATAGCAATAGTATTCTCTGCTTTTGATATCCACTCCCAAAGCCTCTTTGTGGTAGCACACTGCCTGGGACATAGTAGGTGCTGATTATTGTTGAATCGACCTGCTTGTATCAGAAAACATGCGGTTGGGAGATGAGATGATTTATTTGGGTTTTTTTTCCTCATGAAATATTTGAAGTCAAGAAGGATGGGTTTCCAATACAGCTCTATCTTTGATTTCTACATTCCAACTCTTTATTTTATTCTAATAAGGGAATCCTTGTAGCTGTGTGCCTGTCTCAGTAAATGAGAGGAGAGGACTAGAGATGGTGGTATAAATGGAAATAGAGATATTTTAAATTTTTAAAATTTATTTCGTTAAATATTTCCCAATTACATGCAAAAATTTTCAACATTCATTTCTTAACATTTTGAATTCCAAATTCCCTTCCTCTCACCCCTTTCCTACTGTTTGAGAAGATAAGCAATATGATATCAATTATATATGTGAAGTTATGCCAAATATATTCCCATAATAGCCATGTTGCAAAAAGACAGTGAAAAAGCAAGAAAAATAAAGTTTAAAAAGTATACTTTTATCTGCAGTCAGAGTTTGTCAGCTCTCTCTCTCTAAGAAATGAAGATATTTAATCAGGAGAAGAAAAGACAGGGTGGGGCACGTGCTAGCTGTCTCCAATTGATGAATTAAAAATTTTAAAGTACTTACTATGTGTCAGGCACCGTGATAAGTACTAGGGATAGAAAAAAATGCAAAAACAGCCCCTACCCTCAAGGAGATTACATTCCAGTGCAAACAACAATATTCCCAAGCCAAGAAATCTCAAAGTAAGTCTCTAAGTTATATGAAAGAGGGATTAAATTTGTTTTGTTTGGTCCCTTTGGGCATATTCGGGGTACTTGAAAGGACTAGTGTTGTAGAGTGGACTGGTGCACCAAACAAAGGATTGGACTAGATGATCAATCAATAAATAAACATTTATTAAATGCCTACTATGTATCAGGCATTGGGTTAAGAGGCAAAAGACAGTCCCTGCCTTCAAGGAGCTTACAATCGAATGGGGGAGATAACATGAAAACAAATCTATAGAAAGCAAGCTCTAAATAAAAGATAAATAGGAAATAATTAAGCCAGGGAAAGCACTGAAATAAAGATGGGTTAAGGTGCTTTCCAACTCTGTGATTGTAATTGTGAGGCTTGGGTTCAAGTCTGCCATTGCTATATGACAAGGGACCATCAACAGTCAGTTGGTCACTCAACAAGTGTGTGTTATATGTGTCAGGCTGTGAGCACAGCACTAAGAACATGAGACACAAATGAAGCATCCCTTCCTGTCAAAGAGTTTACATTCTAACGAGGGAGACAAAGTGGATACAAAACAACTCCCAGCTAGTTTAAAGGAGGTGGGACAGCTCCTTCTCCAAGGCTAATCTGTAAGAAGTTGGGTGTGATACTGAAGATGCTTTCTAGCTCTAAGGTGCCAGGATTCCAGTAATTGCAGCTTTGAAGGGTAGCTGGGGAAAGTCAACGGTGAAATTTCTGGCCCTTCCCCTCTGGCCGAATTGATGGCCAAGGAGGAGGCCATCCTCTAAAGCAAGTCTCCCACAGACAGACACGAATTCACTGGACAAGATTTCCTGCTTCATTTCATACTCCCAACCACCTCACCACATTTAACCACCCTCAGCAGAGACTCATGGAAGGGATCACAAAATCCCAACGCTGAGAGGGACCCAGAGGAGTGCTAGTCGTCCCTCTATCTGATCAGGAATGCTCTCACCCAGATCCCCACTGGGTTTTGTTCTCTGTTCCCATCTGCTTCCTAGTTAATGAGGAGCTCACCACCTTGTAAATCAGATCACTTGAGGACAGCATGAATTGCTAGTCCTTCCTTATTGGTTTTTTTCTTTTGTGGAGTCAAAATCTGCTCTTCTACAACTTCCCCTTATTAGTTAAAATTCTGTCCTTTGAGACCTAGTAGAAATCAATCTGTCTTCTCGAAAATACCTCTTAGATGTGATGACTGCAATCTTGTTACCTTCTGCCAAAGCTTTACCATGCTGAACATCGGTGGGATTCTCCTGGACGTCAGAAACCCTGACACCACTTCTGTATGACCATAAAACCACAGCCTCAGAGTTGTAAATGGCATCGGAGGTCTTCTATTCTAACCTCTACCTGAATCACTGACCCTTAAGACTCCCCAGAATATAAACCTCACTGCCTCTGGAAGGAACTCAGCTTTTTTAGCAGTGAAGCAAAGTGAAAAGAGGATGACCAGGGTTCAAATCCAGGGTTTGACACTCTGTGACTTGCCTCTGGGTATCCTATTTTCCTTCTCTTGGCTTTAAGTGGCAAAGAGAATGAATTAAGGAATGAATTTTATAAAGCACTGTGTATATCAAGTACTGAGAACATGAAATGGTTCCCACTCTTAGAGTGCTCCCACACTACTTGGGGACACAACACATTGGGAAGGTCTTAGCTACAAGTGTACAAGTCTAGTGGATGGAAATGTCCTCTGGTCCTTTGGGGGTAACAGCAAAACAGGTGGTCCAGCCTCTTCTTTCACTCCATTTCTACTGATGAAATCTCAGCTGGTTTTGATGCTGAACTGCTGGACAGGGACAAGGACTTTGGTGGCAGCGTGTTCTGGTCTGGGTCTTTAGTCTCTACAGCTTCTGAAGATGTGGGGGCTATAGGACCCATGGAGACAGATTCCAGATCACATCTCTACAGAGGAGTTTGTATTTTGATTCTGGAGATAATAGGGAGCCCCTAGCCCCATACAGCATGGCAAAGACATGGTTTAGGATGGCCCCTTTGGTGACTGACTGGAGAGTGGACTGGGGTGGGAAGAAACTTGTGGCAGGGAGAAAAGTTAATTAGAAAGTGATTGCAGTGGTTTCACCTTTGCCCCACTAGATTATAATAAGTTCCTTGAGGGCAGAGACAATTTCACTTTTATCTTTGTATCCAGTATCCATCACAGGGTCTTATACTCAGTAGGTGCTTAATAAATATTTGTGGCTTTGGAAGGAATCAAATTTGTTTTTCCATGTTGAACACAAGGCTGTCTACACCACAGGAGCCACAATAATACTTAATATACTTAAAATCTCACCTTTTTGCTTCTAATTACAGGCACTTCATGCATTTCCCAAGCTCAGACACCATCCCCACCCCCACCTAGATTACATTGTGAGTTTTTACAGACAAAATTCAAACCAGAAATCAGGTATCCTGACTCCCACCTCTGTTCTCCTTTTGGTGAACTGTGGGGGATGTTAGGGAATGGATGAATGAATGAATCAACTAGAAAGACTTAAAGCGGGGAGAGGAAGAGAGACCATTCTGGATTAGGTCCTGGGACCACAGCAAAGGCATTACCAAGGTGCAGCATCCATTATTAACCTCAACTCCATGAATCTTTTAGAAACATACTTTGATAACTGTGTTTGATTTAAAAACATGAGTGTCAGCAGCCTGCCTGAATGCCTATCCAAAGGACCAGGCCACAAACAAGGGGAAGAGCCTTTGCCAGGAGATTACTGTATTTGGTTCAATTTCCCACCTCTAAGCCTTTGCTTACTTGTTTCAAGGTATACTTCCAGAGTAAACAAATTTGCCATGTGCCTGTATGGATAGTCACTTTCCCTCTGAGTTTCTGAGTCCCTTCTGACTGGCATTCTAAGTAGCTGAGTGGATGGCAGGCCCCAGGCTATCCTGGCTGGTCAGGTGTCAGTGACCAGGGAGGCTGAGGGTGGAGCTCCAAGGCCCCTCCTGACTCTGGCACTCTGTGTACCAAGGCCTCTCTCAGCTCTGACCAATTTAGCCTATCTCTCATTTGTACACAGATGATCATGTATTGTCTCCTTCATTAGACTGTGAGCTCCGTGAGACAAGGGACTAACTTTTGCCTTTCCTTATATCCTTATCACGTTGCTCATAGTAGACCCTTAATAATGCTTATTGACTTGACCATGATCCCTCCCAGCTCTGACATTTTCTGTTCTCAGGTCCTTTTGAACTCACATGGTCTAGACTCTGTGTTCTAAACTCTTTTCCATTTTTCAGATGTTCAAAGCCAGTCTTCAAAGTCTCTCCCAGAAGTGAATCAGGGTTCACACAGGAGATACTTTAGATAAGCTTGTGTCCTCCTACACCACGTGTGAGGGTGAGGAGAGGAAGGACACCCCTATCTGTACCTGCCTGGGTGGGGTGAGTCAGAGTGGCTGGAGCCTGCTCCCCTGGGCTTCTAATGGTTTCGTGTCAGGACCAGTGCCAAGCTCAATGGCAGGGGGCAGTGGGAGCAGACCCCCTGGCATTCCTGGGGCTTTGCTTCCCCCACTCCCAGGCCTGCTTCTCATTAAAGGCTTTACTTGTAGCTTTACTTGCTCAAGATCTATTAACATCAAGCCCAGGCATGCACAGAGCAGACTTGCCCAGAGCCAGCCTTGAGCAAGGGCCTCTTGGGGGAAAGAAGTTTGACTGTCTCCCAGGCTTTCTCTGCCACCTCTAAGCTGTCTTCTGCAGTCCCTAGACCAAGTGCACCCACGCCCTGCCCAGAGCTAACTCAGATGGTGAATTTCCTGCCCTATGAAACTCTTCCCACATACTTTAAAGGAACCATTTTCAGGGTCAAGTCCCTGAATGTCTTCTTCACATGGAGGAAAAAACTCCTATTTTTTGGCAATGACTCAAAAGAAAAATGCTTGGCTTTGGAGTCCTGAGGCCTGGATTGGAATTCTGGTCATAGATGCTGTCACCTCAGGCAATCACTTACCTGCTCTGGGCCACCATGATTCCCTCCTTTATCAAGTGAGAGGGTTGGGCCAGTGACTCCCGAAAGACTCAAAATCATCATGAAGTCTGTGATTCAATAATCAAGTCAGGTTGGAGACCAGGAAGAGCCAAGGGAAATAGTTTAGAGTGAAAATTTCAGAGAATACTGTACTCTCCCCACCTCCTTCAATAGTCAGGCGGAGGCCCACTTTCTACTGGAGGCCCATCTCCCACCCTCTCCCCCACCTTTCCTTCAGAAATCACCTTCCATGTCCTCTGGGCATCTCCTGGATGTACCTTGTTATTTCCTTATTGAATCCCCTAACTCACAGCTCCTTCTTGGCAATCTACAAACCCATTCAGGTCTCCCCTATCCTGAATAATAAAATGAAGCTCACTTAATCTTACCATCCTGGCACTTCTCTCAGGTCTCTCTCCTCCCTTTATCAGCCAAATTCTTAGAAATAATTGTCTTCACTCAATGCCTCCACTTCCTCTCCTCTCATTCTCTTCTAAAGCCCTAGCTATTAGCTTCTGAACTCATCACTCAACTAGAACCACTCTCTCTAAATCCCTGGTGCTATTTGTAACTGTGAGATCAAAGGACTTTCTCTCAGTGCCCAGCCTTCCTCACCCTTTGGCAGCAATTGGCACTGACCACCATCTACCATCTTTGCTTCCTGGAGACCCTCAGTTCCTGGGATGTTCTGGATACTGTTTTCTCCTGGCTCTTCTTCTTAGTCTTCTTTGATGGTTCATCATCCATAGCATGTCCCCTATCTGTTGGTATATACCCATGGCTCTGTCCTGCTCTCTCTCTCTCTCTCTCTCTCTCTCTCTCTCTCTCTCTCTCTGTCTCTCTCTCTCTTCCCATGGGTTTATCATCTCTGTGTAGATGAGTCCCAGATCTAAACAAAATATCCTCAAAATTTTAGTGCATTTTAAGCTATGACACCAGTACCCATCCTGAGCTCCAGACCCACATCAGCAAATACCTATTGGATATTTCAAAACTGAAATCCCACAGGCATCTCAGAGCCAACATGTCTAAATAAGAATTCACCATATCCCTGCCCCCAACCCTCCCCTTTTTCTGAACTTCCCTATTTCTATCCAAGGCATCAAAATCATTCCTGTTACCCAGGTTCTCAACCTCAGTATCACCCTTCACACTTCACTTCTCACCCACCCCCCAACCCCAGTCCAATTAGTCATCATATCTTGTTATCTCTCCATCCACAACATTTCCTGCCTCTATCTTTTTCTCTTTGCCAATCCCGTCACCACCCTAATCCAGGTCCTCAGCCCCTCTTTCCTCAACTATGGCAATTATTTCCTAATCAATCTTTTTGTCTTCTCTCTCCCCTCTCTAATCTTCCTCTATGAAATTACGTGAATGGTTTTCCTAAAGCCCAGATGGGACCTGGTCTCTCCTCCACTCAATGAACTACCTATGACATTTCCTATCATGTCTAGGGTCTTAGACAATCTCCTCTGGTTGGTGCGTCAAGCATTTCAGCATCTAGTCCCAGATGTCTTTTCCAGTCTTAATTATGTAGATATAGATACATATATGTATGTATGTATGTGTATATGTATATATGCGTACATATGCACACACACACACCACCTGATTGATGATGGGTGCAGAAATGTCTCTGCTATAATGGTAGTGGGGGGCAGGGGGAGCCATCCACAGACATCCACAGACATGTCACCAGGGTCTGCAAGGCTTTATCCCCACTGCTCTGTCTCTTGTCACTTAGCACCAAGCCAGTGCCATTGTCAGAAAGTGCCATCCCTTTCAGCCCAGATATTCTATTCCTTTCAGGTTCCTCCTAATGCAAACTGTGCTCTAAGGGCTCTCCCAGCCCTGATGCTCTAAGGTCCCTCCTATATGGGAAGCAGCTGGTAGCACCTAGTAACATACAAACAATATTCATTGTATGTGAGACTGTGATAATCCTTTCCTCCTGGTCTCTCCCAGATAAAGCCCCTTAAGTCTGATCTATCCCATGTGGTGCTCAGTAACATGGACAATCTCCTGTCTAGCCTAGGGAGCAGGTGAGAGGGAGTGGAGAGTAGTGGGGCAAGCACTGGGTCTGAAGGTAGAGAAAATGGGTTGGAATCTTGGTTTTGCCACTTACAATCCTTGTGACCTTAGACAAGTTCCATTGACTTTCTGGGCCTGTTTTTTTCCCTGTGTAAAACAAGGGTTAGATGAGATGCTAGAATCACAAACAAGAAACAAGCAATCCCTGGCAGAAGGGTTTGAGACCACACAAAATGGTCTCCAGGGCTGGGAGTAGCTGTTATATTCCCCCTGTCTCCCCTCACCCTCTGGAATCCTCTGAGCCGGTTCAGCAAGCATATCTAAGGGGTCTTGACCATCACGGCAGTCCCTGTGTGAGAAGTCAGCCTCGCTGGTGGCCCAAAGAACTTAGCATCTGCTGCTGACTATGGCCTGAATGGGGCAGAATCCTGTGCCCTGGAAAAGCCTGTGCCCAGCCCAAGGGGATCAAGTGAGTTAGAGCAAGCTGGGGTTTTGTTTCTTCAGTTGGAAGTCAATTGTAAACAATCTGTTTTGTTTCAGCCAGGAGTGGAGTGTGTCTGTAGCTTCCCTTCTCCCTGGATTTGCTCTCTGGACCTTCCCCTGCTTCCAATAGCTCTAAGGCACATTCTCAGTACCAGGCGGGATGATCAGATTGCTCTCTGGGGTGTCTTTGTTAGTGCCTTAATTAGCTGGCTTCTTGCTCAATATTTATTGATATAAAAATAAAATTTAAAAATTCTTTAAATACTTATTGGCATCCCTTTACATGCATGCAGTTGGAGAGGTGAAGGACATGCTTTTCCCAGCCAAATATCTGCCTTTGACCCCTTCTGTGCCTTCTCATTCCAGGAAATTGCCCAGTGGCCAGTACCTGCGAGAATGACAGCAAAGGCTTATGGGGAACTCGCAGCTAGAAGAGAGTACTATGCATGGTCAAGCTTTGGATGGGATGAGGAGACTTGTCCTGGGGTGGGGGGTGGGAGGGTGAAAGGCCAGCCAGAATTGCTCAAACAGGGTGACCAGGGAGGCAATGTAGGACCAGGAAAAGAATCCTGGACAAGAAGACAGAGAATGATGGGCTCCCATCTGCGGTCAGCCACCTGGTAGCTGTGGGACCCAGGGTGAGACAGATGTCATAGAGCTGGAAGGACCTGAGCCACCCTTTAATCCAACCTCCTTGTTTCATGGAGAAATTGGGGACAAAGCCTGAACTCTAATTGAAGTCTCCAAAGTCATGGGACTGAGTCTCACTAACCCTCACTGACTGTGATTTGGGGCAGGCTACTTTACTCTCTGAGCTGCAGAGACTTTGTCAGTCAGTCAGTCAGTCAACAAGGCCTTATTAAGTAAGCACATACTATGTGCCAGGCACTATGCTAAGCCTAGGAAGGCAAAAATAACCCCTGCCCTCCAGGAGCTCCCAGTCTAATGGAAGAGATAATATGGGAATGGTTCAGTGCTCACAAGAAACATACTGAAGAGACAGAAGGTGACCTTAGAGGGGCTGGCACCAGCAGCTGGTCAGGGTAGGAAGGATCTCCTGCAGAAGGCAGGGTTGGAACAGAGTCTTCGAAGAAGCTCTAGGAGCATCTGCTGGATCTGGAGGAGGGAGAGCATTCCTAAATAGGGGACAGCCAGTGAAAATGCCCAGAGCCAAGAGATGGAGTGCTGTGTTTGAGGAAGATCAAGCGGCCAGTATTGCTGGGTTTCATAGTGCCTGGGGGTGTTGGACGATCGGAAAGGTTGAAGGTGGACCCGTTTAGAAGGTTTAGAAGCTGAACAAAAGAGTCCATGCAGTCTATGCCCTGAGGAGGAAAAATGGAAAAGTTACTCAGAAAAGTAAAAGTATAACCAGCTACAGGGGATGGGGAGGAGGAGGAGGAGGAGGGGGAAAATATGGGGAGGAGAATGGGAGGAGAGACAGGGAGGGGGAGAGACAGGGGAAAGAGGGGTGCTGTGTTGGTGGTAGCTGTTGTTACTAGAGTCAGCATGCTATAATGGATGGTCAACTGGCCTTGGAATCAACAAGACATTGGTCCAAGCTCTACTGGCACATGCTGATTTAACTAGTGCCCTCCTTAGGACTGTGAAGTACAGACAAGTCAAGGATCTGTGTTAGGAAGTTTTTGTGATCAACAAGTCAACAAACACTGATTAAGCACCTACTGTGTGCCCAGCATTGTGCTGAGTGCTGGGGGTACAAAGAGAGGCAGAAAGAAAGACTATGCTTGTCCTCAAGAAGCCTTCATTCCAGTGGGAGAAAGTGACACATAAAGGGAAGGGGAAACTTTCCTTAAGCCAGAGAATCTGAGAGGAAGCAGCCAGTCAGAGGAAAGGGCCACAGGGGAGGAGGCAACTTCCAGAGAGAGAAATGATGTGCAGGAGAAATGTCAGAGAGTCTGAGTCAGCTTTGAAAGAAGTGAATGAGATGCTGAGATTAGATCTGATGAGATCATGGCTGCTCCAGAATATTAAAATTTGTTGTGGCCATTGGCATCATTGTTACCATTGCTGAAGGTTAGTAAGCTACTCATTATAACCTTGTCCCTATATCCCTGGGAAATGGTGAGACTCTGTAAACATCTGTAGCGTTCACTCATTGATCGAGTCACATCATCTTTCTCCTGGTGCGACTCCAAGACTGGGCTCCATCAGCCAAGCTTCCCTTGGAGAACATGAGGGATCCCCTTCCAGACAACTCTCCACTACAATCCACCTCAGCAGGGGTCTAAGCAAGGAGGACAAATGGGAGAGAACTTAGAACAGGGAATGTAGGGATGGGAAGGGCTTCAGAGCAGGGGAATGCCACTAGAGCTGGGAGCAATGTTAGACAGATAATGTACCAGTAAACAAGCATTTTATTGTGTTGTCTGTCGGCAAGTGAAACAGCCTATGACCTCCAGAGGGGCATTTCCGTCCTATCAGGGCAGATGACACGTACAAAGTTTATCCAAGCTGAAAGAGACCTTGGATCATATAACATCAAAGCTAAAAGGAACCTCAGACTGTCATCCAACCCTTTCAGTTTTACAGATAGACAAACTGAGGCCCCACGGGGGAAGTGACAAGATTATAGATGTTGGACAAGGGCTCTGCGCCCTTGCTGCCATACTGAAGTCAGGCATTCTAGTGAAGACCTCTCCCTTCAGTCTGGAGGCTGGGTGCTGCCATCCTTTATGGTCCTAATATACTTCCTCGGGCACTTCTCCAGGTCCTGAGCACTCCAGCCCCAAGGGTCCTTGACCTGGACATTTCTCCTAAAACTCCAAGCCTTGTGCATGGCCCCAGCCTCAGGCTGCCCAGTGTGCTGCTCCCTGTGAGCTGCTGACACTGCTCAGACCCTTCGAGAGGCAGGGCATTCAATCCTGCTCAAGCAGCAATCTGCTGACATAAACACTTGGGCTATGCATCAAGCTGTCCACAACCTGGAAGATGCCACTCTGCAAATGGCCTGGCTCTTTTTTTGGTAAATTTTGGTAAATTCGCAGCCAGCTTCTTTACCTTACCTCAGAAAAAGTGAGAAACACCAGGCGAGGGTGTGCAGATCCCCAAGGTCCTGGGACAGCAGCCTAGTGGAGGGCAAGGAGCATTGGGTTTGAGAGTCTTGGGAAAGTTGTTTTCCTCTTGGGGCCTCCCAGCACAGTGTGGAGAGAAGTAATCATATGACCATGAGAAAACCATGCCCCTTCTCTCTGACTTAGCTTTTTTTATCCATAATAAGTTCATAATCATAGCTAGGATTTGATTTAACAGCCGTAGGAAGTAGGTTACAGATGAGAAAACTGAGGCTTACAGAGATTAAGTGACTTGCCCAGGGTCACGCAGCTAGCATCTGAGGCTAGATTTGGACTGAGATTTTCCTGACTTCAGGTCTGGTGCCTGCCCCCTGTGCTTCCGAGCTATAGCAAGAGTGAGGGAAAACACAGGGAACAGATGGTCCAAGTATCATCACAAAATACTACAACAAAGAGGAAAGCTCCGGCCTTTCAGGTAGATCCTTTAGGGAAGGTTGAAGGAAACCTCAGATCAGAACTGAGCCTGATGAGAAGGTGTGGAGGAGCTGTGCTCTTCAGGGAGTGATTGTGTCACTGAGATCATGGACCCAGAAAAAAGCACCCAAGATTTGTATTCATAATAAGAGATCGACATGGGGAGACTTCTGTATTGAAAAATGATCCAAACAGAGCTCAGAAAACAGTATATACAACGTAAATAGCAAGAGCAAACACCCACCAAGTGCTAGGAAATGATAATGACCAAGTTGGCCCCAAAGAACAGACCTGAGGAGGCCCCTTTTCTGCAGAGGTGGGGGACCACAGGTGTAGAACGCTGCATGTTGTAGCAGGCCCCTCAGGAGTTCATCTTGCTGAACTTTCCCTCATCTTTTTGTTATAAAGGATGGCTTTCCAGGAGGAGATGGAGAGCTATGTTGAGGAAAGTAAGTGATATTTTTTAAAAAGTTATCAATACAATGCATCTAAAAAACCCCAATGAAAGGCAGAGGCTGGCTTGTGCCCTCGGACATCCACCCGCACCACCTTCTTTCAGGGCCCCTGCTGCTTCCTCTGTGAGCCAGGTCTGACCAGCCTCTGACCTCCAGCAGGAGGCTGGAGCCAGTGATAGAACTCTGAGTCAGCCCAGGCCTTTCAGCTTAAATGGATGCTGAGTCCAGTTGCTCCAAGAGCAAAACCTGGGAGAGCAGCTTGGCCCATCAGGTTAATTCTACACTATTAACATGACTGATGGCTCCCACAGTATTTCCTGCTACTCTTTCGAGGTTAGCAGAAGCCTCCTGTAGCTTCTTATGGCTCAACATGTCAGGAGTAGAAAGAGCAACAGACTGACTAGGGCCATGACCCAGAATCCCAGCATCCCAGATATGGGCATCCAGCCTCTGCCTGAGGTCCATCAGACTCAGTTCTGGGTAAATGATTCCACAGGGGGATGGTTCCAGTCCTTGGGAAGGAGTTGCCCAAATGAATCCTCAATGTGTCTCCCTACCATAGCTCCTTATTCGGCCCTTGGGGGCCAAGAAGAGCAAAGCTGAGCCCTCCTCCATCTCATGGCCCTCCAGACACTTGAAGGCCTATTCCCCTTCACTCTCCTTTTTTCCAAGCTAAACATGGCTAGTTTTCCTTCCATTGGTCCCTTGTTCCTCATATGAAATGATCTCAAGACCCTTGTCCCTCTCAGGCATCCTCCTCTCTCTATTTTATTTGGGAAGTTGTTAGCATCCCATTAGATGAGAGCTCCACAGGGCAAGGACTGGTTTTTGCCTTTCTTTGTACCCCTAGTGCTTGGAACATAAAGAAGACGTTTAATAAATGCTCCTTGACTGATTGACAGAAAACTTTCCAGTTTACCAATGTCTCCTGAAAATGTCGGTGCCCAGAATTGAACAGAACATCCAGGGGAGGGGAACTGCCTAGGGCAGAAGATAGATCCTGCCCAAGACGTCATCCATGTCCTCTCTCAACACAGGCCTAATGCCATTGTAGGTCAGATTGATTTGGAAAGGTCTGAGGAGGGAAAAGAGGCCCAGATAACTTCTAATTCCTGCTGCCTCCTCTGCCACAGTCTTTGATATCACTCTGAAAAGCCCCAGAGAAGAGGCCAGCGGCTGCTGGGGGCCTTGAATAGCCGGTGGATGGAGCATCTCTTGTCAGATGAGAGCCTGGGGGAGGCAGGGCGGGCAGCAACAGCTCTCCACCCATGAAGCCTCTTCTCTTTCCTCCCTTTGTCATCTGCAGCTTTTTTGTCTCCTGCTGCCTTTCTCTGGAACATGTCAGGGAGAGGTTCAGGGCCCTAGCACAGAGAGACACTTGAGATGAAGGCTGCAAAGCATAGGCAATATTGATGTTGGGTTTTTTTTTTTCATTTCTAAGTGTCCTCAAACCTTTTAAAAATATATCTAATGAAACTTGCCTGATTGAGAGCTTGTGCTGCATTATGGGATCTGAGGGCGGAAGGGGCCTCAGCAGAGGAAGGCAGGGGCTCAAGGGGAACCTTCAAGGAGTGAGAATCTCAGCACAGGGACCTTCCTCATTTGGCACATGGGCAGCCTCAGGGACGCTGACAAGCTGTCTCCCTGTCAGGTTCTGCTGCTCAGAACAAAGGGGATTTACTGAACCAAACATCAAAAACCAGCCAGTCTAACTCGTTCATTTTATATATGGGGAAACTGAGGCAACAATGAAATTGTTTGCCACAGCTATGAACAATGCCAACTTTGAATCAAGGTTCTCCAACTCTGTCCTTTCATCACACATTGCCTAGAGGAGTATTGGGCAGGTCAGGCAATACTGAAAGCAAGAGACCCTGTTACCTAGGATGTGTGAGACATAGTCCTGGGTGCCACTTGGCACCTGTGTGACATTGGAAAAGTCACTCAACCTCTCTGGGTCTCAGTCTCCTTATTTGAAAGATGTCCTTGACACCTTTGATCACCCTCCTGCTAGAAGTGTGTAATCCAGTAAGGACAGGGGCCCAAAAGAAGGCTGTGGAGTTTGGCTGCAGATGCTCAAAGGCTTGAGAACCAAGGACAAAAGAAGTCCTGGGACTGCCCAATGGGCAGAGACCCTCACCTTAAGACTGTAGCAACCCATGAACATCTGTCTGGGGTTGACCCCTCAAAGGGAGGGAATGGAGTCCAACCAGGAAGCCTCAGCCATGATGCTATTCAAGGCATAGCAGGAGGGTCTAAGGTCCATGCACCTTCACAGCCCCTTCAGACTGGGAGATCAGGACCACTCAGGTGGGCATCTGGTGCCAAGTTTCCCCATTCATGAGGTCACTACCCACTAAGAAATAAGATTTTTGAGCCTGGGGTGGAAGAGGGTAGATGTCATGGGTTCTAGAGAGAAGGGGGAAGGGAGGTGGGAAAGAAGCATGATTAGGGAGTACACAAACCACCCGAAAGAGAAATACTAGCCCAGGGAAAAAAATTCAGTTTGGTTTTTTTCCCAGCCCATGCCTCACCTGAACTCCAATCAGGGCTTCTTGCCTCATCATCCTTCCTGGCCACAATCAGCTTTCTCAAGCCTCCATCTGGCCACAGCACAGCAGGGTTGCGGGGCAGGGGTGGGCAGGATTGTAGTGGAATACAGGCAGATCCCTGTTCAAGTTTCCTTTCTGATACAGATCCTGGCACTGTGACCTTGGGCTAGTCACACACTCTCAGTCTCCCCAGGATTTCTAACAGAAGGTGCCAACCTGCATTGGTAGAGGGAATGTTGTTCTGATGGAGTTCCCCATCCAGTCTCCCTATGCTTTCTATGTGTGTATAGTGGTGCCCTGGTAGAACAGTAGCCCGATGAGAGCAGGGACAGTCTCCTGATCATTTCTACTTCCTTGCTGCTATGATTTCTCTGGGAGAGGAAACTCCTCTACAAAGATGAATCATCCACCTGGAGCGCAGAAGCCAGACCGAGTGCCCATGGTCCCACAGACTGACTTGGGCAGGGGCAGGACTAGACCTGCCTTAGAGGCCACTTCTCTATCCACTATCCCACATTTTCTCTCTGACCCAGCCCACAGGTGTCACTTAATGCCAGTCAATCAACAAACATTTATTAAGCACCTACTTACTATGTGCTAGGCACTGTGCTAAGCCCTGGGGACACAAAGAAAGGCAAAAGACAGTCCCTGCCCTCAGGGAGCTTACAGTTTAATGGGAATACCACCTGCTGGCAACCACAAACTAAGAAGCTAGAGGCAGGATCAATTGGAACACCTGGAGATGGGTGGATTCACATAAACTCAGGGTCTACTGTCTCCCCCAAATAATGAAGGTGCAGCTGCAGAAGACCAGGGCTGCTTCCTTCTCGGACTGCACCCCCAGGGGCAAGCACACAGTAGGTGCTTCTTAAAAGCTGGCTGATGGATGGACTGCCCCCAGATTGATCAGGGCATCCCAGCTTCTCTGAGGAGACTCTGTAACAGCAGTGACTGAGAGATCCATCTACGGAAAGGGGCCCAGATGTACAGTCGGCAGGTCTGTGCTCACATCGCTCGTTAAAATGAACTGAACGGCACCAGGCCTGTGAGTTCTCAGTTTTCTCGGTTGTTGAATGGGAGTAATAATCCTTGCAGAACCTTCCTCCCAAGGGAAAGAGTGCTTTGCACACCTTAAAAACCCCGTAGAAATCAAAGTTATTTCTATCAGTATCATTGTCAAGCTGGTAGTGTTGTGGGAATCAAGTCAATAAGCACTGATTTAACACCTGCTGTGTGCTGAATGTGTGTTGTGGGGAGGTATCCTTGCTCTCAAGGAGATCCCGGGCTCATGGGGGAGATTTTGTACATTCTGGATACATACAGACCAGTTGGCAGGTACCTTAGGAGAGGATACCAGCAGCGTGGGGTGCCAGGAAAGGCACAGAAGGTGAGATTTGGTCTCAGCCTTGAAGGAGGCCAGGGAAGCTGGAAGGTTGCAGGGAGGAGATAACACTCCTGGCATGGGGTACAAAAACATGGAGGTGGGAAACGAGTGTGCCTCAGGTGAGGAAGAGCAGGGTGACCTGAGCCCTACTTGCAGCCACTCAGCTTGCACAGGACCCGAAATCTGCCTCTCTCTGACTTCCCCCACCTCACTCCTTATCCTGCCCTCTGGGACCCAATCTAAAACATCTCAGATGCAATCTAGTACAATTACCTCATTTCACAGATGAAACTGAGGGCCAAGGAGATTACATGGCTTGCTCAAGGTCATTGGTAAAGGGAGTTTCCTCACCTGACAGTCCCCTCTACTAAGTGAAGACCCTCTCCCCATGGGCGGGGCACTGGGGGTACAAGATAAACAAAATGGTGCCTAACTTCAAGAAGCTAACAGTCTATCCCATACATACATGGAGATGAGAGAGGTGGCCTGTGACATCCCTAGTGCCCGGTGGCACGCTGAGTGCTGAGGAGAGTTTGTTCTTGGTATCCCTGACACTCAGCACAATGGCCAGCATACAGAAGGTGCTTAACAAATGCTTGTTGACTTACCTTGACTTGATCCTTCCAAGCCTGCCAGACTGATAACAGTAATAGTAATGACTTCCATTTCTAGAGGGACTGAAGGTGCACAAAGCATTTTCTCCCTTGGGAGGAAGGCTCTGCCAAGGCTATAACTGCTACTTTAGACCTTCAGAGGGCTTAGAGTCTAGTTAAAGTGGGATATGGCAGAAGAAGACACAGAAGACCCAGGATCACCCCAAGCCTCAATGACTGAGCTGCTCTGGCTCATCCATTTCATGACTCTGAACTGCGGTTCCCCCATCTGTAAAATGGGGGAATAATCACCCCAGTGTCCATGTCTTGGCGGGGTAGCTTGTGAGGAAAGTGAGCCCCAGGTGAGTCAGAAATGTGATTTTTGTGAATAAAATTGAGTGCCTGGGCAGATTCTCTCTCCCAAGTGGATTGGCTTTGTAACAGAGGACAAAACCTTCCTCTTAACAGATAAAGTCCTTTCCGAAGATTCAAGTACTAGCCAGTTAATGAGGGAAGATCATAGGGGCAAGCAGGCTTTCCCAGAGGCCCTGGAGCCACACAGTGCTGGGTGGATGCCTAGTCTGTTCATGCCAAAGGCCAGCCACAGTAATTGGAGCTGGGTAATTGTGGAAGTTCTTTTCAGGCCCTTCTTCACTCAGGCCTGGGCCTCTGCTCCAGCCTTCATTTGGGAGAAAAGGCCCAGGATTAGCAGACTGTAAACATGTTTAAATCTTTATGACCTGCACAAGCCGATGCATTCATTAAGACCTCTGTCCTTGGAGGGAGAAGACATTTTCTACCAAGTGCTTCAGAGTAAAAAAAAAAACTGTTTCATTTTTAAAGAGCCCTAGACTTCCCTGCCTTCTGGCCCAGTAAGGCTATTTTGAGAAATCCCTGGTGCCCATTTCAGGAATGCACTTTCTTGGCCATCCCTGTCAGGGGAATGGACAGTCCAGAGAGGAAAACATACCGGCCCAAGGTCACACAGCTGCTCTGTGAGCACATTTGTGGAATGAATGACAGATATTTGCTCATCTGTCACGTACCCTCTCTCAACTCAAGACTGGGTTAAAATGAGACGTGCTTAAAGAAAATCGAGGAAATTTCACTTGTTTTTAATATTGTACTAGTGTAAGTGTTGGTAGGAATAAAGTCCTGCTTAATTAACAAATCAGTCTTTTGCCTTCCCTCTCATTATCCAGCCTCAGTGTGCCCTTCTGTGGGAGGCATGAGTCACTTCAGGGAGACTTTAAGACCTGGGACACCCCCTCCCTTACTGAAGTGATGGTGACCCTCCCATTGGAGGTCTGAGGGCAGGCACTGTCTTTTTTCTTTCTTTGCATCTCCAGTTCTTAGTGCAGGACTTGGCCGGTGTTTAATAAATGCTGACTGACTGTTTGCTTCAGTTTCCTCATCTGCAAAATGAGCTGGAAAAGAATATGGCAAACCACTCCAGGATCTTCATCTGTAAGAGTCAGTCAGAAACAACTGAGCAGCAAATCCAGGCCTGGCACAGGGTCTGCTTTAGTTTAGAGTCTTACAAGAGAAATCAAAGAATTTTGAACTGGGAGGTACTTTGTGGTCATCTCATCCAAACTGACCCTTTCACAGATTAGAGGCCCCAAGTAGAGACTCAACTTGCCCAAGGTAGCAAGGTCATTAAAAACTGTTATGACAAGTCTTAACAAGTTATTTGTTTGCCGGTTAATTGATTAATCAATTATAGGGATGTGTTTCTCCTTTAGTTACTCTATCCTAATCCAAGACAGAGCCTGAGTCTTAACTCCAGTAAACTGGAAGAATTTTGATGACCTTGAATGATGAGCTGGAATATCTGAGAAGGGAGGACATTCTGCTAATTCAGCTCATTGATCTTCAGCCTGGGTGGGCCTTGAATTCTGTTTGTGGACTTCTGTTCAAACAGGAGAAGTTGGGGCCTAGACTCTTCCCGCTGAAGCAGGATTGCATAGTATCCCTGGCCCCCAGATCTAAGGTACCCCTGAAAATGGCCAAATGGTGATTCTTGACACCTTGCCCAGCAAAGAGATGGAACAAAGAAGGCTTCTGTTACCAAGGCCTTTCTGTCTGTGGCAAGCTGGAGCAACAAGCCAGTAGAAAGTTCTCTGAGTCCAAGGGTGGGAACACTTGTTACTTTTCTACATAAATCATTATTCAAGGAAATGGGGAATACTTAGCCTGAAGGAAAGAACACCTCAGTGAAGGACAAAGAGTAGGTTTAAGGGGTCATAGGATTTAAGAAATGGAAGAGACCTTAGCAGTGGTTCTCAACCTTCTTAATGCCGTGACCCTTTAATACAGTTCCCCATGTTGTGGTAACCCCCAATCATAAAATTATTTTCATTGCTACTTCATAACTGTAATTTTGCTGCTGTTATGAATTGTAATGTAAATATCTGATATGCAGGATGTTTAAATTGAACATAACCCGCAGGTTGAGAACATTGTCTTAGAGAATTTTCTACTTGCTTAATTTTATGGAAGAAATTGGGACCCAGAGGGGCAAAGGAGACCAAAAAAATAGCACAAAAAGGAAGTAGTGGAAACAATATTCGAACCCAGCTCCTCAGACTCCCAATCTAGAACTCTTTGCAATGACATTGAAAAGGTGCCACTAAAACATCTGAAGGGCTGTGTTAGCCAGAGAGATTACACATGAACTCCTTGTCCTTCCAAATAAGGGCAAGTTATGGGGATTTTGACCCAAAGAAAAAAATCCCCCACTCTCATAATCATTCAACAGTTCGATGCACTGATAAGGAATTTCCTGTCACTTGAACTGTTCAGGTAAATACTGGGTGGCCACCTGTCAGAGGAAAATCTGACTCTGGGCTCAATCCAGCTTTTCTTTTATGACCTTTTATCAATGACCTCAAGCAACGACGATCTAGTAAGTTCAAAAGTGCAGGGGCTGTCTTCTGCCGTTTTCTGTCCCCAGCTCATAACACAGTGCTTAACCAATGTATTTTGATGGAGAGTGACAGGGAGCTCACTACTTCCTAATGTAGCTTATTCTCCACAGGTGAGCTTTGAGTTTTAGGAATTCAGCACCTTCCCCCTGCCCCTCCAGGGTCTTCCCTTTGGGGTCAAGCAGAACCGGCCAATCTGTTTTCCCCAGAGCAATCTTCCAGACACTTAGAGAGAGCTTCCCCACCCTGAAAAGTCATCTTATTCAAGGTAAACATCTCTGGTTCATCCAATCTGCTTTTCTGCAACATGAGCTTCAGTGTCCACCCTAGGCCTATCCTCACAACCACCCTGTGAGGCAGGCAGAGGTGAGGATGATAGTGCCCATTTCGCAAATAGAGAGACTGAGGCCCAGAGAAAAGAAATTACTTGCCCAGGGTCACAGAGCTAGCCGCAGCCCATGCCCCTGCAGCTTTACCACATCTCTCTAGCTTTCATTCCTTCCCCTAAGTGGGTTAATCGTCTTGAAGATGGGACCAGAAGCTTCTCTCTGATGGGTCCATCCACCCTCCCAAACTATGCACCAGTTTGGGAACATTGTTCACTTATGGGAAGCTGCGGGCTCTGAGTGCTCTTCAGGCCTATTAGTAAATTCAGGGAAGAACAGCAGTCCCAGCAGGAGAGCAAGCTCACCCTTTATTATAACTTCCAGTATCTTTAAAATTTTAATGGTCCCTTTAAATATGCATAAGCATCCTCTGCTCCTGCTGGCTGGGAACATGGAACAGGTTTGGGGATCACAGAAGACAGAGCAAGGAAGACCTCATCTCTTTCCTAGGGTTGCCTTCCCCCCACTCCCTGGACAGGGCATGCTCCCTGTTGTTCAGACTTTGTGGCCCCGTCTGGGGGGTTTTTGGTAGACACTGGATCCTGGTGACCTTCCTCACCCCCAGCTCTGCCCTCAGCCTCCCTTCCACTGCCTTCAAATTCAGTGACCCTCCTGTTACTTGACTGGACTCACATCGTTCACCCTCCTGGACAGTGCTGGTGAGAGAATCAAAAGACCTAGAGCAGCCCATTCATTCCACCCAGAGACAGGCCCCAATTGTAAAGTGGTTCTCCTGGCATCCATCATAAATGTGTCTTTTTTCTACATTCATTCAAAAGTACCCTATGGGGCCAACTAGACAGGAAGGTGGCCTTCAGACAGAGGCCACACAGAGCAGAGGGTGCTCAAAGAAAAGAGAAGGTAGACAGACCAGCGTATTCATGGTAGTCCATAGGATTCCTCCTCAGAGATCCATTCTTAGTCTCCTTAATATAAGCCTTGGGTGACAGACAAAAAGTCCTGGGAGTTTGAGACTTCCAGATCAGTCAGTTGGTAAGGATTTATTAAGCACCTACTATGTGCCAGTGGAGTCATAGGATGAGTATTATGGCAAAGAAGCCAACAGAAGATTTGGCACATAAGCTGGACATGGGCTACCTGTCCTGTCTATGTGTACCAATAACAGCCCAGCCTCTCTGACCCTCACTAACAGAAGGAAAGCTCCTCAAAGGAAGGGTCTGCTTCAGTCTGCTTCAGTTTTATCTCTGTAACCCCAGGGCTGGGTCTTTAATAAATAATTGTTGATTGATTGGTGGATCAATGAGAATCTTGGAAACAGGTGATGTTCATGCACCCAGGTCCCTACAATGGACCCTGCAGATCTTATGGCAGGTTGATGATTGTCCCACAGGCTTGTCACCCCCGCAGCATAGAGGGCACAGTAGGTACCAACTCTATAAAGTCATGGAATTACTGTGTTGGGAGCTTCCACAAAGAGCGTGTAGGCTGCCCATTCTGAGCACTAGTGGGAGCTCCTTGAGGGCAGGTGAATGGACCATAGTAGTAGGCACTTGAAAATGGTTTATTGATTGACTGATTTGAGATACCTTCCAATTCTGATATTATGTGCTTTCCCTCCCTCCTCTCTGGCCCACAGGAATATGGTCCTCCCCCAAAGCCTGCCTCATAATATTATACCATCCCACAAATACTTCATCTTAATTTCCCATAATCTGAGGAGGATCCTTGGGTTTCAGCCTGGCCCTGTGGCATGGGAGGCTCCAGGGCTTGTGATGGGTCCTGCTGGGGATACAAAGAAAGGTAGTCATGATAAAAGTATAATAATAAACCAAGAAAAACAATAATGCTAATGTGCAAAAAAGGTGATGATAATAGATAGGCAATAAGAAGAATGTACAAATAAAAGAAATAACAATAACAAGCAATAATACTTATAATGTACAAAGAGAGGCAATGACAGTCAAGCCAACCATGTCATTGCCCTCATGGAGCTTACAGGCTGGAAGTTTGGGGCAGGACTGAGCCGAGCCCCAATGGGACCTTGGGGCTCCCAGGGGTGCCAAGAAGTCACCAGACATTGGTAGCTTCCTGTTCTATACATACGTAGCTAAGACGGGGGTGTGAGCAGCAGAACCCAGTCCCTAGAAGCCGGGGCTCCTTCCCCAGTTCTTCCCTAGTCATGGGGTCCATCCTCATCGTTGGTTCTGCTCATGAGGTTGCTGGTAGTGAATGTACCAGGCCCCTTAAATGGATGTTTTTGGGGCAGCCAAGAAACATATTTGGGGCCGGAAGTGACAGAGAGAAAATGAAAATGGCTTTGAGCTGTGATAGGCTAGCCATTGGCTCAAAATATGGCATTTCTTGGGACAGTTGTCACAGTCATGAGTTATTAATGCTTGGAGTCCAAGGTTGTTCTAGTGGGGCAGCCAGGCCAAGGATAATTTTACTTTATATTTCTGATGCCTGTCTCTGAACCATTCATCAGATGGAAAAGACTTTAGAGCCCAGAATGCCAGAGCTGGGAAGGAGTTTAGAACCAGGAATATGAGAGTTGGGAGGGGTCTTAGAACAAGGAATGTCAGAGCTGGGAGAGAGATATTACAACAGGCAATATCAGAGTTGAGAGGAGCCTGGAAACCAGGATGTCAGTGCAACAGGGTAAATTATCTGGGATCTAGTTCAACTTTCTGAGAGATGTGAGTTGACTTTACAGAGCCTACAGAGTGCAGGGGTGGGAGAGGCATCAGCACAGACTTCCTGACATTGTCCAGTGCTGGCTCCTTTACCCCACAATGATGTCTCAGGTCCATTCATCATGTTCTGACTCCTCAGAGTAGCCCCCATCTGCTAGACTCAAGGCATGTTGGGTTTTCCACTTGTTGCTTTTCCCTGGAATGTGATCTCTCTGGCTTCCTTCCCTCCTTCTTGTCACTGATGGAGCCAAGGACGATGTCTTCAGCTGTGGCTGCTGATTTCTAATCCTGGTCCTTCCTGACGGAGTTTGAATCTCTGATGAGGTCTCTGACATTTCCCCTTCATCAGGAGACTTCCAGGTAGTTAAACCATCCCTTTCAAAGCTGTAAACACAGGCGTCGGTAAGAAATTGGGAACTCTGTATTTTCCAGGTGCTTATTATGATGCCATAAGCCACAAGAGGCATGCAGAGAGAATTGTCTCTTTAAATGCCAAACTGGCAGCAAAAGGGAAATGTTTCCTGGTAGCTGGAGTCAACATCCACAGAGCCTGCAGACTTCCCTAGTCCTTTGGGTAATGGGACTTTTCAACCTATGGACTGCTCACCCACATCTGCTTAATACATGCTTTTTTTTCCTCTTTTAAAATTTTTATCAATTTTTTTTATATCAACAGAATTTCTTTTAGTATTCCCCTTCTCTCCCTCCTGAAAGCCACTCCAAATTACTAGTAAAACATTTAAATTAAAAGAAAAAAAAGACCAAAAAGAATCAATCAGTACATGGAAATAGTCTGAAAATATGTGCAAAGTTCCACACCTGAGGACATCTCACTTCTACAAAGGAGTGAGTGTGGCTGGCAGGGAGGGTAGGGGGAGGGCGGGGTTCTCTCTTATCTCTTCTTTGGGGCCACTCTCGAACCTTATAATTTTGTTACACTTTCTTTTGATTGGGGGGAGGGGTCATTCTTTCTATTTTCATCATTATCATCCCTGTATACATTGTTTCTTTGGCTCTGCTGAATTTCCTCTACATCAGTTCACATAGATCTTTCCAGGCTTCTCTGTGTTCATCCCAGGCATAATTACTCATACCATGGTAATATTCCATTATTTTCACGTGCCACAATTTGCTTAGCCATTCCACAGTTAACAGGTATACACTTTGTTTTGGGGTCCAGTAACAATTTTAGTGAATATAGAAGCCTTATCTTTAAGGCATAACCCTAGCAGGATAATCTCTAGATCAAATATTTTAATCACTCTATTCACAAAATTCCTAATTGCTTTCCAAAATGACTGTACCAATTCACAACTCCACCAACAATGCACTAGTGTGTCTATCTTCCCACAACCACTCCAAAAACTATTCCTATTTTTCCTCATCTTTGCCAATTCATAGCCTTTGATGTTGAAACCTCAAGATTTCTTGGATGTTCATTTCTCCTATTGTTAATTTGGAACATTCCTTAATGTGGTTGTAAATGGTTTGTAATTTTTTAAAGAACTGTTTATATCCTTTGACCTCTCTTCTTTTGGGAGAGTAACTTTTGGTCACTGTCTTGAGAGCAAGAATTGTTTGTTGTCTTGTCCTTGTACCCTTGTATCTGGAATACAGTGACTGCTTGATAAATGTTTGTTTGGTTTATGATTCAGTCCTACAGCTTCTACTGTGTTTTCTATGTGCTCCATATGGGCTGGGGGCCTTAGGGGATTCATTCATTCATAGACTAGAAGCTCCCCAAGAACAAGCACTGCTGCATTTTTTACAATGTGCGTCTCTAGTGCCTAGCCCAATTTTGTGCATGTGGCAGGTGCTTAATAATTGCTTGATCAATTGATCTATTTATTCCTTTGCAATGAAGTAGCTGATGCCACCCTTCATTGTCCCTGTTCTCTGACTGTTTCTTGATTTCAAGTCATGTTTTTCCAACCAGCTGGAAAGCATCCTTGCCACCATCCTGTCCTCTCAACACCTGCTGCCAGTGTCCCAGTCCAGGCCTTCATTCTCCCCTGATGGATTATTGCATTGCTTCCCAGCAGGCCTCACTCTCTGCAATTCATCCTTTATGTGCTGATGGAATAGTGCTCTGAACACACAGGGTGATGGTCCAGCTGGCTTCTGCCTAGTCAGATCCTACCTGGATGGAGTCCAGGATGTAGGTCTGGCCGCCATCTTTAGGAAGGACATTGACAAGCTGAGGAGGCAGTGTAAATGGGAACGGACTTGGGAAATGGTGAAGGGAGAATCTTCTCTGTGTCCCTCCCAGAATTCACTACAGGGTACCCACCCCATAATGAGCTATGGCCTTTCCTCAATTCCTCTTAAGATCTATAAAATGGACACAATAAGCCCTGCCTAACTGCCTCCCCCATGGTTCTCTTACCTTAAAGAACTTTTAAAAATATAAAACCTATATTATAGGAACCTGGGTCTAAGATTGGAAGGGCTTCTGGCCCACTCTTCTTATTTTAAAAGTTAGGTAACTGAATCCCAGGAAGGTGAATGGCTTTCCAAAGGCCACACATCAAAGGTAGGATTTGAATTCAGGTCTGCTGGCTCCAGAGTCATGGCTCTAACCACTGGGCAATGAAGCCTCTTAATATTATTGTTATGATTTTGCTATGAAGGTGCCTTACCACCCCATGAAGGTGACCTTGGACTCTTGAATTCTAGGATGGTAGAACATAAACATCGATAAGTCTCACCAAGCTGGGAAGGCTTTAGGAACATGCTTGATGGACCATGTGTCTTCATAATCCAGGGATCCACCATGGGATTCTCCCTGCCAAAAGGCCATCCACTAGTTGGCAATTGTTTTTAACCCTGGGAAGCAGCCATCTGCCCAGGTTCTGTAGTGGAGGATGGAGTCGCTGTACGTACTAAGTTGAGGATCCCTGAAGTATTGAATTCATCCGCCTGACCTCTCTGGCTTCTTCCTTCGAGGCTCAGCTGAAGTCCCACCTTCTACAGGAAACTTCCCCCAGTCTTCCTCAATCTTAGTGCCTTTCCTTCAAGACCAGCCCCAATTATCCCATCTCTATTTCATTTGTCCCATTTGTCCTAGTTGTATGGAACCATTAGACTGTAAGCTCTTTGAGAGCAGACACTGTCTTTTCCCCTTCTTTTTATCCCAGTGCTAAGCACAATGATTGCCACATAGTAGGTCATTAATAATTCTAGCTGTCCAACCATGACCCAGATTTGCCTCAGAGGAAAAGCAAAGGTCACAATCTGTATTGATGAAGGACATGAAGGGGGTCCCTGGAAAGAGCAGTGGACATAGTTAGGAGATATGCGTTGGAATCCTGCTCTGTCATTAGTTTCTTCTGTGACCTTGGCTAAGTCCCTTACCCTCTCTGAGCCTCGTCTTCCCCATTTATAAAATGAGAGGGATGGGGTTGGACTAGATCACTTCCCCAGTCCCTTCCAGGCTGGACATGCTCTGACTCTTTGGGGAGAAGAACTCATGGTCTCTGCCCTCACAGATGCACCAGAAGGTTGGGTTCTAGTCTCCAGAATCTCTCCCAATGGTCCCACACTTTGTACTCTGTGACTTGTACTCAGACTTACTCCTTTGACAATGAATGCCAACGTCTTCCCAGAATAAACACACATATGTTGATGTCATCCCTAACGCTCAAAACTTGCCTCTTCTTGGTGCCTAAGCAAGCTACCATTGACTGATTCAGATGCTCATTCTCAGCCACAGACAGAAAAATAGAACAAAGGGAAAGGACCTCTCAGGCCCGCTGGGTCCTATGTGGGCAGACAGTAAATGGCCTGTCAATAGAAAGATGAGAATGGCCTCCAAGAAAACCTGAAGCCCTGAAACACTTTGGCAGACGGCATTATCTCTACTGACCAGGCTTCATTGCTGTGACTAAGGAAGTGGGATTGAAATGTCTCTGGCATAAACTAGGCTCCATAGATCTAGAAACCTTCCACTGAATTATCTGCCAGAAATTTCCCTTTATCTCCCAGATGTTTTAGGATGCAGGCTCAATCTGTTTGTGCCGCCCGATAAATAAAATCTATGCCAGGCCTGGGCTCTGACAAGGCCTGAAACACAATGAATCTTCATCTATTTCACATGTCTGTGGTGGTCCAGAGATGGAGGTGACACCAGAGGAGAGAACACAGAAGGACTGAAAGAGACTTTGAACTCAGAGAGGCTTTAGAACAGGGAATGGCAGAGCTGGGAGGGCCCTTAGAAGATAGAATATCAGACTCTGAAGGGACCTTACAACAGAGAAGGCCACAGCTGGGAACCAAACATTTAAGAGTTGAGAGGGACCTTCGACCACAGAGGCATCAGGGTGGAATCACTTTAATTCCTCTCTATTTCCTATCAGCTGTCCTGGGGTTAAACACTGCTGCAGACCCCAGCTCTGTGGCCATCAGCAGGTAAATTCCCCTTTCTGAAGCTAAGTTTCTGCTTCTCTAAAATGGGGATAATGACAGTCACACTACCCACTTGACAGGTTTTTTTGAAAGAAGTACTTTTCCAACTTCCAGGGCTGGAAAAGTATAAGTTACTATTATTTCCAAAAACCATTAGAACGTGGAACAGTTTTCTTTTTCCCCACATGGATTTCCATGAAGGATGGTATTGTCAGTATGCAAATTCTATTGCTCCAAATACATCTGGTCTTATCTTCAGGGGTCACTATCCTGGGGAGTTGGTGTCAACCCAGGAGGTAAACTCTAAACACGCTCTGG